>OX637865.1:3363162-3389854 GCA_951802705.1 Netelia virgata
ATATATATATATATATATATATATATATATATATATATAGCCCATTAGGAATTTATCTATATATATATACACATACATAAACGAAGGTACAACGCATTAGGTTTGGTCTGCCTATTGATCAAGCTGTAACACTAAATCAATCGTAATTTAGGTTCGATAACAGCGAGGGTCCACGTGATTCCACGTATACGAAGCTCTTGGCAATTCCGTAACGTTCCAACGTTCGGTTTAATTGGCCCTGTGCACACTGGGATAATTAATTAACGAGAGAGAGAGAGAGAGAGACAGAGCAAGAGAAGAGAGGGAGGAGGCTGAGGGCGCGTGCTACGTTTCTCTCTCGATGGGCTTATGGCCCTTCACCGCTCTCTCCCTGTATTTCGCTAATGCCCCACGCCACACGCCCGCTTGAGCTCCGTCACGTTGGCTCATCTCGGTCTCTAACGCCCTCTGGTACTGAGAGAACGACGAGAGACAGAGAAAGAGAGAGAGAGAGAGAGAGAGAGAGAGAGAGAGAGAGAGAGAGAGAAAATGAGAGAGAGAGAGAGAGAGAGAGAGAGAAGGGTGGTTTTGCCGTGCACGTGTCGCGCCATATGCCAGAAATTCTCACCCTCTCTTGTTCTGCTCGGGACAAGAGAGACCGCCACTCGAGGCTCGCTTGTGGTGCGCGGTCTGTTCTGCTGTTGGCGGTAACAGGCGCGTGTACCAGGTTGTTATGTCGCATCGAGTGAAACCGCGTTCTCGCTTGGTCGCCCCCCATCACCCCTCCTTTTCCCATCCCTTCTCTATGCGAGCCACGTCGTTGCTCACTCCCTCGCTCGCTAGTTATTTTATAGGTACATAATGTAATAACACGATGCGATGTGCCCCTAGACGATCGGGGTCGCGACCCTTTTTCGTTCTGGCACCCAAGACGTTTTCGTTACAGTAAATTTGAAAATTTTGGAGCAAATTATTTGAATAATTATCGAATAAATTCGAATCGCACGTTTTTTTTTTTTGGGGAATATTTTTAATCGTTTTGTTTAAAAATTAATTTTCAACGAGGTGGAAAATTTCGCATATACAATTTTTTCATCATCGTTCGACATTTATTGACAATTTTTTGGAAAATTGTCGAAAAAAGTAGCTTCAGCTTTCGTTCCAAATATTTTTAATTATTGTTTAAAAATTAATTTTCAACAAGGAAGAAATTTTGTCCGTACAATTTTCAATAATTTTCAATTTATTCAAATTTTTTAGAAATGTGTATACAAAAAACAATTCAAATCTACTCGTTTTTTTTAAATTATCAAAAGTTTACAAATTATTTCCTAGCTAATCGTCGATAAACTTTAAAAGTATTGGTTATTGGGTGGAACTTCAAGAAGAAGAAGAAGAAGAAGAAGAAGAAAAAAAAGAAAAAATTAAGTAATTTGGTGTCTCGATAAACGACCTCGATGCATCGTCCACTCGTGTGTGTCACGAGGATCTTGAGTTACAACGTACCAAGTGCTAAGAGAGATCGGGGAATACACAGTGGCAGGTGAACGACCGTCTCGGTAACGCGTGGACGATCTTTTCGATGGGGAGAACTCCCGTAAAGTAGAGTACGCTCTCGTACGTACGAGACACTTTTTTTTCTTTTTTTTTTTCCAGACACGAGCACGAGCCTGCGTATGGCGAATGGTAGGTATCAGGTGTCCTGGTCAGTTCAAATACGCGTCGTCTCTCTTTATTTTGCTCACCCCCCCCCCCCCCCCGCTCTCTCGATGCACCCTGGAATTTTTAAATGTTTCTCTCTCTCTCTCTCTCTCTCTCTCTCTCTCTCTCTCTCTCTCTCTCTCTGTCCATCACGAACGGTTTCTCCCTTTATACAGTTACGAATTTCTTTTTATCATTGAGAGACGAAAATGCGTCGATTACAAAAAATTCTTCCTCGTGGCAAAAATTCAAATAATTTTGATCATGCTATGAAATTTTATTTATCTTATATTTTGTTTATATTATTATTGTTAAATATTTAAATTATTATTGACGTGTAAAATGTATAAAAAGTAATAATGGAGAGAAATCGATTGGAATTTTGATAAAATGGAAATAAAAATGAAGAATTAAAATAAAGATTGATGAGAAGATCGAGAGGGAGAGTGAACAATGTAATTTCAGCGAGCAATTTGTGCGAGCGATGTAATTCGACCCTTCGTCGAGAGAAATTTCTCTCTAACCCCCCTTCTTCTCGCTTTTTTTTTTACTATTCGACGAACGAGAGAGAGAGAGAGAGAGGAGGAGGAACGTAATTCAGTGTGTAACGATACTTGGCTACGCTATGAGCTGCGTCGAGTACTTAACGCGAGCGTTATAACGCATTGTTTGTATTACTCGCTCGTGAACACAAAGAGGAAGTGTGTTTGCACTCGGGCTTTTACCATTAAACGTTAGCTCGTAGCAAGAGTGCGATATATCATAGGGTCTTATCGTTGGTAAAATAAACTTGAGAAACTTTTGTAACTCTCGATCTTTGGCTCGAGTTTATTTGCGAGAATTATACTCGTACTCCTTCGACATTGAGTACAAATATATATATTGTTTTTTATTGTTATAATTTTATGTTGTAAAATTGTTTTTATTATTTTGATAATTTTATATTGTAACGAATGTTTATTATTGTTATAATTTTGTAACGAATAAATCAGTTTGTTAAAATTTTTAAAATCGATAATTTAATCAATAAAATTGTAGCCATTTCGATTCGTTGATTTAATAGTTATTAATGAAATTTTGTTTTTCAGGCAGAAATATTAGGGATGGGAAAATAACGAGCACGTTATAATTAATGAAAAATGTAGAGAAACGTTGGAATCGCTTTTAGCTCAAGTGATTCATCGATTTTGTTTTTAATCGACGATATTTTTAGTGCTCAGTCGAAATTGATTATCGAAGACGTCAGTACGTCGTCGGAGAAAAATATGTATCTCTGTATTTATAACTTAAAACCGATAAATCGCGACCGAACAATTTTAATCACCATCGCCTACGTCGATTTTCATTTTTTTCGTCCGCGATATTTTTATCAGGAAAGATAAATTGTTAAAGTCAAACTTTAACGAGAGAAAAAAAACAAGGGTTTAATTTTTTTATAGATGTTTTTGGCAAGAAACATTTTTATCCATTGAAACAAAATAAATTGTCAAAAATCCGAGTATAACGATTGAAAAAAAAAACAAAACAAAAAACAAACGGTTTAAATTTGCTATCAATTTTAATTACAATCGTTTTGCTTTTTTATCACTCAATTTTATTTTTTCATTTTTCCTTCTTCTGTTTTAACCGTCGAAGAAATAATTGGCCGACCGATCGATGACCCCGTTTATTTATAAATCAAAACCGTAACCTTGTTAAACCCAGAATTATTATCGAAGGTGTTCGTCTTTTTTTTTCCTTTTTTTTCGAACAACGAGGCTTTCGTGAAGAAGTTTAACGACTTAGACGTAGAGAATTTAGCAAACGTAGCACATGGTCTCGTCTCGAGACGACACGGTGGCTAAAATTTGGTGTATCGAGAGACCCAACGGTGGATTGGCGCGACGCCAGACGTCGCTGTTAAATCGCTACGCGAGGGTTACTTTTGCGCGACGCTCGAGCGATCCAGCGAAGCATTTGTCCAATTATTCCTGGACCCTCTCTCTTGAGAAAGAGAGAGAGAGAGAGAGAGAAAAAGGGAGGATTTTTCTCCGTGGGAGACGAAACAAAATAAAATAAGAAAACTTTCTTTTTTTTCTCTCTCTCTCTCTCTCTCTTGGAAATTCTTGAACGCACTCTAGCCGCAAAATGCGTTTAGGCGCCACGATTCTTCTTCTATGTACGGTCGAAGCAGCGAGCTTTGCCTCGTTCAACGAGAGACGCCGGTCGGATCCGCTGATCTACCGTGACAGCTTGGCAAACGTCCAATAAGGGTCAACCGGACAAAAGGTGTTGTTCGGCCTGGACCGACGACCGAGACACTTCGAGAAATACCGGCGATCTTTATTTTTCATATTTTTTTGTTTCGAAGGCTCGACACGCTTCTTCGTACGAATCGTGACAAAGAAAAAAAAATACGTCGCGAAGAAGTAACGCGACGACTGTCAAAAATTTTACAGCGACGGGAAAAAAATATATATCTTTGTTTTGAAAAATAAAATTGAAAAAGTGAATGTTTTATTTAGAGGATTAAATTGAAATTTAGTTGAAGTAATTAATAAAAGGTGTTTTTATCGTACATTGTATAGAGAATACAATATTTTTCTAAATATTAAAATTAAATGAAAAAAAGTAATAAAACTGTCCACAAAATTTTCATTAAAATAATAACAAATTTGTCAAATTATTCAAAGATATTTTTTTTCTCGAGGACGAATGGGAACAATTTTATGGGAAAAATTCCTCTGCGATCCCCATCGAGGTAATTCCTCGAGACCCTCGACGAACGTTCTCGGGGTCGAGGAGCGTCGAGTCGAAAAAAAACAGATAAAAAAAAACAATTCGTACACGAGACGCGAAAGAACGAAAAGAAAAAAGTCACGGCGCACGCAAGATCGTTTAGAAAAAAGAAATTCGACCCCGGAAGACGTCGGGCGTTTGCCGCGAGCGTCGAGTGATCGTACAATTTGTGGTTAAACGTTAATATTCTTTTTTGTTTTGTTTTGTTTTGTTTTGTTTCACTCTCTTTTTCGTTCAACCTTAAACCCGTCTAGAAAGCGACGAGGGGACTTTTGACCTCGGCCGTAAAATTACATTTGGCAATTAGTCACGGGTATACGCCCTAACGAGGTTCTCGTCAATTAGCAGCTGTTCGATTCCTAATCCGTTCTCTTAAAGCGTCTACGTAATAATAGACGTCGCTTATGTCACGTGACTCGTTGGTTGAACGCCGATTATCTAATTACGATTAGACGGCAGCGGATATCGAGAAACGAGTCAATTGTCTTTATCCGTACATCGGGACTAGAGCTATCTTTCGCTAATTCGATTTTAATTTAAAAAAGAAAATAAAAGTGAAAAAATAAATAAATGACAAAAAAATTGTAAAATAAAATTAATAATTTTCTTTTTACGATTAGACGGCAGCGGATATCGAGAAACGAGTCAATTGTCTTTATCCGTACATCGGGACTAGAGCTATCTTTCGCTAATTCGATTTTAATTTAAAAAAGAAAAAAGAAGTAAAAAAATACATAAAAGACAAAAATTGTGAAAATAAAATTAAAAATTTTGTTTTTATTAAAATAACGAAAAACGTCGATTATCTAATTACGATTAGACGGTAGCGGATATCGAGAAACGAGTCAATTGTCTTTATCCGTACATCGGGACTAGAGCTATGTTTCGCTAATTCGATTTTAATTTAAAAAAGAAAAAAAAGTGAAAAAATAAATAAAAGACAACAAAATTGTGAAAATAAAATTAAAAATTTTCTTTTTATTAAAATAAAGGAAAATTTACGTCAATGTCATATTCACCCTCGCCCTTCGTCGTCGATGCAAGCCGGATGGCGCCGAGAGGCTCGCAACACGAACGGAAGTACGGAGGGTCGACTCATCCCCCTCCCCTCCCGCGCCCCCTTAAATTGCGGTAACCTTGGCGACGTATTTTCTCGACAAGCGCGGATTTCGAAACCCGCAGCCTATTTTCACATTATGAAATTTTCAGCTCGTACCCCGCCAACGCGAGATTTTAAATAAACCTCGAGGACGAAACTTTTGCAACGATATTCGTTTTTTTGGTTTTTTTTTTTATCAATGGCAAATTTTTAATGTGCCGTGAAATTGAAAATATAATAAAATCTTCGGTTGAATTATAAAATAGAATTTTATTATTATTATTATTATTAAATAATATTAATAGATTGTAATTAAATTTCTTTATTTGACACAAATTTTATTTTACTTTTGGCTTTGCATGCAGAATTTTGAATTATTATTATTATTATTATTTTTACGATAATTTGTAGTTCTAGTCTCGTTGGCACAGAAACGTTTATTTTCATTGTAAAAAATCGCAAGTGACCTTTAAGTGAGGCTCTCGTTTAGTTACGACGATAATAGAGATTTTTTTATTTATTAACAAGACGTCAAAAAGGTTCCTTCGCTGATTCAACCGGAAATGACTCGTGAATGTTTGCAACGATCTCAGAAGCGAGAGAACAAGAGAATGAGTGAGAAAGCGAGAGAGAGAGAGAGAGAGAGAGAGAGAGAGAGAGAGAAGAATGCAAATTGTGCACAACGAAGAAACTTGGAAGGTTTGTTTTTTCCCCCGAGAATTTCTCTACTTCGACGCTCCGATGCTTTTGCACGATATTCACGATTCCATAACGAACGGTTGTACTTGACTCGGGGCATTCGTACCACTCGCTTCTGTTGCATTCTATCTATATAGACATATCTCGATACGAGCGAGCGTAAAAGTCAAGAGTCGAGTATTTTTTCGTATTATCCGTGTACGGTGTAAACTACTTTAAAGAAAAAAGAAAAGAAAAGTAATAAAATCATCCGTCGTTCTTGAGTAAAAAACGAAGACGGCTACAATGTGCGGGGATGTAGCTCAGTGGTAGAGCGTTCGCTTTGCATGTGAAAGGCCCCGGGTTCGATCCCCGGCATCTCCAAATTTTTTTTCTTCCCATTTTTTCTTTTTTTCCCCATCTTTCTCCTCCTACGAGACTGGCTTTTTACGAATTATCGAAATATTCGTTCAAACAAAACAAAACAAAAAAAGAGAAAAAATCTTTCACAGTCCCACCGACAAAAAGACAAAGAAGTATATCGTGCAAGATTGTGGGGCATAGCTCGTCATCCCGAGGATGGCCCCGTCGGTAACGCCCAGCTTTTTAACCATTCCAGGGTCAAGAACGAATTCAATCGAGCTGGATAGGAGGGTCCGTGGGCTCCCCAGGATGAAGAATCGTGCAAACTTTGTCGATATATCGCTTCGATACACACATACGGTAAACACGAATCAAAACATGCTTTGTTTCGAGAGGGAAGAGTTTAATATCGCGTATCCGTGATGGAGAAAGGGGTACGCGATATAACCGAAAGACAAAGAGAGAGAAAAAAGAAGAAAGAGAAGAAGAGAGAGAAAAAAGAGAGAGAGAGAGAGAGAGAGAAGAGGGAAGTGTGGGGTCCGAATCCCGTAACTTCGTCAAGGAGAGAGGCCGAAAAGTGTGCATGTGGTCGTGTTTCTCAGAGGCCACACATACACGCCCGGGATAAGCAGGTAATGATATACGAAGCACGAAGGTCTCGAAACTCAACGGGTAAGAGATGAAACTTTGCTCTCTCTCTCTCTCTCTCTCTCTCTCTCTCTCTCTCTCTCTCTCTCTCTCTCTCTCTCTCTCTCTCTCTCTTTCACGTTCTCAACCTTTGGCGGGGAAAAAGACTGAAAGAAATAGCGAAAGCCCGAAGACGAACGAGTCTCGGTAGGCCCGCCGAAACGGATCTTGGCTCGGGACTCGGGGCAGAAGAAGAAGAAGAAGAAGAAGAAGAAGAAGAAGAAGAAGAAAGAAGGGAAAGAAAGAAGAAGAAAGAAGAAAGAGCGAGGGAGATTTTCGTTCGAAGGTTCGCCACCGCCGCAGACAGAGAGCGCTCCGATCATTATATCCGCTAATAAGTATGGTATATCGCCGGCGATTACCCGCTAAGTATAGGTTTCGGGGCATCGTGTGTATCGAGAGAAAAGGGGTGAGCGTGTAAACCCAAGGGATGTCGAAGGGATGAGAGTAAGAGAGAGAGAGAGAGAGAAGAAGAAGAAGATAATGTGTACATAGTGAAAGAGAGGAAAAGAGTCGGCAAGCCCCATTGGCGATGACCGCACGTCACTGGAATCCACACAACCAAGATCGTCGGTAATTTATATTGCCCGATTTTGTGTACGTCTGTGTATGTAGGTATGTGTGTACGTTGGTCTTCGAGCCGCGTCGCTCTCTGGCCTGGGTTGACATTGACATTTGAAGGTTCTTTATTATTTGTGTTTCTTTCTTGTATCGTTACAATGTTATACATAGAGTTTTGCTTTTTGAATAGCTTTGAGCTATGACTATACATTTTGATACTTACTAGCTCATTTTTTGTGTCAGATTGAGTTTTGTTTTTTTATTAGCTTTGAGCTATGACTGTATAGAGTTTGATACTTACTAGCTCATTTTTCGTGTCAGATTGTTATGATTATTATTGCTAAAGTTTTAGCGCGTTTTTCTTTTTTGTTGGGGTAACATTTTTAAAAATCCTGTACATACTTGTTATAAATACTTAATCTACTTCCTATTTTGACTATGTAATTTTTTTACATTGGTCATTTGTGCCATTTATGGCACAATAGTTAGTGATACACAGTTAGTGTGGCAATTTGTGTTTTATCCTAAAAGGAACGTCATTTATTTTCTTAATTGTTAGATTTTAAAAAATAGGTAAATTATTTGTGTATGGTAGAAATTTATAATATTGTCGAGGATGTCTTTTTTGACATCTTTAATTTTGGCTTTGATTCTAATTTCTTTGGTTCTTATTGAAGGTGTACAAGAAGTAATCATTATAAATATTCGATTGTAAATTACTTCCAATCTTTTGACGTTGTAATTAGCCATGTTGCTCCATATAGGCGAAGCATACATTAAGGTTGGTTTAATTATCATTTTAAAAACGAATACTTTGTATTTATATCGTAATTTGCTTTTTTTGCATAGCAGATAATATAATAATTCTCTCAAAGCCATCACTTTTTCCCTTCTGACTGTTGTGTTTTTAGTAAAATATAAACCTTCATCTACAATGACTCCTAGATATTTGATTTCTTTTTTAGGTTTGACTATATGATCTTTCCGATTCTGCATTCAGGTATTATTTCTCTCTTTTTCTATTTTTAAAGTGTATTAGCTCGGTTTTTGTTTCATTTATTTTGATTTCCCATGTTTGAAAATATTCAATAATTTCATTTATATGATTAAAATTACATGTATTTGTTCTGGCCCGGGTTGTGCATCCTCCTCTCTCTTATACTCTCGAGTCGCCCCCCACTCCTCGCTCGCGTACTCTCGAGCCGGCGGCCCCCACTCCGCGCGCTCTCGGACCCGAGAGCGTCCCCCACTACGTGCCGGGCGGCGGAGTGGGGGTAGCGCTGAGCAAATAAATCATAACCACGGACCCGTCGGCTCGCGCACGCGCGCTTCAGCACGATTTACGAATTTTTGGCGGAAAAAGCATCAACTTTATTTTAATCGATCTTGCTTGTTGCGTTTTAATGCCCAGGCTAAATTTTCATATTCGTTGGGACCGTAACGAGACGTTTTTAGTCCCGAGGTGTAATTCTCAAAAGAATTCCTTTCCATTATCGCACGACCCGAAGCTCTGCGAAATAACAGGGCCATGCGAAGAGAGGGGAGGGGGTCCATGCACGCCAAACTTTTTACGGTTATTTGTTCTACGTGGCGTTACGACCGCGATGTTCCCAAGCCCATCAAAATTGTACTACACGTTGAGGAAGACAACGTGCACTTTTTTCAAGCATAACCTCTCTCCGGTCGTTACCTCTTAAGTAATAGGCACGCGCGTTCTCTTTAGCCGATGGCAGTTCGCTACGAGTTTTGTTTTTAAGGGAGCTTACGAGAGATGGATGGAAATGATGAAGATCGTAAACTGTCCGCGTTCTTTGAACGAGACGAGGCGACGTACTCAAACCGTTCTCGAAAATTTGGCCCCTCTCGGAATTTTTTGTACCTTTATGAAATTTTCGTTTACGATATTTATTTTTGCATAATTTTACGTTTTTCATTTATCAACGAAATAACAAAGACTTCGTCGTAACTCGATATTAAGGAGGTTTATCTCGTCAACGAATTAACAAACAGATATTGATGAAAAAATCAGAATATAGTTATCAGTATCTAAAAATTCATCTCTTAAAATTTCAAGACTCGAGGATACCTCGTTCCTGAGAAATAAATAAAAACATATTTCCTAAATTAACATGGGCCTTTATGAGTTTCACTGATTTTTCCGTCTATAAACATTAAATTTATAATCATTGACAAACCGTTTTTGACGAAAATTGCAGAATTAATAACAAAAATATCTAAGGAACATTCGTAGAGTTTTATAAAATCGATCGAGTACTCATGAGGTTCGTAATAAATTAATTTGTCTCGAATAATGCTGCTTTCCGTGAAACCTAAGCTTGACAGTACTCCGACCATGGCAACGTAGGGTGTCTTTCATTGTCCGATAGCTCGATGATAAAGCGACAACACGATTGACAAAATTCTGACTACGCTAGTCACAAAAAACTTTCTTTCGACTTACTCGGTACCACATAAACCTCCTTAAAGAATTTCAAAAACTTGGTACATTTTTCAAAATCATTTTTATAACGCACAAAAAAAATACTCAAAATTTATCAATAGTTAAAATTATTATTAAAAAAAATGTTTTGGAAAAAAAATTATTAACGTCGGACAAAATTTCTGTTGGAGGATGAAAGTATTCGAGCATCGACCTTGGGAGGTCCGTGAACGTGAAGTACCGGTTAATTAAGGATAAGAAAGAAAGGCGTTTAGGAAGCGAACGACCGAGAGGCCAAGAGGTAAGCCATTTCTGGTTAGATAAACTCGAACGAGACGTTTATCTCGAGAAAGGGGATGTTACGTTAAGATTGTGGAATGCTCGAGAGGGCTCCCTATCGCTCGAGTGTACAACCATGAAATTGATGTCTGTAAACAAGATACGAGACGGAGGATGTTACGAGAGGCCCGCCTTGATTAAACAATCGTTCCTACTTGAAGCGAGAGATTTTCTCCTTCTCCTCCACCTCCTCCTCGGTTCACCAACGTTACCGGTGAAAGAAAATTTTCATGCGATTCACGGTTGGCCCGTATCCTTTTGATCCTTCGAGACCGCTGACGAAAAAAGAGAAAGAGAAAAAAAGAAGAAGAAGAATTTTTTTTTCAACATCCAACGTTTCACTAGTAATCACGGCACGAGAATTTTTTTTCTATGAATTCCTCCACCTTGCCAGGATCGAGAGGAACATGGTAATATAATAAAACAAACCCGTCCTAATCACACACGAATTTTTATGAAAAATACAAAAATTCTCGATTCGATTCTCGTTACAAGAAAAATATTAAAAATAAACAATCTTCTGTATTAAATAATAACTTAAATAACAATAATGATTTTAATTGTCTAAAAACACACACACAATTTACGTTTTTACATAAAAATCAACGATACGCCCATTAATTTACACGCTCGGTGATTTAGAATTGAAACGAGTTTGCGAAGAAAAACGGGGAGAGTTGAGAAGAAAAAAAACAATATTTAAGTACGTTCCCATAAGTCAAGTCTTGGGAAGAAAACCGAGGAACGCCTCGTGTACTGCGTTAAGTTATTAAAAAAAAAGAAAAAAAAAAGAAAATAAAAGAAAAGAAAAAAATGAAGAAAAAAAAAAGAAAACAAACATCTCAGCGTAGGAACGTGCAACGAAGCGCGAAGGCCATAATCCTTGTGCCGAAAAGGGAAAAGTGCAAAACTCGAGAGGGGCGTCCGGTCGGGATGGACTCGCTTATCTCTCCCTCTCGCTCGCTCTCGTCACGAAGCGCGCATTAGGAAAACAAGCTATCCTACGGTGTTTGTTTCAGGGACGTGTGCCCTCTATACTCGTCTCGAAGAAAAAAGGGCTCGCATCACATGCGTCTTCATTTGTATAATGAAGCTGTCGGTTAACTCTGTTTCTCTCTCTCTCTCTCTCACTCTCCCTCCTCTGCCCTCGCGACCACCACGAGGTCCACCGAAATACGCAGCTGCGTGTTATACGAGTTTATATATATATATATATATATATATATATAAATGTATATATATATATATATAGGATAGGATTTATATATATATAGCATCGTTTCACATATGTATATCGTACGTACACGTATATAAATGAGTTGTTGAGACAACAAGGGAGAATGTCTCGCGCGAATAAAAAGATAATTAAAGTTCTGATTACCTACGAGAGAGTATATATGGCACGGCGTGGAATAAATGTGTACAAGAGAGAGAGAGAGAGAGAGAGAGAGAGAGAGAGGGCCATGGGACGAGTAACAACGATCTTTAAGTGGCACGTATCACGATATCAGAGAGACGGTTCTCGTTCTTTCTCGGTCCTCTCTCTGGTCGCAAAAACATAGGCTTCGTTAAGACGCTTATTATGGACGGACTACTGAATGTTTGCCATTATGAAGCGTCCTAACTTATTATGTTTTCTTTGAAAATTGTTTGTCGCTCGGTTACTTATAACCCCGTTCTCATTAAGGATTCTCGTCGAATTAATATTTTTCAATTGTTAATGTTCGACGACGATAATAAAATTGATATTAAAATAATGTCAACAGAAAATTTAAAGAAAACAATAAAAAAAAAGATATTTTAAATCGTTCGCTCGATAATTTGTCTAAATTGTAATTACGTCGTACCTATTGTAGAAATATCACGGAAGAGAATTTAACAAAAAACCAAGAACACCGGAAAAAAATATTATTGTTCGTTTTTTCCCCCTTTATTTAAATAAAACAAAACAAAAATTCAAAAATGATTAATGAGCGAACGGCGAGGTCGCACGATAGTCCGATTTTTTTTTTTTTTCGTCTTTTCACAACGAATAGAGTGGCTAGAGGCCAAAAGACACGGTTCGCGAGAAGAGGTTCTCCAATTTGTCTCAGGGTGTCTCAATGGAGACCTGAAACGGACGGACGCGCGCGCTTGTGTCTCTCATGGTCGTCCTTTTCATTCTGCTCTCTTTCTATGGACCAGGACACAGTGCCTACGTACGAAGAAGGACCGTTATACGATATGGCACTTTTTACAGAGCATTTACTGTACAAACAAAAACACACACATACATATATATATATGTGTGTATTCGTATAATAGTTTTAATACTTCTATATATTCGTAAAGTCGTTTCGAACAACGAATACGATTCTTCTCTGTGTATATATGTTTACGTATATTTATATACGTGTGAGAGAGAGCACGTGTCGAGAAGAAGGAAGAGAGACGCTTTTGCCAGTCGACCCCGCACTCGACTTCCCACGCGTTTCGCCATCTTTTATTATTCGAGATTAACGAGCTCGTGCAACCATCGAGAGAGGGAGAGAGAGAGTGAGAGACTTGAGTGAGCGTATGCGAGTCGTTTCGTGCATGGCTCGAAGGAGTGGGGAGGGCATAGGAGAGCTCTCTCTCTCTCTCATGCTCATACGCGTCACGCGTGTTCTACGCACAGCGCAGACGCCTCTCTCGAGTCTATCGGCACTTGAGCGTTGAGAGGGCGGAGTGGAGGGGGAAGTGAAGCGCGGAGTGGAGTGGGGGGAGAGAGAGCTGCAGTGCACGGAGTGGGCTCAGTCAGTTGATTTCTCGATGCTCGTCTCGTTGCAGCCACTGCGCGCCTCTGATCATCAAGATGGGGGCTATACCTATTTTTAACCTCCTGTAAGAAGGTATAAAAATACAATTCTTGGAAAACTTCCGGCATCTTCCTTCCCTCGCCCTCTTCACCTCTCGGTAAGCTCGTCGGTCGATGGCCCACGTAGCGAGCTCAACAACTACTTAATGTCTCTTATCGTTTCGTCCTTCGTCTTGGCTTTGCGGCAATTTTGAAAATCGTCATACGTCGACGAGACACAAGGCTCCGTAAGGTTCTGTTCGTTTGGTGAATAGATTGAAATTATACGACTCTATTCAGAGAACGTAAGCGTTCGAGTTACGGGAAAATAATGTTCCGTCTTGTTTACAATACAAAAAAAAACAAATTTTTATTTTCGAATTTTTTTTTGTCAATGATATTGTTAGTTTTCATAAATATTTTTTATCTGTAAGTAACTATATTAATTTTTAATAATATAAATTTCATCTGTAAGTAATAATAATAATAATGATAATAATAAATAAGAATTTTAAGTATTACGAATTTTTATAAATTCGACTCGATTTTTGTAAATTTCATTCTTTTGTCCATTATTCGTTCCAGTCAAAATAAAAATGATCATTGCAATTCTTAATACAGCATAGTTCCAAACATGTCAACTACGACAATGTCCCATTGACCGAATTATTCACACACAAAGAAAAAACAAAATCGGCGAAACAATAATTCCCATTATTTTTTTTTTTCGCGAGACATACACAACGATTATTTAACGTTCATTCACAAAGGCCCAGTGTGCTCGCGCTGACTAATACAATGTTACGAAATATTTCACGAGAAGAGGTCTCAAGCGTTGAATACGAGTCCGCGACTTAACTATCCTTTTTTTTACAGTACCGTGTGTACGCGTATAGATAAATAGTTAAACGTGAATAACGAGTAAAGTCACTCACACACACATGCATACATACATACACAAACACGAGATTCGTGACTCAGTCGTGTTCGACGGTCACACGCGGTTATTGAAATACGTGAAAGTAACGAGGAATTGTCATGGTAATGCTTAATGTTATTTTCTACAAAAGAACCTATACCCATATATATATACATAGAACTCTCGCCGGATTTTTGAGCATTCGTCGTTCGAAGCCGTTTAGGAAAGACGACGGTCTATACCGACATAGAGAGGTGAACGAAAAATAATAAAAAGGATTGTTATATGGCTCGGAGACACGTATAGCTCGCATTCTGTCGTTTATGTTACCATGTGTGCCCATATATAAATATATATAGAAATATACAGGAACCTCTGAAGAGAGAAAAGCTGTCCGCGGTGGCGGACGGAAAGTTACGCTTCGGTGCCCGTCGACTCTCGCGCGGAGTTACCTGCGAGAGAGTGAGAGAGATTGCGCGTGCGCGCGGGCGCTCGTGGTAAGAGAGTGGGGGCTAGCGAGTCTCGAGCGACAGTGTGAAGGGGAGGGGGGAGAGACTCGCACAGTACAATTGTGCATACACCTGGCTAGCCGCCTACACGCCGCTCTAACACAATGTATAACGCACACACGCGCTATCTCGATGAAAACTCCCCGCGTTTCTAACGTTACTCATACCACGCGTTGTGACCACCTGAATTTAAACGACGCGCGGTTGAATTTTTATTTAATCGATTATTCCTCGACTAATGGTATTTGCTCTTTTGCGTTCGATCCTCCCCGGGGGGGATTCGTAATACATTGGAATCTGAATTCAGACGTTTTTAACGATTTTGTTATGGTAATGAGTAGATAAATTTGATTAAAAATTCGACGGTAAATAGGAAAGAAATCAATCGATGAATAAATGGATCGAATCGAGGATAATTGATATCGTTATTTATATTATCGATAATAAGAATGTTGTAATTAATAATAATAGATGATGATTAATAATAATTATAATAGATTTGAATTAAAAATTGAACAATTAATAATTAATTGTAATAAATTGGAATTAAAAATTAAATAATTAATATCCATAATTATTATCGTTCTCGATCGTATTATCGATTATTCCCCGATAAATGGTATTCGCTTTTTTCGTTCGGTCCCCCGGGGGGGATTCGTAATACGTTGGAATCTGAATTCAAACATTTTTAATAATTATTATAATAACGAATAGGTAAATCAATCAACGAATAAATCGATCGAATCGATGATAATCCATATCGTTATTTATATTATCGATAATAACAATATTCTAATTAATAATAACGGATAATGATTAATAATAATTATAATAAATTTTTATCAAAAATTAAATAATTAATATCCATAATTATTATCGTTATCGATATCCTCCATTAATCATGATCTTCATTACAATAATCAATGATAATTCGAAGACAAAACAAAAACTGAAAATTTGCCAACGTTCAAAGTTTACTAATCAGCGAAAAATCCATAACTCGAGAATAGGGTCAGAAATAGAAATTGCCAGGATGCGCAGGATATCTTGGCCCCCTTCGAAACGCTGCGAGAAACTTTTGTGTGCAATTCAGAGGTACTTCGAGTCGGCCTTTCGTATATCGCGAAGCCGGCGTTTTCACGTGAATTTAGACTCCTTCGCTAACTCGTCGAGTTATTCATGGCACACCCGGGGGTGAAGAGGGGAGGGGGGACCAACACTACCCCTCGAGATAAAATCGTACAACGTTCTAATCGATTCTCACTCGTTTTGTACCAAGACAATTCTCGAGATAAACCTTCGAGCTTTTGTACCAACGAGCATTTTATTATACGTCTCTCTCTCTCTCTCTCTCTCTCTTTTTCGTTTTTTTTTTTGCAAAATAATAAAAATCGTGGAAAATATACGAAATATGGGTCTCTCGTCTTCGTTCATAGGTAGCATAAAAAAAATACGTTCGAGTGACGCAACGTCTCCCACTCGTGCAAATATGATTGAAAATATGCTTCGATTTTTTTTTTACTATCGAACTGGCTTTTATTTATAGAATTTCATTCAATCGAGAACCCCTCGTATCTTTCAATACACGGTCTGAACTATATTGCTTCTTTCTTTTTCTGTCTCTCTCTCTCTTTCTCGCCCTCGCCCTTATTGCCAATAATCGGCGAACGTGAAGTACAAAATAAATGTACGATTGGCTCACGAGATATTATTATTTTATAAAACAAATTTAAAAATACAGCAATTTTTTTTTCCTATTATAAATATTGTTTTTTCGAATTTTTTAATTCGATGAAATAAAAAAAATGGTTGGCTTTTTTTTCTTGTTTAATCGATGCTCTAGCGTGTTTTCATTCGATAATGAGAGTTTATAAATGTACCCTGGAGCCTACGAAATATATGTAGATGTAAGCAAACGAGCCAAATCCCACACACAAGAAATTATATATATATATAATTTTTCTCTCTCTCTCTCTCTCTCTATATATATATATATAGGGAGCGAGAGGGAGAGAGAGAGAGAGAGAGAGAACCGAAACACTTTCCATCACGTCACGTGCGGCCAAAATTCACCGTAGTACGCTTTTATACGACCGTTTGGGTTTTATACGTTTATCGCCATCGATCCCCAAGTGGTCCCCGGGCCAGATTGGCATGAAAATACGCGACTCCATAGTCGAGCGAGCAAAAGGGTGTCAGGTTAATTTAGTAAAGTGCGCTTCGGGATTATTTCTCGCATTCACGTATCGGATTTCATTCTGTTGCTTTATCTCTTCGACTGCGTATAAATGTACCTACGGATATAATGATTGTTATTATTATTATTATTATTATTATTATTTGATTTATCTTGCTACTTTATATTTATTTTTAATTTTTATTTTCGCGACGGATTTTTTCCAAATGGTTTTTCAATTTTTGATTTACTTATTTATTTATTCATTTATTTATATGTTTTTAGTCATTCATTTTTGGATGAATACGTTGATATAACGATTGTTATTATTATTCGAATTATTTTGCTACTTTATATTTAATTTTCACTTATTTTCGTGTTTGTTTTTGTCTAAATTGTTTTTCAATTTTTTATTTACTTAATTTTATTTACTTTATTTATTCATCGTCGACATGAGAAAAATGCCATATCAGTTTTATAATCAATGAAAATTTGAGAAACGGAACAACGAGATTCGAGAGAAGCGTCGTCGCGTTTCGTCAAATGACTCACGTTCGTCGATCGACCGAGGAATAAGTAGTTTTACGAAATGTTGAAAAAAGAAATGTTACGTAACGTAGGAAAAATCTTTTTCAATTGCATTCGCGATTCGATCAAGATGCGATAAAAAGAAAAAAAAGAAACAAAAATATCCTCCTTCGAATTAAAATCGATGACGAAGATTGCGAAAAATCATTTTTATTTTTCGTCATCGACGAGAGAGAGAGAGAGAGAGAGAGATTGAGAGATTTTATCAATGGTATCGTCGCTTCGCTCGATTTCGAATAAACGGTTCGTGAAGTAAATTGAAAATTGCGAAATGATTTTCACTTCGTTCGATCACAAGACGATCGAACGGGCTTGTCGTATCTCGAACTATACATCGCGCTACCGGACTACGCCTTTTTACACTCAGTGAACGAGCTTCTTTGTTCGTCGACGCTGACGTGCCTTTTTTTTTAGCTATTTTCTATTCTTTGTTTTTTCAATCGTGAAAGCTCGCCTATAATCTTCAATCGTTCTGTAACGATCTCTCAAGAGTTCAGAAACATTTTTCAGTTATACGCGAAGTCAACTGCCCTTTTAAGATAATTATTTCACCCGATAATCAATGTATAATAAAAAAAAAAATTAAAAGACTCCGAATTTACAAGTGAATCAAAAAATGACAAATTTGAGGAAAGAACCCTGGTTTCAATTCTTGTAAAATTAATCTTTCTAATTATCGACAATAGGTGAAAATAAGATTGAATTATTCTACAAGAAATAATAAATTTAAAAAAATTTTTTTTTCTTCGTAGAATTTTATTTTTTATTTTATTTTTTTTCTTTAAATTCAAATCATTGTCGTGGTACGAAAAAATTATGCACGGGCCAATATCGCTCCCGTATCGTCTACGCGTCGAGATTCTTTTATTGTTGTTATTTTTAAGGTCGTGCTCGTGAGATAACGTGATTAGGGCGACCGTGCATCGTTACAGCGTCTATATACGTACGAGATGATGAACAAAAAGAAAAAATTAATATTTCTAATCATTGACAACAGTTGAAAATAAGATTAAATTATTTTACAAGAAATAATAAATTTAAAAAAATATTTTTTCTTCATAGAATTTTATTTTTTCTTTTATTTTTTTTCTTTAAATTCAAATCATTGTCGTGGTACGAAAAAATTATGCACGGGCCAATATCGCTCCCGTATCGTCTACGCGTCGAGATTCTTTTATTGTTGTTATTTTTAAGGTCGTGCTCGTGAGATAACGTGATTAGGGCGACCGTGCATCGTTACAGCGTCTATATACGTACAAGATGATGAACAAAAAGAAAAAATTAATATTTCTAATCATTGACAACGGTTGAAAATAAGATTGAATTATTTTACAAGAAATAATACATTTTTAAAAATATTTTTTCTTCGTAGAATTTTATTTTTTATTTTATTTGTTTTCTTTAAATTCAAATCATTGTCGTGGTACGAAAAAATTATGCACGGGCCAATATCGCTCCCGTACCGTCTACGCGTCGAGATTCTTTTATTGTTGTTATTTTTAAGGTCGTGCTCGTGAGATAACGTGATTAGGGCGACCGTGCATTGTTACAGCGTCTATATATGTACGTACGAGATGATGAAAAAAAAAGAAGAAAAAAAAACTTCGTCTCCGTCTCGTATATTATAATGCGAAGAGACCCCCTTTGTGAACATCCACCAAACGATACATATCTCGGGGGTTTATTCCATTTTCTCGTGTTCGCGAGAACGCGCGTTCGCGACTCCCACAATCTTTAATCGTTTGCACGGGGGGTACGTACGTAGGTACGTATGCGCATATTACAACCTAACGATCATCGAGTTTAGAGACGCGAACCTGGAATTCCTACGAGGGGGACACTATATCTCTCGTGTTTCACAAATCGTTTGGAAAAAAATTCTCTCGACTCGTTACTGTCAAATGTGAAAGAAAAATTAAATTTAAAATCAATAAAAATAGAACAATAATTGAATCGAGATTGAATATAAATTCAATTTAATTCGAGTTGTAATTTCATTGAAATGAAAGTTGTATCGAATTAAAATTTATTTCGTATTTTATTTCTATACAAATTCACATCGAATTTTAATTAATTTCATATTTTATTCGAATCAAAGTTCAATGGAATTCAAATAAATTTCAGAGAAGAACGCTACTAACTTTGTATTTTTGAAAAATGCAATTTTCGAGAAAACCCCAGGCTTTAATAAATAAACAAAAAAAAAACTGCACCCCTACTTGACAAAACTGTAATAAATAAAATCGTAAAAAATATTTGACCCAATTGTGCGTGTTTTTATTTTCGAAAAAGTCTTATTTACATCGAGGAGTCGTTTATTGTGAATACGCACTTCAGATTCGCTTGCACCGCCGTGCATATTTTATTTTTATCACGGCGAGAACGGTATTGAATTTCACTCTCTCTCTATATCGCTGCACCGTATGCTGGAATTTCCGAATGAAATCCCATTCGTATTTCTCACGGCGCTCGTAATAATGGAGAGAGAGAGAACAAAACAAAAACTTTTTGTGAAATCGACAGATGTAAGCAAAAAAACTTTCCTTCTCGTTCACATTTATATATATATATAATATATAATATATAATATATAATATATAATATATAATATATAATATATAATATATAATATATAATATAAATATATATATATTTATTATATATATATAAATGTGCACGTCTATACAGTTGACTCGTAACATCGAGTGCAGCAAACAGCGAACGCTCTAGCGTCCTGTGTATAAAGCACACTCTACTGTAGTGTACGGCAATCATCAAGCGTCGCCCCGGAAGTACGAAATCATCGTATAGAGCTGCAGGTTGCGTGTAAACCTACCACATGACGCTCTTTTACTACATATATATGCATTATAGGTATAAACTGTCTGCAACCGTTTGTAACGAAGACACGTCTTGTTGTAACTTACGAAAAAAAAGGAAAAGCAGAAAAAAATTTTATAATCCGAAAAAATTTATCACGCGATTTTCAATTCGTGTCTCGATGAAACGACCCAATTCTCAAATTTCAATAAAGAAGAACAAATTATATATATATATATATATTTCGCACACTGCGTTAATTCATAGGAATTCCTGACGTTACGTTCATAAATTGTTGATGAGTGCGAAATTTTAATGACTTTTGTACGCTCGAGTTCGATCAGAAAGAATACGAGTCTTACCTTCGTTCGAAAAAAAAAATCACTGAGGTTGCATATTCCCGCTTGTTTCCTTCTTCTTTTTTTTTTTTAAATTGTGTAACGAAATTTACGCGTGTCTAATGTATAATTTTAGCACGAAGAACACATGCACTGTACGAATTATAAATTTGCGCAAAGAGCGAAGAAAAACAAAATACCACGTGTCGACTGAGAAACAAATAATAATTCAAGTAGCGATTTTTTTCTTTAACTCGAGTCTCGCGACGGAAAAAAAATGAACACTTTTTATGTAGATCGAGGGACGAGTGATTATCGCATCGATTATTCGCGTGAACCGAATATTTCGATCGCTCGAGGGACGCGTGTTTCCGCCGACGCACGTCTCTCTCACGCACTCGGGATCGCACACGGTGAATGAATGATTGTCTCGTAGGCTCGTTTCACGGCACACGGGGCGCCCCGGCATCGGGGGCTGGTTGTCATGTACACAAGAACGCGGGCAACCAATGGGATTGAAACGAGCCTCGTAAGCGCCGAGCCAATTGCGCCCTGAAATTCGAATCTTACTCTTTTTTATCGACCGAGTTTTATTATATCATCAATTATCGTTATATCACGATTATTTTCGATAAATTCGTTCGAATTTGAAATTACAATGGTATTTCGACACGAATTTCGAAAAATTTGGGACGAGAAATAACATTTTAAATTGTGTGTATCGAAAGCTGGCATACCGACGGTTGGTGGCAAAACGCCATTTACCTACTGTAGATATGTAGTTGCCGACAGTGGTATTATCGGTTACCGACTGTCGTTGTTTTGCTTTGTTATCGACCGTCGGTGATAGACAGTGGTTCTCTTTTTTCAAACGAGAATTATTTCGGAAGAGGAGTTTATTGCATGTGGGAAAAATGAATATATGTGATTATTCTAATTCTATGGATAAAATTAATTATTATTATTGTCATTAAGTCGTTGATTTTTATCGAATTTATTCTTCATGTATTTTAATTGAATAAAAATAGCTTCATTTTACGATCTCGTGATTTTACCTCTGTAAGATTTATTTCCCAGAGGAAAATTTTAATTAGTCTCGATACGCGCTAATTGCAAGTTTGTTTCGTTATCGTGATGTGACAAGCGTCGCGTAGTGGCCGAGTCGTGTCAGATGCGGATAGTGCGTATGTACGAAGCGCGTCGGGTAGTCAATTATACAATAACGGTACCCTCGTGGGCCGAGGGAAGACCGAGTTGATGACGCGCGGACCTCGAATAGTATCCTATCGACTCTGTCAATTTCCCACTTTCGTTGTTACACGAAAAGAGCCATTATAATACACACGTGGTACATTTACGTTTTAGAGCCAAAAATTAGCCAATAGGCGAGCTTGGAAATAAGTCAACGCCGTTTAGCGAGAGTGCGCGCGCATGGTCCGCGCTCCTCCTATGCGAGAGTGTACACGCGATATCTCAGTATACGCTGAGCCGTCTACACGGGAAGGTGGGGTGTGTGGTGTGCTCCTCATCCTTTCGCGTATCATTTTATTTTTTTATTTTCTTATTTTTTTATTCATCAATTTGTCGTTTAATTTTTCTCTCTTCGATAATCAAACGATCGAGTATTGTGAAAGCTTGACAAGTAGGAACGAGTGAACAGAGAACACAGACGCGATGATTTAAAGAATTTTAAAAAAGAAATTAGACTCGATAAATATCGAATAATATTTCGATTGTTTTGGTGCAACGAGAGTTTAGGTGACACGAAGGATTTTTGGCGTCGAGAGGACGAACATTCGACGTTCATTCGTCGTGAGTATTTACTTGAAATTACTTTTGAAGATTTTGTTTTTTTCTCGAAAGAAAAAATAATATTCTTATTTATAATTAATTAAACGGCACTTATTCTCAGAATTTCATTCGTAAGAATGTCCAGTCGAGTGAACTCGTGAATGACCTTCAGAACATCGTGAGACAAAGTATACTTTATCTCACGTATATAATGTCTTTGAATACAAAGTATACTTTGTATTCAGAAATAGTTAGAACATTGCAACGTTTATTTATTATGTTGATATTCTTATGCGCCGTTAGAGTCGACCGACAGACCGGATAATTAACAATATCGCGTGGGAAAAAATCATCAGTTGTATGTCCCGTTCTATTCAGAGCGAAATTTTATTTTCTAACTTTATTCAAATCGGTGGCTTTTTTTTTAACGAAGGCCATATCACTGTGGAAATTCAATAGCAGCGAAATACGAGAGAATTTCATCGAGTGAAGATGAATGAAATTTGTTTAAATGATTAAATATTAATTATCGAGCAATAAATCAATCATTAATCAAATTAATTATCAATAAAAATAATATACCATTAAATCGATAATTTAATAATGTTATTAAATTTTTCAAAAACAATCCAACGTTTTTTTTCACGTTAGAAAAATTCCCAAGATAAGAAAATAGATTTTTTCGTCGTTTTCAAGCTCTCCTTAAATTTCGATTTTTGTCGTTTACGACGAAAAACCGGTATCGTTTCTGTCGCCTTGTAAAATTTACGTGAAATAAATTTCAACGAGCTCCCATTTTTTTATCCCCGGTATGGCAACCGGCCAAATTTCACTTTATCGTAGAAATTTGTAATTCGAGGAAACATTATTCGGGGGGCACCTTGGGACAAAAAAATAACTCGACGAAATTTTGTCGTTATTTTTTTTTTTTTTCAAGTTCAATATTGCGACGCTACGACGTAGCGGGATAACAGCGTTGTTGCGAAATACAGCTAAGAGGCATTAAAACGTTTTTGCGCAAGTCTAAATGCTGTTACGAAATGCAGAGGTCTGCAAAGTGCCGAGTGAATTTTCACGTTGACTCCGTTCTATAGGGGTCATAGAAAAAAAATGCTTGGTACGACGAAACTTATTTTACCAATCGGTAACATTAATTTAACGCAAGAATTTTACGCATTTACGATCGAAAAGTTATATTTTTAGACGATTCCAGTGTAGCTCGAAAATTGCTGATTTTCATGACGTTTTTTGTCAATAAAATTCGACAATTATTCAATTTTTCTTTAATTTATTCCAATGATTTATGTTGTACATAAAAATATTTTTTAATGTTTTAGTTTTATTTTTTTATATAATTTTTGTTGCCTCTGCAAAATGATGCCCAAAAAAATAAAGTCTGACGGTGGAGTTCTACTCTTAAAAAAATTGTCTGAAGATGAAAGAAAGAAAAAACGATAAATATTATTAACCAGTATGAAAATTAAAGGTCCAATTGGGCCCTTTTAGCGACCGGAATAATTCGAATTTCGCTTCCAAAATTTAACAGCATTCTTATAAAAGTCCATATTTCTGAATAATGCAAAAAAAAAACAATTTGCAAATTATTTTACACTGTAACGGTCCCTTTTGCTACGTAGGCGTAAAATTATTTTACTGGATCGTTCGACGATTATATCGATAAAAAAATTGCCGATTTTTTTCGATCGTGCCCGCAGGCCGATTTTTTACTGTTACGTCTTTAACTCGTTCCGCCGTTATCTCATGCCATTTTTGGCTACAAACAGAAACCGAAACGAGTTTCTATTCGGAAACTAGCTATGCGCAAACGAGTTCAAATTTTAAATCCCGCTACCCCGATAAAAGGACCGTTTAACGTTCGATCATTTGGAACGAAAAAATGCTTCGAATTTAAATATAAAAAAATTTATTTTTATTCGTATTTGATTTATTAATTTTTTTTTTTTAATAAAAATTGCTGCTTTTATTTGAAAATAATCGGTATTTTCACGAGAGATGTAAAATAGTGGTCCGTTAGGCGTTTCGTTAATAACGAAAACGGGTCCAAAAACGAGGACGCGGGCTCGAAGAGAAATGCAACGAACGTAACGTTCGCGTGCGCGACGCGAACTTCTCGTGCCTTGACATTGAAGTCATATACTTGTAGGTCTGCTCCGCTGACCCGTTATCACAGGCTGCATTCGTGCACGATATACCGATTCACTTATTTTCCGAAAGCGTCAGCTTCGTCATGCGACGGTTCGCCCTATTAACCGTAACAGTAAACAAAATCGCAAACAATTGTACCGAAATAAAATTTATTTCCTTAAAAAAGAATAAAACAATTTGTTAAATAAATTTTTTCAATAAAACTATTTTTTTTCTCATTTAACGAATTTTATTCGAGTCGAGAAATATTTTTGTATAAAAAAATGTAAAAAAAATGTTCATGGTGAAGCTCGTCGAAAAGCAAGAAATAATTTCTTTGTAGTCTATGGATGAGACTTTGTCCACGATACACGTGTCTCTGTTGTTAAAGAAAAGAAAAAAAAAAATAAGAAAAAAATCACGCGTCACTTAACTTGGTCAGGATTTCATACGTAAATAGAAGACGTTCGGTTACTCTGGGAAAGTGCAAGAGCTCTCCGGGGTAGACGAGTGGCGAGAGAAATTGACATTGTTTGGATACCCCGCTGTCGCCGAGAGCGCGCGAGTTCCACTTCCGATGTATCGGACGCGTTGTATACACGGAGGGCCATGCGCATGCGCGATTAAAATTGGAGCAGCAAGGCTCGCGCGCCATAATGTCATACACGTTCTTACGTTGAAACACGAATGTTCGAAAGAGGTATCATTCGAGTTCGATATACGTACGGTAATTACCGGCAGAATGATAATTGACAAACGTATATATAGCAAATTAGTCGCGAGATATATGTGTGTATAAGCGCGGATTCGAGCAACAGGTCGAGCTCCATTTACGATCGAAAGTCAACTTCCTCTCGATTTAATATTTAGAGAATAAATGAAAAGAGTCCAAAGGGAAAATAATCGACGTTTATCATGGAAATGTACAAACGATAAAATCGACGTTAAAGCGGTCGTTAGTAATTTTTCAATTTCGACCGAAGGATTCAACTGCTAACTTCCTTGTTGAATTGTTTACAACGTTTTTCGCCAAGTATACAAATTATAATTCAATTTTGATCGAATAATAAAGATGTAATACATTTTTAAAGATTATACGCTATTCGAGATTCAACCTAGTTATTTGTTTCGAAGATGAACAAAAAAGTTGGCTGAGTAAAATTGGCTTCGCTTCCGGTCGAAACTATCGCGCGTTCGTTTTTTTTTTTCTGTCTCTCGTCAAGAGCGATAAATGAGAGAACGCGACGAAAAAGAAAAAAGGGACAGGTTTCATTCGGACACGCGAGAGACAGAGAGATGGGAGAGACGGAGATGGAAGTTTTAACCGACGGCAAAATGGGATCTCCTCGGGGGTCGTGACGTCACGAGAGGAGAGAGAGCGAGGTTTAAGTAGGTTATGTGGCTGGCAGTGGCGCGACCGTCACGGGACGCACCGCACGCCGGACCATTGGACGACGAGCGCAGAGGCTCGACGCGAGCGAGCTAACCGATCGGTGCGACTCGACGATCGAGGGTTCGTACACGACTCGCCTTCGACTTTTACCGGGAATATATATTTGGATCCAAAAAAAAAAGAGAAAAATAAAAATACAATAAGAACAGAAACAAAAACGACACCTGCGTGAACCTTTTCTTCGTCAGCGCGAGTTTCGTTTTGGGTCAATCGCCTCGCTTCTTTTAGTCATTCCGTTCGACTCGTGTGTATGCCTACGTATGTTTACTGTATCGTCCTATATGTACGCCTCTCTCTAACCGTCGACTGCGCACGCAGAGTCCTCGTTAGACGAGAAACGATACACGCGACTCGCTTCATTCTATTGCTTATATACTATGTATATATATATGCATATATATATACGCACCTAACCTAACATCGGATAAGAGGCCTTGACCATTTGTGTGTTTTTGTCATCGAGGCTACATTCTTCAACGAGTTCCATCCGGAACTCGGAGAAGTTGGCTTCCA
>OX637865.1:3390054-3548449 GCA_951802705.1 Netelia virgata
CTTCCCGTGGCTGTTTCTTCGTCACGTCGTTGTATCACACACATTTTTCACTATACTCTCACTCGACGCACTCGCGTCGGACTACCGGCGTCGGGACTGCCGATAACCGCAAAACTTTTGACGCGAGCGATGTAAACACGCGAAAAATCGTAGATCAATAGCCTCGACCGATACATCGCGATATTTTTCAGTATACGGCGAACGTTATTTCCCGAACGAGGTAAAAGTAGCGTGAGTCGCGAGACCCGACGTAATTGAACTATTATTGCGCTCGCCGGGAGAAAGGAGACGCGCGCCATGGTGGCCATTGTTATCATCGCGCTGCACGCCGGGAGAATTTCGCGCATGCCCGTTAGGCTTTACTCGACTCCTGTGAACTTTGGGAGAGGCGCGTGTATGGTTATACGGTATATTTCTCGTTGTTTCTTTTCCTAAGCTCATTGCATAAGCACACATCTATATATATTTGCGTATGTGTATTGTTACGTCCGAAATCGCACCGACAAACTTATTTTAAATTCATTTTATTTTATTTTAGAGTGCGCCGTGCGACGCGCGATTCGTCTCAGGTCGCACGGCGGTCATGTATCAAGAAACGGAATCGGAATGACTGGGTCGGCGATAAAACACCGTGAGAATGCAAATTCATCTCCCGAGTAGGAGATAGCATTTTGATTCCCATGGGAACGTTAATTCAGCAAAAGACAGAAAATAGAAAAATCAGTCAGTCTAAAATCGTGGGCGAAAATCAGCAGTCATAAAATCTGCTGTCTTCTCATCTAACAATAAGTGGTCCCCTTTCGATAACACTCTTCAATTTGATTTCAAGTTTCATATCACCTTTCATAGACAATATAGTTCGTTAGAATTCAAAGTGTTCAATAATTTCTTTTATAAAATCACAGCCACCAAAAAACGAGGTAAGCGGTATGAATTGATCTTATTATTTTAGCAATTCCTCCTATCCCGACCGGGCACATTCCCATTCTCAAAAGGAGTGAAACAAAAATGTATGTGTGCGCGTCAAAAAATTCTAGGACGTAACAATATATACAGTTCGACATACCAATATGGTACAAGGGGGGGAAGCGGTACTCAACGTTTGATCGCTCGAACGAGAGAAAGTTGAGATCTACGTACACAGCCGATAAAAGCCGTCATCCTTTGAAAATCCTGCGACGTGGTCCACCATAATTCCACAGTGAAACTCCCCATGAGTCAACAATATGGGACGTACGACTTCTCTCGAGTTAAATTTCTCCTCTCTCCTCCTACTCCTCGCACTTTTGGCCAGCGCATGCGCGGTGCGCTCTCGTTCGTGAAAATAGAATATTCACGTTAATGATCGATGAAAAAGAAGTTCTCAGAACGAATGTTCGACTGTATTAAACATATCAAGATCACGTCTACTCTTCTGGTTAGCGTAATGGCCTGGGCATGGGTGAAATTGATTCGAACGGATGTACAAGAGACCGAACAAAGGTCTAGTGGACAGAGGTCGATGATCTCGAGGCGACGTGACCCCCCCGCCCCCTTCTTCTACCGACAAGCTCACGCGATGTTGATAGCCCCGAGTAACTGCTTATACCTCTTTGTGCGTGGACCCAGCGAGGCGCCTCACTTGCGCCACCGTGGAGAACACTGTACCCTCCACAGACTCCCGCTCATGCGCACCGTTGCGTATTACGCTCGTCGCAACCTAGACGGCGCATTACGTGCAATTAAGCATCGTTCGCGCATGCGCTCTTATTAAAAAGCTGCATTTCGATGAATATGCGCACGAAGTCATGAATTTTCGATACGTTCAACTCGAGTTGTTTCATGGTTAAATTGCTAAGTTTCAAGGTCATCGACTAGCCAATTTCACGAACAATCTCGTTAAGATATGAGCGAAAATTCGAGAGTAGAGAAATTGTTTTTCTCGGTTCGTCCGTGATTGGAGATCGAACGATAAAGCGTGATTAGAGAAATATTGATGGAAATAATGTTTATCGATTTATTTTTTAATTTTCATTAACGAACTTAGAAATTGATCGTAAAAATGTTATAACGTCGGAAAAAATTGAAAAATCTGAGCTCGAATAACACGAGGTCGTTGAACGTTTTAATCGACGATGGAATTGAAAGGAGCAAACCAGGGCCAAGTTCTCCGGTGTAAATCATCTCGAGTGAAAGCTCTGACGAGTCTTCCTGTTCGATCTTATCGCGCGCACGCGCGCCAGGGTTAAGGACATTGAGACAGTGGGGAAATTTTTAAAAATTGCCGAAAACCAGTTCAATGCCCAGTTCAGTCGGACTTCGTGTACATTCTCCCAGGAACATTTCTCTCTCTCTCTCTCTCTCTCTCTCTCTCTCTCTCTCTCTCTCTCTCTCTCTCTCTCTCTCTCTCTCTCTCTCTCTCTCTCTCTTCCACTCTCTCGTTTCTGTACATTCACCAGCATCTGTAATGGAGGAACTCGCATGATCGTGTCGATCGGAAAGAGAGAAGAAAATTTCTGAAGAATACCGATGCGCGACAAATAAATTTTACTAAATCATTGAAATGCGTCTCTTGTACGGAACGTCCTTTACCAGCTGGCGCTTTCACTCGAAACGTGCCCGGTGAAAACGCAAGTACTAAATCAAACGGCGTTGATTTCGTAATTAAAAAATATTCAAAGGAAAATTAAATTAACTATTTCATGTTTGATCTTTTTTTATGTTATTTTAAACGAGCCTTGCCGATTCTTTTTTCAATTTTTATATATTCAAGAATTTTATCGTAGTAAATAGTTGATCACGAATAATTTTAGACATTAAAAGAAAAATTACACGTCGGAATAATTTTTTATCGCGTCTAACAACATTCCTAGCCGGAAGAACGCTTTGTTTTGAGTTAAGGATTCTGCCAGCGATCCGCGAGCGTCGAGCCATCTTGCGGTCAAATATTGCAACTCATGTGAGACATTCGCAACTGCGCAGAAGTCGAGTGCGCAGAAATCTTCCTTATCCTGCAATATTCAGTTTTTTCATTCCGATGTGGAAAAAACTCCCTATATCAAGATTCGAATTTTGGCAATTATACTACTCGACTCGACGATTTTTTTCCCTCCCTCCAATGATACGATCTCTCATAACCTACAATTACCTTAACCTATAATTATCCCAGAAACGAAAAATTGAGGACATCCTCATCATCGATTCTCAGACGCAAAGCGAAACAGCCAAATTATTATTACACGCTCGTTAACAAACGAATCTACAAAGGAGATACGCTTCGGTAGCTCAATTCACGAGTAAAACGAGGGTGTGGTACGACTGAGCGAATAAAACTTGCGTTCACCGCGGAAGTATTTCCGTGCTCGTATCTCCAGTCCGGTCTCTCTCGTTTCGTAACATCGTAACACGATAAACCAAGAATCTAAAACACGTGCAGGATCACGTTGCACCAACCGAGAGGTAAAAATCACGTCGTTACAGTCCGACGTGACTCGACGTAATTAAAACTTCATCATCGTCGCGTCGCGTGTCCGTTGATCGATTCGGGAATAAAACTAACAAAAAGATTTTCTGCCGATCTACCTCGATCGATCGAAAATGCAGTTCTCCCTTATATCTAGATTTTTTTGCACTTAACGTTCTTGCATTACCGCGACGGACATCGACGCAGAGCCAAAACAATGGAATTGTGCGAGTTTCTCGGTATCCGATTTTTTCCTCAAATTTTCTAGGAAAGAAAATGGTGCAACTCCTGAAACACTCTAAGCGATGTAATTAACATTATGTTGCTGTTGTTTGAACGCTGTTGCGTCCGCATGAGATAAAGTTGTAAATGGAAGAACGTCGTCATGGACTACGGTGAGCACAAAGCAGGAATCCTCAACAGCTTCGTGTTGTCAGTTTGCCAACGTTCGACGTAACAGCGCGCAGTGTTTATATTGTACGAGAGTCGTTATTCTTATGGCGTAACTAAAACCGTTTCTACTTTCTGTGTAAGATTATTGTTCGATTAATTTACCAATATCGAGTTTCATTGATAACTCTCGATCGAACCCTTCGATATTTAATTCCGTCTCTCGACGCAAAGTCCTAGAATGACGAAAAAGAAAGTACTTTTAGTGATTTATTTATAAACATTATAAAATATGAATAATAAAAATAAAATATTAATTCTAAATACCTTTATAGATTTCATAATTTGCCGATAATTATATAATTAAATATAATTGCAAAATTTATATAACATTGTTACATCAAACTTATAATTAAAAATTATTATTATACTTAATATAATATTATAGACAATTTTATAAATTATGCGTAATATTGTATTACATAATTTTGTAATTATACGCAAATATCAATATTATAAATATTATGAATTTATCGATAATATATTACGTAAGATTCTAAAAGCAAATCTAGACAACACTGTCTCTGTCTAATTCTAATCAAGACACACACACACTCGACAATTGTTCATTTTTTTCGTCTCTTAAAACGTCAAGTGCCAGTAAACACGTCACTCTGACTCAAACCTAACTCTCATTTATCCACCTTTGTCTCGTTATTTCCAATGTCAGCTCACAAGCCATCGTATACCAACAATTTTCCATTTTCTAATGAAAACCGTAGCATAGAATTCGCTCTTTCATTTTTTTCCTTCAACGCGTATTAAGCTCACCCATGAATTCAATGAATGAATGCAAATGATTGATTTTGTTACGCGATCACGCCATCGCTCGACCCATTTTCTATTTAATTCTCGACGGAGTGTACGAGGTCATGAAATAAATTGAAACGGTTACGATCGACGTTGGTGAAACAGATAAAATAATAAAGCGATGCTCGATGAGAAGATTCGTTCTTACGAGATCAAGGGACCGTTTACGTTACAACGGCCTTGCTGATCGTAAAGCGATGGAGATGAGGAATTTTCTTTTCCTGAGCGTTAATTACGAATATTTCATAGTCAGTGAATTTTCTCCTCCCTCTTGTATACATCGTTTTCATTGTAATTCACGGTCACGTCTAGTAAATCAACGACCACGAACGAGAATTTATCGTACACATTGTGCGTATAACGCTTAACGATCTTCGTTGCTATTACTGTCAGGATAACTGGGGTAATAACGGAGTAAGTCCTCGTTACGTCGCGATTCCCCCCTTTTCTAAAGTCTAAACAAAAATACGATTTCTCAAACGTTCACTCGATCGTGCGCAAAATATCGACGACAACAAAGTTCAACCTTAACACTATTTTGAAACTTCGGATCACGAGATATCGATAAGAGCGATAAGTTCTTTTTTTCTCTTACTGAATTTCTTTTAATTTTAATCAATTGTAACTAACGACGGGAATGTTTTGATTCGGGCAACTTTATTTTAAATTAAAAGCTACGCTCTTCGTCTCGAGGATTTAAAATCTTGTTGTTCAAGATTGTTTAACGTGCAATTTTTCAGCGAGTTACGGTGTTTCGAGAAAAATGTTTTTTTTCATTCCTTTTGTATGAAAAATCGCGAATTTCTTTAAGTTAAGAAATATAATCAAATAAAAAAGATATGATAGAGCAAAGATACAAATAAAAAATGAAATTAATATTCGCAATTTTTCGAAATTGTAAAAATTTATTCTTTCTATTTTGTTTATTATATTGTTTCCGACATTTATTATCGAAAAAACCATTAAATAAAAAATTGAGGACGTTTTAAAAATCGCGGTCCATGACGCATTGGGTTCTTTGTCCCGGAAAGAACGACGACATTTGTAGTAAGTTTCCTTTTTGGTAAAAAAACGCAATGTCGTTCGTCGAAAGAGAACTTTACACGAGGCTCGATTCTGATTACGGATATTTGATTCATCCGGTCAATCGAACGATTCATTACCACCGAGAAGGCGAGTAGACAGAGAGTGTCGATGATTGTAATTGTATATTTTGTCGAGGAGAGGGAAACCGCGCCACAGATAAGAATGATCAGTTGGGAGACGTATCGAGAGTCTTTGGTCATCGTTCTTGTCCGGTCGGTTCAGTGACGCTCGAAATTTCGTCGGATTCGAACGTCTCTCCGACTATGCCGGGCTTGGAAACGAAAATCGGTTCGGCGACTTCCTGTTAAATAAAATTAGGAATTAATTATCGAGCGATTATTTAATTGTTGAATAAATGGAAATAATTTGTCGAATTTAATTCTTTGAATTTAATTACGCTGTAATAATAATAATATCAGTAATAACAATAATAACAATAATAATAATAAAGTGTCTCTTATTTCGAGTGATCGGAAGTGAAGGATAAAAAAAATTGGATACGCTACATTTTTTTTGTTTCGAGGTAATTGAGAATATTGTAAATTTTTCACGTCACATCAAAATTGAAGGCTAACGAACGAATGAGTCTAACTTACGAGCCGAATGGGATTCGAGTCTTTCTCTCTTTCGGTCGGTTGCTGTTCGTTGGTGGGTCGAATAACGGTCGAACACGGTGTATTCAACTTGGCCAGCTCGCTCGCTCGGCCAACAACGAGAGATAACAACACTTTTGTCATTACGCCTCGGGAATCTGAAGAAAAAATGGATTTTTATTATTATCGAATTTGTTTATTATTTTCGTCATTTTATTCGAGGAAATTGTATTCAAAATAATTAGAATGAATTTTATCAATTTCGAAATTTTTCGATATGAAGGATTCGAAATTTCGTTTTATTTATGCTCCAACGAGTGTTTTTTTTTTTTTTTGATTATGGACAATAAACGAAAATATTCCATCGAGCCGAAATAACGAGTCGGAGGAGAAGCGAGAAAAACTTTCGCTTAAACGAATCCCACTGACCCACTGCGATGCAAAGAGAGCTGCGAACTTGTTTTCCCAAGTTATATATGCCAATCGGTATGACGAAGGAAGAAAGAGAATAAATAATGCACTTTTCGCAAAATGTTTCGTTGGATTTTGAAAAAGTAACTTTTCTTTGGAATATTTCTGATCAATTTTTGCATTTTTTCGAGTACGATATTATTCTCGATCCAATGTTTACTATTCGATCAACGTAGTCCCAATAGTTTGCAAAATCACAATTATTTCTCAAACGTTTCTTTTTTTCAGCTTTCGAATATTTCAAAATCACACGAAATGTGGAATCTCAAATTTTTCATAATTTCTAAGACTCGAGATTCTGACATACATCTTTTTAGTATCTCGGAATCTCGAGTATTTTCGAATCTCAATTATTTCAAAATCTCAAATAATTGTCATTTACCCAATATTTCTAAAATATTAAAAATTACAAATTTTTTAAAAATATTTCTAAAACATTAAATACTCGAAATTTTGTAAATATTTTAGAAATTCTCGATCAATTTGTAAAACAGCGACAACAAATAATGATCCGTATACCCGTGGCTATGGTCGATAAAAATGTGAGCAATTCGTCACTGACCCACCTGGATAGCTCATACGAGCGTAACAGTATTTTAGCTCGAGGTCGGTGGTGTGCCCAAAATTTAAATTACCTTCTTCTTGTATAACGGTATCGTGCTAAAAGTCAACCGAGTATACAATTATTTTCCCGCACGGATCTTCCGTCAGACGCCATCGGTAAACCCACAATTAAGCCAGTTTACAAAAAAGGGTCGTGGCACAAAATAATACTTCTTGAGAAGAACACAATTTTGCGTTTGGATGAACCGTTGCAAATTGTTTTTTCTTTTTTTTTCCAGGCGAATATCAAGTTGGCCCAGAACGATATTATGCAAAAACAAAGATGGAGCTTTGCAGGAAGTGGCCTCCTTCTTCTCTGTCTCGTTGGAATAACAAAAAACGCATTCGGTTAGTTGAAAATAACAGAAGAAAACAAAAAATGCAAAATGTCAAAAACACGTGTTTAATGAAAATTAATAAAAATTAATTTTGTTACCTGTGTTCAAACAGGAGTTCCGGTGGGACAATGTAGATCGAAACGAGAGGCTGAGATTGCGAAAACAAATTGGACCCAATTGGCCGACGAATGGATCCAAGCGAAGGGGAGGGTCGAAGATCAGTATGGGGTGACTTTGCTACCCTCGAGCGAAAAATTGCGGGAGCTTCCACCTACCGCGGAGACCGAGATTTCAGGAATGAACAACGAACAGCTGAAACGAGTAAGACACATGAAAATTTTACAAAATTATTAAAACCAAAAATTCTAAAAACTAATATCGCATCGAAATTCACTAAAAACAAATATCAAAAAAGTGAAAAGCCGGAAATTGGGCTCGTTAAAATATTTCACAGGAACAATTCGAACGTGAGAAAGATAAAAATTGGCCGGAAGAAATATTTCGCTAAATATTACAAAAACTATTTCAACGAACGGTAGAAATTTAAATTTTGATATACGATTACGACGCATTCCTTTTAGCCACGTTATTGTAATCTTCTTCGCCCATCCCCGGTCTCATGGATATTGTACGAACGTCCGCTCTCACTTTCAATGCCGAAATACTTTCACCGCGGTCTTGATGCACACCGTGAATGCGCGTTTGAAGGCTCGATGCTCTCGGACGTACAAGATCATTGAACTTTTACAACACAGAAAAAAAAGAGAGAGAGAGAATTCACAAAAAAAATCCCATTCATCGAGCCAACGCGGAAATCTCGAAATTATTCTTCCACGAACAGATAAAAATAAAAATAATCAACGTTTTCATACCCCTGACCCAAGCATTTCTTCATTTTCATTAAAAATTTCACAAGAAGAAAATAAATTCTATGTTTACCATTTTTTTTTAACAAAAAATGGTAATTTATTTCCTTCTTCCAAATTTTTTAGGTGAACTATTCGAGGATGCTCTGGGACATGGAGAATACTCAACAGAGTGGTCACTTGTCCCTCTTCGTGGACAAAGCTCTGAAGCTTCTCGACCTTCGTCAGGTCATGATGGAGGTCGAGACGTCGGTAATGTCGAAGGTCTCGTGCACGGCTTGCAAGGTCGGGGCTGGTCTCCTTCAGCATTACATCAAGGCCGGCAAGAGCGACCAGGAGATCATGAACAGCATCTATCACTTTTGCGTATCTCTCAACATACAAAGTCCGAGGGTCTGCCAGGGTGTTACATTGCTGTTCGGGGTGAGAAAAACAAAAATTACTATAATCTTCGCTGCGTCGAGCGTCGAAACGATGCTCGGTTCTATCGAAGCTGTCCAGCATGCTACATAATACGAAAGTAATAGATATATATATGTGGAGAGAGGAAGAAAAAAGAAAAGAGAAAAAAAAGAAAAGAAAAAAAAAGAAATAATGAGACCGAGCGGCCACAGAGGCGAACTTTCTACTTGTAAATTATATGGACGGTGATTTCACCGATCACACGTTATGTGGAGGATATCTCGCGGCTCGAGCGTGTCTATAATGAAGAATCTATATATACTCGGCTCACTAAAGTCTCACGCGCGCCCTGTCACGTTTTTATGATTCACGATCGATTATTCGATTTATGATTTTTCATTAATTCCACCAACACCGTTATTACCTCGAATCGAGCTTTTCTCTCGATTATAATCTACGGAAAAGTTCTAATCAACCAAAAAATTCGAAGCTCGTTATTTCGATTTAATATGATTTGAAAAAAAAAAAAACAATTACTTTTTTTAGTTTTCTAAAATTTTCATATATAATCGAGAACTTTATAATTCGTAGATAAATTATCTTTTAATCCAACGTCTGTAAATAAATTAATAAAGCTATCGATAAATTATTGATTTTGTAAAACTGAATTTTTAAATACGATGAAAAATTTGAAGAATCAATCTAAAAATTATTGATAAACGAATTCCTAAATTGATATTTTCGATAAACAATATTTAATAATAAATTGCCAAATAAATTTTGTAATTACATTGAAATATCAACAACAAAAACTGTTTACCTCTTTTTTTTTTAACGATTTACTTTTCAACTCGAATTTGTAATTTTCAGGGTGAGGTTATTTACGTTCTGAAACAAGTGACGATGGGACCGTCCCAGATCTGTAGTTTCGTCATCGGCGATGCTTGCGACGACGCTTACAACCCTCAGCACGAGTGGGAAGTAGCTTTTCCACCTGTGAACAAGCCACCGATTCAGCCGCCGATACCGCCGAAAGAGGGTGCTCCAACGTTCAAAGTACTTCACATATCGGACACGCACTACGATCCTTATTACCAAGAGGGCTCGAACGCTGTCTGCAACGAGCCGTTGTGCTGTCGTTTGACCAACGGTGCACCCTTGACCGCCTCGGCGGCAGCGGGACGCTGGGGCGATTATAGAAAGTGCGATACACCAAAGAGAACCGTCGACCATATGCTGAAACACATATCCGACACACATTCCGTAAGTACATATTTTTTTTTATAACTACCGTCTAGCTCTCGAAGCGTCGCTCTGGTCCGATGGGTTGTCTCGGGTGGGCCTGGTGGCCGTGCCTGAAACTAGCATTTTTCATATTAAACACACGAGCTCTTATACGAGAAAATATATACTCGGGCGACGGTTTAATCGGGGTGGGGAAAAATGGGCTGTTAGGACTTTCAAGGTCATCGAAATAATGACACGTGGTCGTTACTCAAGTTTCGTTCTGGATAATTAGAAAATTCTTCAATTACCTGGATCGTCGCTGTTTCATGAGATTTGCACGCGATGCGATGATATTCGAGAATTATGGGAATTAATTAACCTTGTTCTCTCAAGGTCAATCCGACATTTTTCGCTCATTCGAGAATCCAACGTTGCGAATTTCTTCTTTTTTTCTTTACGACGAGTTTGCGCTGGAAGAAGAAGAAGCAATTAAAATAATTATCACGGTTATAATTGCGACAGGATATCGACTATATATTGTGGACCGGAGACCTTCCGCCTCACGATGTCTGGAATCAAACGAGGGAGGAGAATCTTAAGATTCTTCGGGAAACTGTGACACAGATGATCGAGACTTTTCCCGGTGTGCCGATTTTTCCGGCTCTTGGCAATCACGAGAGCGCGCCGGTCAACAGGTATTTATCGTGATATTGAGAAATAATTGTGTTTTTTTCATGATATTGAATTCTTAAAGATTCTTGCTATCTATTTTATCATTATGGTTATTTTTAGATTTTAATAAATGTAAATGTTTGCATATTTCTTGAATTTTTAGCGTAAAGCAAAGAAATTTTATTTTGTTTTTACGATGATTTTTATTTTATTTTCATTAAAAAATTTTGTAAATTTTATCTTTTGAATATTTCGAATAGTTTTCCACCACCGTTCGTTCCAAAGGAAAATAACATATCTTGGCTCTACGACGAGCTCGACAAGCAATGGAAAAGATGGTTGCCCGCCGGTGTCTCCCACACGGTACGTCGCGGCGCGTTCTACTCGGTTCTCGTTCGTCCAGGCTTTCGAATTCTCTCGGTCAACATGAATTATTGCAACAACAAAAATTGGTGGCTATTGATAAACAGCACGGATCCCGTCAGCGAGCTCCAATGGCTCGTGTACGAGTTGCAAGGTGCGGAGATGAATGGGGAGAAAGTTCATATAATCGGACACATACCACCGGGACACTCGGATTGTCTCAAAGTGTGGTCAAGAAATTATTATCACATTATCAACAGGTTGGTGACCGAGATATTTTATCCATCTGGATATTTCTCGATGCATGAATCTCGTAATGAAAAGTCCTATTTTTGTCTTTTTCATTTTATCTCAGATACGAATCGACGATAACCGCTCAATTTTTCGGACACACGCATTACGACGAATTTCAATTGTTTTACGATACTTCGGATCTTGGAAGAGCCTTGAGCATCGCTTATGTCGGACCCTCGGTATCGCCTTATGCCGATCTTAATCCTGGTTATCGGATATATTACGTCGATGGCGATCACCCTAAAACGACGAGGGTAATTTAATATTTGTGATTTAAAAAATATTATTAATAATATTATCGCTGAAATATTCATAATATTATATATTGACAATAGTATTGACGATATAATCGACATTAATAATAATATTATCGTCGAGAAGATTGAAAAAATTACTATTATTATTATTATTCAAATAATTAATGATTTCAACTCACTTTGAGTTTAGATGGTCGTCGATCACGAGAGTTGGGTAATGAATTTGAAAGAGGCGAATCTGTACGATTATCCGATATGGCACAAGATGTACAGCGCTCGCCAGGCTTACCAAATGGCTTCGCTATTGCCAAGAGACTGGGATTCCTTGATCGACAAAATGACTAACGAACCTTCCAACTTCGATCTCTACTACAAGTGAGTTAGATATTCCGTGTTCCTCTAGACAAAAGAATGACAAAATATTAACGAAAAAATTTGCTATCTTCATCGCCAGGCATTATTACAAAAACTCACCGGTTCGACCGCCCTGCAACGACGAATGTCGCAAGAGGCTACTCTGTGATCTTCGTAGCGGCAGAAGTCACGATCGTAAAACTCTCTGTCAGAGTCTCGAGTCGCGAATAGACGGCGAGACGCGAACAACGTGGAGAGAATGGATCTACAACGGCTTAGCTCTGTCGTACGTACAAGATTGGTGGATGGAGACTTACTACAACGGCGATACTGATTCTAACCAAGTTGGGCCCGACGAGGGCCAACTGAATCCCGCATGAAAAATCTAAAAGCACCGCTAGAGCTCTCTTTCTCTCTCTTTCTGAAAAAACAAACATAATTTTTAGTTCTTAAGAATAATCGCTAGATATGATTTAATTTTCTTAGATAATTTAACATCTTATAGATAATTCTATATTTTTCTACTGGTGAAATGTAAGCTTCGTCTGAAATTATTCATGCATGCGTTTAGTAACAGGTAGTAACACGATTCGATAGAAAGAAATGAGAAATACTAAAATCAGCTAGCTGGCGGCTTTGATCGGCGCAATAACGAATGCAACATACCCGTGACAATTTATACGTAAAAGCGACAATGAAATAACGTTAGGAAATTCTAACGTAACGTCATACGCGACGATCCTACTATTTCTTCGAATTCATGTGTGGAATTATAGACCCGAGCATCGTGCATGGATCAATCGTCGTGAAAGTCTTTTCGACGTGATTATAATCGTCAGTGACAAGAAATATGATTTACTTGTGTTTCAGGCGCTTCTTCACAAAGCACATTGTGGCCGGGCAATGAAAAATATTGTGACTGATTTATTTTAACGATGGATTTTTGGTTTAAGTAATAATTTCGGGTGCCATAGAAACCTTTACGCATAACGTGATAGATTAGATCGTTTTGAAGAAACGTATAACCATTTTTGTATTAGTTTAGTTGAGAGCAATTATCCAACGTCATTGTCGACGAGGCGATCTTACTCGACTCGTCGAATTCGCTGATGCTGTACATACGCCTAGATCTAAGTCTTTTTTTTATTATCGGTATAGAAAAATCTGCTTGTTCCAAGGTTGAGGATAAAATTGCTAATAAAACTGTAAATATTATTCAGGCTTGGAGTCATTTCAGCACAGCGATTAGTTAAATAATTGCTGCACTTTCCACTCTGTTGGAAATATGAGATACGCAGAATTTACAGCGTCAGCTCTTTTTTCGAGGATCATTTTTTTTTCATGCTTTTCTATGAGATTAGAAGAAAAGTTTAGAGTAATGACGCTGTAGACTGTGCGGTTCGTGGGTGAGTTGGAACTTACTCACGTTTTTATTGGTGATGGATTCTAAGACTATGGTCGTAACTCCTATCTTCTTGACAATATGTAAGTAATCACGACTATGAGAGAATCGATAATATTTTTATCAAATGCGCAATCTTCATAATTTGTAAAAATCGCGATTATTTATCGGTCATGTAAAATTTGATGATAATTGTTGCTTTAATTATCTACAGGATGTCGGTGGTAATGGCGATTCCAAGATTCGCCTACAATCTACCGAAGTACGTTTTAGGATTGGGCTAGCCGCAAAACTGTGAGTCTCTCGAAAGGAACAAGAGAAATTCAAATTGTGATGTTAAATTTCTAAGCGCCAGGACAATACTCGCTTTCCATCGTCATTGTCGTACACATTGTGAATTATATATTATCTCGAGCAGAATGCTGAAGAAAATCAATCCAGACGCCACGTAAAATACTCAACTACCTGATTGTATTATCTGTATAGCTTGAAACCGCGTGGACCTAATTTAAATGCAACCTGCGCCATTCCAAATATCGCTATGCCATACAAAAAAAAACAAAAATGTATTTATGAATCAGAGAATGTGGCTTTCAACGAAGTTACTTGGACAGGTGACAGATAATCATTGAAAAAGAACAAAACAAACGATCAAATACCGATGGACGAGATAAGCATCGATCTTCAACCGATTGTTGAATTTTACTACTAGAAAAACCGATGAAAACGATGTATCGCGAAAATTGGTTATGTCCGATTTTGTGACACCGATTTCTCACATAAAGCCGTCCACATAGCCTTAAACGTCGTACTAATAGTTGTATGAATATAATTGTTGTGGTACTTACAGATTCTTGTTGATCCGTAAAATTCGTACTGGCGAAGAAGCATTTATGGATATTGGCGTGTTTTTTTTAACTTGGCACATCGAACAATTTTGTTTGCCTGATTAAAAACACGGCAACAAGTCCGCACCATGCTCTGTATATAAGGATGTAGATGTTGTTTATTTATACGCACTTCGTTGTGTTATAGCTGACTTTGTTATCAATTATTGAACAAAAAGATATTTTATACGTAGCAGACAGTGTGTATCAAATTTATTTACATATCCCTTCGACATTTTTGGTCTAAACAATCCGTGTTTTCATTGTTCGTTCTACGAGTCTGATGCGCGTTTGTCAAATTCTCGAGTTTCGTTGTTGCTCCGCATTAAAGATGTCTGCGCATGTGCAACAATTTGTTTTCATCGCGCAATTGCGACGCTTGATCGAGTCATGCACTAGGAAACAATACAGTATGAAGGACAATAACCTTTTCTTATTAAAAATTTGTTCTGGACTCAGAAGACTAGGTACTTCGGTTTGAGAATAATGTTTCATACATTCGAAGTATCGCGCTCAGAGAACGCGCGGGAAGCGGTTCGCGCCGCCGATGGTACAGTTTGCGCCACCTGGTAGATAAAAACTGTAGCTTGTCGCCATTTCAACAGTCGGTCCAGCTTAGTTCTTCTTAACCGACAGAGCAGAGTCGTGCGATTAAAGTCACATGTAAAAAAAATCGATGGTATTTTTATCGACTCGACTCATAATTCTAACCTATAATTACATAGCAGATGTACAAAATGCATCTGTTTAATTCAGTTAAAAACAGTGTCATCGAAATATGATTGGAGTTTGATCGCATTTATTATAAGAAGCTAACGCGAAGAATCGTAAAAAATGTCTACATCGTGCGTCGAAATAATCGACGATATAGAGGATTTGATCTCGTCTCAGGACATAACCCCAAAAGAGAGATACAGTAGTAGAAAAAAAGTGACTGTTCGTTCGAAACATAAAAAGCTTGATGATGAATTATCCGAAATTCCCGTTGTTCCAACGCTCACGAGCATCATACCAGGCTCTCAGACGATTTATGTCAAAACCTGGGGCTGCACCCACAATAGTTCGGACAGCGAGTACATGGCTGGTCAGCTAGCCGCTTATGGTTACAATTTAACCGACGATAAACATAAAGCAGATTTGTGGCTTCTGAATTCTTGTACCGTCAAAGCCCCAGCCGAAGATCATTTTAGAAACGAGATAGAAGCCGGGAGGAAGATAGGAAAGCACGTTGTGATAGCTGGGTAAGTCTCGTCAAGATTACTCATTACTCAAGATCGATCTCATCGCGAGAAAAATTGACAATTTATTTTTTTAATACTCACCAAAAATCTTTTTAATTTTTCCAGCTGTGTGCCACAAGGTGCTCCAAAGACCGGCTTTCTCCAAGGACTGAGTACGATAGGAGTCCAGCAGATCGACCGAGTCGTCGAGGTTGTGGAAGAAACCTTGAAAGGTAATACCGTGAGATTTTTGGGCCAAAAAAAATCATCCGGCAAAAAGATCGGTGGTGCTTCCCTTTCGCTCCCGAAAGTACGCAGAAATCCTCTGATCGAGATAATAGCCATAAACACAGGTTGTCTCAATCAATGCACATACTGCAAGACGAAGCACGCCAGGGGAGAGTTGGGCAGTTATCCGCCCGAAGAAATCGTAGAAAGAACGAAACAAGCCTTCGACGAGGGAGTTCGAGAATTATGGCTAACTTCCGAAGACACGGGTGCTTACGGTAAAGACATCGGGACAAATTTGCCAGAATTATTGTGGCAACTTGTAGAAGTCATACCGGAAGATTGCATGATGCGAGTAGGAATGACAAATCCGCCATACATTCTCGAACATCTAGACGAGATAAGCAAAATCTTAAAACACCCGAGAGTTTACAGTTTTCTGCACGTACCTGTACAATCTGGTAGTGATCAGGTCCTCGCTGACATGAAGAGAGAATACACTCGTGAAGATTTCGAGCGCGTGGTAGACTTTCTGGAAAAACGCATACCCGGCGTCACGATAGCGACCGACATAATCTGTGGTTTTCCAACCGAGCGGGACGAAGATTTCGAGGACACGATGACGCTGTGCAAAAAATATAAATTTCCAAGTTTGTTCATCAATCAATTTTTCCCACGTCCTGGCACACCCGCTGCCAAAATGCCAAAAGTTCCCACGCAGGATGTTAAAAAACGAACCAAGAAACTCTCGGAATTCTTTCAATCTTACGAACCTTACGGTCATAAAATTGGACAAATTCAGCGAGTTCTCGTAACCGAGATATCTCACGACAAGGCTCATTACGTGGGTCACAATAAATATTACGAGCAAGTTCTCGTACCGATGAAAAACGAGTACATGGGCAAAATGGTCACTGTACAAATAATCGAAGCGACGAAACATTCTATGAAGGGAATACCAATCGAGGTGAACGACTCTACTTCTCTGAAGCTCCCACTCGCAAAGGGCATTGTCTCGGGAATACCAATCGAGGTGAACGACTCTACTTCTCTGAAGCTCCCACTCGCAAAGGGCATTGTCTCGGGAATACCTCAAGAAATGAAACCATCTAAGTACAGCGCTTTTGCCGTCGTTGTCATATTTTTTGCAATATTTGCGAGAATGTTGTGGAAATTTTTTATTCTATGATCATCGAGAAATGTAATATTATTTTCGATTTTACGAATAAAACAATGGGAAGGAAGAAATCGGCGTTGAGGAGGGTGGAAGGTGTCGTGCGAATAATAAAAAAATTTCCAATATTAATTTCATGGCGTTTTTTTTCATTCTTTTAATGTTTAAAATGACAATTCAGGAACTCACCCTGATGGGGCTTGTGACGTTTTCAATCCAAATATTCTCCAATGGGCCCTCTAGGACCGTGAAGAAGAAATCTGTTTCGTTGCATTCGCACCGTACATATACAATACATTACAATATTTGGTATCACCGTTTTCATTATTTTTCCTTATCGATAATAAACTAATTTAAAAATTAAGCTTAAACGTTAAAAATGCATCGGGTTCCTGTGAACGTTATCCTGAGTATTTAAAATCTGCGGGTGGTTTTTTCGTTGTTGAACAAACTGGGTAAAATGGACTTCGACGAGTGTAATAATGAATTTTCATGGAAGAAATTGGACAAAGTTCGTAACACTTTACGTTCCACCGGAAAATCGTGGTTTTTTTTTCAATAGCGAACACTATAAAAGAATTGTCCAAGGCAGTAACATGCGATACTTGTAATTGAGCTCTGGTCAGCTTCGTTTTGAGCAAATTGTTTGAGCGACGGCCGAGGGAAGAATATATTTACCAAGTACCGAGTGTTTACAAAAATTTATTAAAGTTTTCATAGCTCGCAAAAAGCCGCTATTTCGCACTGACTTCGACCCTCGAACTCGCCAAATCGAGTCCTAACGATTTTTAACTGAAATTTCCTTCTCATTGTGATAAAACTACGAATTCTACATTCTCTCTACGATACAAACTATTCAATATTGTTACGTCCTTGAACTTTGAAGCTCTGGCTTTTTTAAATATTTAGAAAATTATCTTATAAGGCACTTGGATCGTTTTTCTTTTTGTACCATCGTATCGCTCGTTCGAGGACAACGGGACAATGGCTTGGAACTAAAATTAACGTCGATTCTAGCTCGCGAATGATATTGTTACGTCTAGATAAATACGTATAAAAATTCCTCTTTATCCTAACGTTCTAAATTTTGAGTTATCGTGTAAAACTAGACGAGAGAATACAGATATGTGTATAAAAAAGGGGGGGGGGCGAGAAACGGTTAAAATTTACAAAAGAATAAATCATTTGGATCGTTACGAACTACGGTTTAAGATCTAGAATTACACGTAGAACTAAATTCCTCGTACGATTGTTTTCAACTGGTATTCATTGAGCTTTTCGCAAACCTCTCGGTCGTTTGACTCTTGAGATTCGTTACGAGATCAGCGAGCCAATCTCGTTCACGACCGAAGGGCTATTATCGCAAGAGTTAAATTTTGAGCACCCTTCGACTCCCAACGCTCCATCGGGTCGTTAATTAATTTTGGAACTATGATAATCTGCGATAAAAAAAATATATATATATATATATACGTCCCATGAAATTTGGTATGAAACTCTTAACACTGTACAAAACGAATACTTTCTGTCTTTTCTTATTTTTTTGTTTTCTTTCTTATTGCTTTTGATTAAGTAGCATTTTGAGTTGAACGAACGTCTGCACAACGTATCGTTTAATTAGACAAAACCACACGCTCATACACACTGGAATGAATTGTTCGAATCATGGAAATGCTTTTTTCTTTTTCGAGTCTTTTTTTGTTTCTTCGTATCGTCGCGGACGAATTTTTGAGGGTGAAACAACGATAGGGCAAATTACGAGAAGAAGACTAAAGTTCTCAGTGTTTGGTAGAAGTCTGAAAGTATTTGCCAAAGCGAGAGCCCGATGGCGTTTCTTTTTTTTTTCGTCGTACCGGTTTTATTCGCCCGATAAATCGATATCGCTGAAGGCGTTCTTCTCGTGCGGAATTGGGCGTGCATATAATCTTCGAGGAAGGCCCGAAAAGCTCCTTGGCCATTATTACATGGCCAGGGCCAAGACAGAAAAGTTTTATGCCCAAAGTTGCTTCTTCGTTTCTTTTTTCTTTTTGTTTTTCATAAATCGAATATCCCTATCATTGTTTCATCCGTGAGAAAGACGCAACGGAACTCATGCACGCACAACACTTAAGATTAACAAAAAAAAATATTTGAATTTACGCTCTGAACATACAAAATCGTGCGTTTGAATAAATCTCTCTGGTTTTTTTTCTTCTTTTTTTCCTTTTTCTTCTCTTTTTTCTTTACCATGGTCGATCTCTCGCACGTTTAACACGGGTCTCTGAAGATTTCGGTATCTGAGATTTTCCCCGGTTGAGAAAAAAAAACAAATAATCATAGAGATATCATCCCTGACGCAATTCGAGTCGAAGAGAAATTCCGATAGCGAGCCTTCGAGGGCCGAGGCGACAAAAAAATACATACAACGTAGAGATATACATAAATATATTGCTATCCGCGCGGAAGTTATTTACATGCAGTCCTCTCGCGCTCGTCCAGCTCGACACCGGTTAATTCTAAGCACGTTTATAAATAACAATTTTGTGTTTTCTTAACATTCGCAACATTTATATAAAAAAAAAAAACACTGACGCATTCATCGTTACAAGAAAATGAGAATTATACGGAAATGCGTGAACTCGATGGACGACGATTTTTTTGTTTTTTTTTTTAATCGAAACTCTTGATTCGAAAATAACAAAAATGTAAAAAAATTGTCGTTCAGGAGGTCAGTAACGAGCTCGTGGCAACTGGCTCGAAAGTTTCACTGCTCGTTCGAGGACGTATCTTCGTTTACTTAATACATGGCGCAATCTCGTCTATGGCAAACCTTATGGCGTTTGTTTAAGATGGCACAATAGTTTTCTTTTCTTTTTTTACTCTCTCTCGATATAATTCAATCGTAAAAAATCGACGTGATCGATTTAATGCCTCGGGCTTATTATCTAAATGGCCTGTCGCAAAGAGCAGTAGCAGCATCAGCATCGAAAAGTATATCGGAAACTCGGCTTACATAACCTAACATTTTTCTTTTTTCTTATACCCACTTTGCGCTCGCTCGAAATCCCGAGTAATACTTTTCGAGCTATAAACGAACGATCGAGACTAGGAGTTTCCAAAACAAACAAAAAGAAACAAACAAAAAAAAAACGTACAAAATAAAAACAAAAAGAAACGAAGAGAATTGATATTTAATACTTTGTCACGACTCGCGCTTGTCGATCGTCGGGGCAAACTAACCGCACGACTCTCGTTCTCGTACTTCGCAAATTCCGAGAGATGGCGCTCGCATCGTTTCGCAAACTCGCCGCTAGGCTCGCTCGGTAGATATATTCGTGGTATTCCGACGGGGTTTCGCTCCTGGACCATAAGCGTTTTTGAGGGAAAAAAACTCGTCCAGACGGGACGAGTTCGTGTACGTGAATTGCTCGTATAAATTGCAGAGCGAAGTTCGAACTTGGGGCTGACGTTTTTTTGCGCGAGGGCAAGAGTTCGATGCACGAAAGAGAGAGAGAGAGATATTTCGAACATGCGCGCGCACCCTTCCTTCGACTCCGGAGCACGCCGCGCACGTTCGAGCTTCAAACACCAAAATTTATCACCGATAACGATTTTAAACGCTTCGTCGATTTAACGCTTCGCCATTTATACCACAGCGATGCCGTTTAGTACACGAAGTCACCGTTTCATTATTCCATCGTTTGTTGACGTATTTTCTTGTTGTTTTTTCTTCGTTGTTTTTTTTTTACTTTATGACTTTTGCACCTGCTCGCATGGGTTCTCATTCGCCCGACCAACTCAAGACGTTCGAATGGGCCCGATTCCGCGAAAAATATTTCTCGATTATTTCATTCCTACGATCGACCCGAATGTTCAACTTCGTAATGAAAAAAATCACTTATTTTGTACTCCATGAGACGATGTACTAAATATACAAATATTTTTGCAATATTGATGAAGCCATTACGGTGAAAAAAATACAACGAATAAAAGATTATAGCATCGTCAAAATTCAATAGGATATTAACGATTCTCTCAAATACGACGAAAACGCTCGTTTCGAACTTATCCGACGATCTTTTTTTTCGTCTCTTTCTCGTTATTTCTCGCACCTGCTCCTTTCGCACGAATACCGGTTGTTCCTTTTTCCGTCTACTCTCGCGGTAAGATCACTTGCACCTGCCCCGCGAGAGCGTCGCTGCCGAATGACCGCGCGGAAAAATATGTTTCTTTTTCGACGAAGTCGAGCAACGGGAATTTCGCGACCGATGTCTCATTAACGATGAATTTTTCGTTCTTTATTTTAATCATTTTTTATTTTTTAATCTCTCTTCTTGCACGAACCTTGGATAAATACTGTAAAATTTATCGTACGAGAATGAAAATGTGTCGCGAAATTTAAAGAAGTCGAGACTCGAGAACGAATGAAGGACAATTTCTTATCTCTCGTTGGGAGAATGCGAGGACTTATCGCAACGCTTGGGACTGAGCCACGAGATCCTAGAAGGGACTACTCTCTTTGAACTCGATGCATGAATAAATAAATCGTTCTGATACGGGAAAAAAAATTTACATTATAAACAAAATTTTATCCTGGAGGAAAATTTAGAGACAAAATTTGTCTTCGACGAATTGACAAATTGCGCGACGTTAATTATGGTTCTTGTCGAAGTGACGAAGAATGGGAAATAAATAAATCGTTCTGATACGGGAAAACAAATTTTACATTGTAAACAAAATTTTATGCTCGAGGAAAATTTAGAGACAAAATTTTTCTTCGACGAATTGACAAATTGCACGACGTTAATGATGGTTCTTGTCGAAGTGACAAAGAATGGGAAATAAATAAATCGTTCTGATACGGGAAAAAACAATTTGAATTATAAACAAAATTTTATCCTCGAGGAAAATTTAGACAAAATTTTTCTTCGACGAATTGACAAATTGCGCGACGTTAATTATGGTTCTTTGTCGAAGCGCCGAAGAATGGAGAATATTGCGTCGTTCAGAGAGAAAATAGAGGGATATTGACTCGCGCTTCGATGTTTACAGGCGAGTCTTCGGTAAAACGAGAAACGAAACGAAAAAAAGATGCGAGCCGAGTGGTGAGAAATGGCGAGCTTTGAACACATACGAACGAGAAAATACAACAGGTACTTTTTCCTCTCTCTCGTTCTCTCTATCTCTCTCTCTCTCTTTCTCTCGACGGGTCTCGAGCTTCGAGAAGGATTTTAACGACTAGCTCGTCTCATTCTCGTCATCCTGACTTCCCTCTGTCTCTCTCTAGAAAATGTTCCATCGATACAAAATTTCTCTCAATTTTCCATCGTAAATCACCTTCTGAGAGTTTCACCGAAACGTCGAACCCTCGGGAAAACCACGAATATTTTATCGTTTTCTTGATTTCTCGAAAATACAAAATTCCGCAACGAGAAATAAATTTCCAGCGGGTTCGCCGATTTTTTTTTCAAATCTTCATCACTGGGTGAAAAAAATCGACGATTATTTTGTCGATTTTCTTGTTAGTCGTTCGATCGCGATTTTCGTCGACGTTCTCGGCAAACACGATGATTCGATGATTTCTCGCAACGTTTCTTCCTTTTTCTTCGTTTATCTTCCGTTTCCTTGGGTCTCGTTCGAGACGACGAACATTTTTTACGTGTTATAACCGACGAAGATTTCGCTTGCTCTGTCGAGAACCGACGATGAGGCGCTTGTTTCGTTTCGTCGGTGTCGCGAGGAGTGGCGTTTTGCAAGGGCCGGTGTGCGGCCGGGACGAGCACGAGGTGCAAAATTCCATGCTGCAGCCTTGCCTCGAGCACTTGCCCACGTTCTTCTCGTCGTCGACGTGACACGGAAACGTGCAGTTCGGACAGGGCAAAAGATGCTCCCACGGTTCGAGGGTGCGACTCGCCTGAAAAAAGATTCAAACAAAAAACACATAAATTTAATTTTTTATATTCTTGTCTCGTTAATATTCAAAAATAATAATTTCTTTCGTACGAATTACGCGTTCGACAAAGTTTATCGAAAACAAAAATTTTTATAATCTATATAATCCGAGAAAAATTATTATTAAACATATTTTGTAAATACTTTTTCTTGCGCAATAAAAAAATAAAAATTTGATCGATAACATTTATTATTGCAAAAATAGAATTATTCTGTAAATACTTTTTTTTCATAAAAAAAAAAAACAAAATACGATTATATAAACGTTAATTTTTCGATTTATAAAATTAATTGAAAAAAGAAAATCACAATTAGAATTCTTTATGGTTTATTTTTCCCCGGAATAATTTGAAAAATTCTATATATTGTTTTGGCGCGAAGATTCAATCGACGAAGATGATCGAGGGGGAAACAAAAAAGAAAAAAATGATTCATCGACGTCTTAATGGTGGAAGTAAGAACGTTTACAAATTGGAAGCTCTTTTGTACTCTTTTGTAAATACTTTTTCTTGCGCAATAAAAAAACAAAAATTCGATCGATAATATTTATTATTGCAAAAATAGAATTATTCTGTAAATACTTTTTTTCTTAAAAAAAATAATAAAAATACGATTATATAAACGTTAATTTTTCGATTTATAAAATTAATTGAAAAAAGAAAATCATACTATAATTCTTTATGGTTTATTTTTCCCCGGAATAATTTGAAAAATTCTATATATTGTTTTGGCGCGAAGATTCAATCGACGAAGATGATCGAGGGGAAAAGAAAAAAGAGAAAATGATTCATCGACGTCTTAATGGTGGAAGTAAGAACGTTTACAAATTGGGAGCTCTTTTGTGCCCTCGCGTTGTACTTTATCAGCGTGAAACGTGAATGGGAATGAAGAGGGCTCGTGTGCGTTCGAGTGCATCGCACGCTTCGAATATATCAAGAAGTTTACTGTCTCGTAAGGCTGCTTTGCCGCCGGTGGTGCTGCTTGAACGGTGACCAAAGTGAAAGGCGCGACGAAACAAAACGTCCGAGATCATTACGAGTGATCGCTCTTTACTCGAGATAGTGTCAGTTATGAGAGCGAGGAACTTGCGGGCATATTGTAACACGTCACGGCCACCCGATAGTCCCAGATTATTTCACGATGAATTTTTTATCCAATTAATCATCTCGAGATTTTAATTATTTTGTCATACATTTTTTTCTTTTCTAAATTTTCGATTATTTTTATGAAACGTGTGGTAAAACGTCGATATTTATTAATAATGATAATTATTATATTTATTTGTAATTAAATCGAATACAATAATTATGTGGAATAAAAATGTCATTGGCTTCAAACATTTTCATAGATTTTAAAATAAATTTATTTTCTGTAATATTAACTAACGATTGTAAAGATTTTGATAATTGTTCGATTCGATTTTTTTTTCGAAATTCTCGTTTATTTTTATGAAACGTGTGGTAAAACGGTAACGATATTATTGTTTATTATTTTTACGTTTATTGTCTAATTTTATCGGTCCATATTTATTAATAATGATAACTATTATTTTTATTTGTAATTAAATTGAATACAATAATTACGTGTAATACAAATATCTTGGCTTCGAAAAAATTCAATGATTTTAAAATATATTAATTTTCTTAACGATTATAAATATTTTGTTAATTGTCCGATTCGTTTTTCTCTCCAAATTATCATTGATTTTTAATTCAAAGGTGACAACAAATTAATACCAATTTTATTGTATAATATTCTTATTATTTATATTCATTTACGACGATGATAATAATTCGTTTTTTTTATCTCGAATTAAATGAAATCGTTTCGCTCTCTGCGAGTGATAATTCGTTAACGTTCGAAAATTTCGAGAAGAAGCGGCGGCATTTGAAATATTTCAAAAATGAAGTTGAAGCTATACATAAATACGGAAGATGCGTCTCGGCGAAGTGGTCAACGGCGCTATTATACCCTCGTCGGTATATTAAAAAAAAAAAAGAAAAAAAGAAAAAGAAAAAAAAGGCATTTGATTCGCTCCGAGGAAATTTACGGCACTACCGTTACGACACATAGAAAGAGAGAGAGAGAAAGGGAGGGAGGGGTGCTCGGGAGTTCGACGACGACGACGACGATGCTCTTCTTGCCTAGCAACAACGAAACGGATTCCATCGAGTTACGCTCGTCAGGAGGTTCGAACGAAGGTACCGAGCGAAAACTAGAATTTTTTTTATTTTATTTTTCGTTCGAAGATCTCAATGACCACGCCTTGCCTCAAACCTTTCGAAACCCCGGATGATAAAAAAAAAAGAAAAAAAAACAGAATTATGCACGATTTTTCTTTAGAAATATTTTCTAAAGTTTAGATTTTACAAAAATTCGAAATTTTATCAAATTTTGTTGGACATTTTTTCAACGTTAAGATTTGAAAAAAAAAAAAAATTTATCCACCGCTGATTATTTTAACAATTATTTCGATCGATGGAAAATGATCAAGTCGATTATTTTATCATCGTCGATAATTCCATCAATTTCTCAAAAAATGACATTTTTTTCTAATTTTTAATATTTTATTTCATTTTAGAACAAAATTCGACAATAAATTCGATCGATCCTATCGATTAATAATAAAATATAAAAAAAAAACGAATTAAATCGATAATTTTATCGCCACCCGTTCGTCACGAAATTATTTCCCGAAAAATATAATGATATCGTTCTCGTTCGAACGAGAAAACATCTGCTTCCGAGAGACGTTGCGTCAAGAAAAAAAAAATATAATAACGAGTGGCTCGTAACGAAGCGTCGGTTAATTAAGGGCGTTTGTGTCGCGCGAATTTCTTCGTCTCGGCTCTCTCGCGCGTGCGCGAGAGAGAGAGGGAGAGAGAGAGAGAGACGCGAATTCCCGAGGCCGTCAGCGCACAGCGAACGAAGAGGTTCGAGAGCGCAGACCCCCCCCACCTCGCCAATATATTTCTCTCTCTCTCTCTCTCACCCCCATGGTTACATGTGTGTACGATGTTTTTCTTCGAGACGAAAGTCAAGGTACGAGACCCTGAAAGTCGCGGTGAAAAAAAAAAAAAAAAAAAAAAAAAAAACAAGAAAAAGTTCGAGAAAAAAAAATGCAACGTACTCGCAGCAATCATTTTTTCGATCCGAACCCACGCTCGGCTTGCGACTTTGCGGTTGCATATCCGGCGCGACGAGAGTCGTTAAACGGACGAACGGGGGAGAGAATCAAAAAGAAGAAGAAGGGCGGTCTCGAACGAACGTCGCGTCGACCGAGTAACCGAAGAAGTTATTTTGCGACTATAAAACGTCTTCGGAAAAAAATCAAAATAAAAAAAAGAACGTTTATATTTTTTAATTCGATGATCGATCGGTTTTTCGATAAATCGATAATTGATCGATTTCAATTTAAAAAATAAAGAGAAAAACAATTATTTCACCTTCAATTTACAAATTCAAAGAAATAATTAACGATTTTGTTGTTGTGAATTGGCGAATTTCAATTTTTAAATAAAAATAAAAATAAAAATTGTTGAAAATTTCGATAGATTCTTAATTTTTTTATTTTATACCGCGCAGACTTCGTTGACGTTCGATCGATGACAAATCGATACGATAAAAAAAAAAAGATGTAACGAAATTTCGCTATAACGTTCGTTTCTCCGTCGCTCCGGATTTTTCTGGTAGCGAAACATTGTCATGCTAATTTTTCTAGCAAAACGAAATCCCGTTGTCTCTCCAACCTCTTTCGGTGTCTTCGATAAATGCGAAAAAGACGAAGAGAGAGAGAGAGAAAAAAAGAGAGAGAAAGAGAGAGAGGAGGAAAAAATTTCTGACAAATATCGAACGATTTATTCACGTCCTTTCACCTATCGCATCGTATTAAGAATCCCTGGCTCGGTAATTCTATATCTACGTTTTACCTATCCGTATCGAGTTACAATTTTTTTTATTTCGTTTACAAACACTCCATCTCGTTCACACTACCGTTCGCGGTTTCTTCTCGTTTTTTCCCAAACTTCTCTATCGTTTCGTCGTATTTTTTTTATATTTTTATTTTTATTTTTTTTATTATTATTATTCATTCCGACGTAAATTATTCGCTCGACTACGTCCTTTCAAACTACCGAACGCGTCACGGTAGTTGGCGACTTTGTCGGTCTTGTTGCGAGTCGGGTTCTTGTCTAGGTAGTCAAGAAAAAAAACCATCAAATTCGACAGAAATCATACCTAGAAACCCTCTCTCGTTAAAAACGTCCATGAAAAAAAACTCGAGCACGATACAAACGACGAACTTTCATTTGTCTTTTACGATTAACCCAACGTCCATCGTAAAATAATTCTTCGATTTAATTTTAACGTTTAAAATGAATTTTTCAAATGAGAAAAAAACAATATTTTCAAAAATTCCACGAAAAAATTATTTTCAAAATAATTGATACAAAAATTCCCAATTAATTCAATGATTATTTTACACACAAAAATCATAGACAATAATAAAAGTTTTAATATCCCACTAACAACGCGAGAAAACCCGCTCGATTAATTCCCGCGCGAAGATAAAAACGAAAATAAAAAAAAACGCTTAGTTTTTATTTTTCGTTATGTTTTATTTTTTTTTTATCAACGAGAATATAAAAAAACAACTAGTTGTCTCGATGCATTCAATCCTCGTACAAATAACGTTGTAATTGGATTTATAAGCGTGTAAGCAGATTGCGGGAGAAGAGTCCTTAAGACCGATGCATAACGAACCAATACCCTCCTCGATGACTTTGCATCTTTTTCTTTTATACCCGATTTATCCTCTACCATTACATACATACATACATACACATATATATATATAATGCAACAAGTCACCGTAGCACTATATACGTATAAATGGGCACCGGCGAACCAGCGAAGGTTGCGAAGCGTGGGCTAAAGCCACGCTTGCCAGCTGCCATTCATTCGCGTGCGCGCGGTTCGATGTAGCGACACGGAGGTGGTGGCGCTGGTGGCGCTGGTGGTGGCCACGGTACGAACCTCGACTGCCAACAGCGCGCGCACGGGGACCATTTTACGATTATCTTCTCCCCCGAGCGAACCTGACGCGGGACAATTACTTCCTCTCTCTCTCTCTCTCTCTCTCTCTCTCTCTCTCTCTCTCTCTCTCTCTCTCTCTCTCTGTTCCACCCCTCTTGTTCCTCTTTACATTCGGTACGTGCGAGTGCAACGTATTCGTCCATTATCCCCAAACGAGCGAGTGCGAGAGCAAAAGAACGAGGTAAGCATTATTATTTCTTCAAACCAGACCGCGCATGCGCGAGAGCACGAGATACGTGCGTTTTGTAACGAAAAAGAAAATAAATAAAAATAAATAAAAATAAAAAAATAAAAATCAGGAAATACGGGAGAAAAAGAAAAATGAAATAAAAATAAATTGTCCATGAGCGAAGCGACGGTAAAAATGTGGTCTAAACGTGGTCGTACATTTTGTTTTCTTTTTTTTTCGAATATCCGACGTTCGACTCGAGACAATATTATCGAGCGGGTATTGGGACTCGTAAAATCGCTGGACCGTAGCTTCGTTCGTGAACGAGCGTTTTCGCGGTAGAACCGTCTTATTATTGTATATTACACTTTGCAGTGAGAGAACGGAATAAAAAAAGATGAAGAGGAAGAAGAAAGCGTCTTTTCACTCGTGAGTTTCGTTAAGCATGCCCCGACACCTCTCTCGCGGTAGTCAACAAAAATACTCCTCGCAGTCATTCCCAAGGTGACCTTCGCACTCGCGAAGATGTAACGTGTTGTTTTTTTCTTCTTTTTTTCGTCAACGCGGCGTGAAAACGTTCGTTAATGAATCACGATCAACGAGGGAACGAAGGGTCGTCGGTAATGATTACAATTTATTTTTATTTTTAGCGTCGTTCGTTTAAAAAATCGTTCGAATTTCGAATAAACGGACGAGATCTAAAAAAAAATGGTACGTTACGAATTTTTTAGATTGAGATCGTTCCTTTTTTTTAACGTCGTTTGTTTAAAAAAAGCGTTCGAAATTCGAATAAACCGACGAGATACAATACAAAAAATGATGGTACGTTACGAATTTGTGAAATTTCGTTCGATTCTTTTTTCTATAACATCGCTTGTTTAAAAAATCGTTCCAATTTCGAATAAACAAACGAAATCGCTACGAAAAATGCTAACTTTTGAAAGTTAGTTCGCCGCGCGGGCACCAGGAGTGGCGCGATATACAAAAAGCACGCGCCACACCGGCGTAAAAACCATGTGGGGAGCAACTATGGCGTTGTCGATCGTTTTCACAATGAGTACGCGCCGCGTCGAAGCCGATCATCCTCAACGGCGCAACGAAGCGTCGAGGGATCGAAAAAAAAGGAAGAAGAAGGAGAAACACACAAAAATCGGTAAATTAAAAAAAAAAAAAAAAAACGCGGTGCGATCGAGACACGAAAGTCTTCCTACCGAAAATTCTCATCGTGACGACGGCGTGTACGCTAAAGGGTTAAGAAAAAAAAAAACAAAAAAGAAAAGAAAGAAAGAAAAAGAAAGTTAAACGACGGAGGAAGTGAAGAGAATAGCGAGAAGTTGGAAGAACAGAAAGAGAGAGAGAGAGAGAGAGAGAGAAAAAAAAGAGAGAAGGAGAGAGAGAGAACGCGAGGTGGGGAGAGGGTAAAAAGATCTACCGCGCAGCTTCCCTCGAAAGAATTTCATCGATCGCCCCAATGGGACGCGACAAGCGTCTCTCCTTCTTCGCATCTTACCTCGTGTAACGCGAGATCCACCCAAAACTTTTCACCGACCACCGCGATATCTCCTTTTTCGTGTATACACACACATACACACATGCAAACAGTCAGCCATATACAGAAATAAACACGAGAGGTATAGGAGTCGAGGAAGGGTAGGAGAGAAAGCGTTCCGAAAAGAAGAGAGAGAGAGAGAGAGAGAGAACGGGGGTGGGGGGATGAAACGGAGCAAAAGTGAGTATAGAGGGCGCGCGCTGTAGAATCGACGTAAGAGAAGTTGAAGCTGGGGGGAGAGAGAAAGAGAGAAAGAGAGAGAGAGAGAGAAAGAAGGAACGAGAACGAAGCTCAGGAGGTAAGGAGGATGAGAAAGGAAGAATTTGGTCGGAGCTGCAACGAGGAGAAAAAATGGCGGGCCAATCGAGAGCGCTCTCGAGATTCCTTGTGGCGAACCCTCCCTCTGTCCTGTTCACGTCTGTCTGTGTCTGTCTGTGTTTTTATGTGTGCAGAGTGGGGTGTGTACACAAAAAAGAAGGGGATGAGACGCTCTCTCGGGGCTTTTCGGGAGTGAAGTTTAGGATCTCAGGTAAGGAGATGTTGAATCCATTTACGGCCATTGGCCCGGCATCGGAATTTTCTTATCGCTATTTTTATTTAGTATTGTTTTTGTTTTTTTGTTTTTCTTTTTTGTTAACGCAACTCATTTTTTCCCCTTTAGCATGTTCGACGATGTATCAGACAATCGTGAACACCGATCGTTATATTTATTGCGTTATTAATGTTAGTTTTGTTTCATTTATTATTTATTTGCCATATTTAATTCGCGTACAAATAAAAAGTTTCTAAATAATAATAACCTTTATTATTATTATTTATTGTTATATTATTCTAATAATAATAATAATAATAATAATAATAATAATAATAATAATATTATGATAAATTGATTAATATTATGATTATTATTATTTGAATACCGCGCCGCCACGAAGAGCGGACGTTCGGATGTTGCGGAGGCTTTTTGCTATACATGTGCATCTTCGTGTGGACCAGACTGTCGAAAAAAACGCGCCTGGAGAGGAAGCCGAGGAGAGAGAGAGAGAGAAAAGGAGAGAAAGAGAGAGAGAATTGAAAGAGAAAAAGAGAGAACGAGAGGGGAGGGTCTACGTGTTCGCAGGTTGCTCATGGGCCCTTTCGCGAACACACGCGTGTGTTCCCTCGTGTTAAATTTCACAAGCGAGCGAAGGAGTGAGCGCGAGTGAGAAAGAAAGAAAGAAAGAGAGAGAGAGAGAGAGAGAGAGAGAGAGAGAGAGAGAGAGAGAGAGAGAGAGAGAGAGAGACGTGCCTGGTGTGTGTTCACATAACACGAGGTTCGCTGGTGGCCTCTGCTGGGACCTCTTTCTCTCTCTTAGCGATACACTTGGCCCCAGCGAACGAAACGCGCAAGAGAGAACGTCTCGTGTATACGAAATTGCCGAAGTAGAGGTATCGTTGCGACGAGAGGGGAGGGGAAAGAACGAAGAGAGAGAGAGAAAGAAAGAAAGAAGGGGAAGTTTCGTCGTGTTCGGGTTTTTGAAGTGGGCCAGAGGCCCAGCGGCAAACCGCGTCAGATATATCATTATCTCAGCCTCACTGTTGCTATGCAATTAGACTCCGTTAATCGCCCACAGACGAGTCGTCGTCTCTTCGCTTGCCCCCCACTCCTCCCACTCTCTCTCTCTCTCTAAAATATAATCTCGTACCCCCACTACACGGCGTCGAACCGACCCCCACTCTCGTCCTCGCGCAAGCGCAATTCTCTATCTCGGTCTATCTAAGAGAGAGATCGTCGTTTCTTCTCTTTCGATATTTTGGGTGCAGGCGCTACAACGTTTGCTCGTCTCAACAATTCTCTCTTCTACGCTCGTCGTATACGTCTCTGTTTGGCTTTTTTTTCTTTTTTTTTTACTTGTCGTTAGATCGGATTCACCGAACGGTGATCGTCGCTTCTTTCTTTCTTTCTTTCTTTATTTCTCTCTCTCTCTCTCTCTCTCTCTTCGTCTTTCGTTTGTTGAGAGAGAATAGCCAAGGAGAGAAGAGAGATAGAAGAGAAGGAACGATAGAGACAGCGTGACCGAGAGTCCAACGAGGACGGAGCAACAACAACAACACGAGCACGTGGAACAATCTCCCGCGTTCATTGTCGTTCCCGCTTTTATTCTTTTTTTCATTCTTTCCTTTTTCTTCGAATTTACAGTTTATTTGTTTTTTTTTAACGCATATCCGTTTCTTCCGCTCTTTAGATTTTGCTTGCATCGTCCTTTTTTTTACAAAATTATTTATTTGGAGAAAATATCAATTTATTGATTTTTTTAATTTCACTGGTTGGCAAAAATTTGCGAAAAAATTCTGAAACGTTTGTAACGGTTCTAAACAATTTTTTTTTTTTTTTTTTTTTTTTTTTTCGAGTTGCTCGAAAGAGAATTAACGATTCGAGGCGAAAAGAGAAAATTCTGAGATTCTCGCAATGCGCAATGTCCTCTCTCTCTCTCTCGCATTCTCGCTTCGTGCCTTCGTCTTTCTCACGTATATATTCAAAAGCTATCGGGAGGAGAGCGCCTGCGCAAGGACGGTCGGAGGCCGCCGCTCTCTCGCCCGCTGTAGGACACTTCCTTCGTGCGCGCGTTCATTAAGCTTTTCATTTGACCTTGAGGCTTCATCTCGACGTAAGATGCGCGAGTGCGAGTGAGACAGAGTTCGATGAAATAAACTCGCGCGCAATATGCGCGCGCACGCCGTTCGGAGAAAGGCGGGAAACTGATACGCCACTTAAATAACAGCCTTTTTCTCTCTCTCTCTCTCTCTCTCTCTCTCTCGTGTGTATTTTTTTTTTAATTATAGACGAAGGCTAATAACTTTCGATTTTTTTTTCTTGTTTTACGGCTGGAGGACAAACGAGCACCGTGAAGTAGTATACGACTGATGACGAACGAAAGCCAAAAAAAAAAGAAAAAAAACAAAGAACAAAAAAAAACATATATCTGTTTATAATTTGTTTGGGGCGGGACTGGACGAAAATATATAGAATGTACAAATCGCTGATACGACCAACACGTGGTTCCTCTCTCTTGTTGCTATGCGGAGAGAGAGAAGGCCCGCGACTGTATTCAGAACGACGACCCGAGAATGATTTCTCGGTTCTGGCCGTCGTCGGTGCCGTCGTCGATATCGTCGAGGCGCGCACGCGAGAGCGCCCAAATCTCGTCGAAAAAAATAACACGCCACTATTAATTACGAATTCATTAATATTGATTTTTTTCTTTCTTTGTTCTCTTTCTCGAAATATTCGTCATAGCTCGGACGTTACTTCCGGTTTCGTGGAATTGCGTGAAACGAGGGTGGAATATATATATATATATATGATCGAAGCCGAGAAAAATTTACTCGCTCGGGGGATTTTATTCGAATCTTTTCGAAGCGAGGTTTCGCGAATTGCTCTCTCGACGCTTTTAATGCGTGACCGAAGTGACCGACCGGAAGTCGCGTCGATCATCTTTTCTTCCTGGAACACGGGCGAACGAACGGCGTGAGAAAAAATTCGCGGAACGAGTAACGACGAATTAATTTTTTTTTTTTTACAAACTTATTAACGATTAAAGAATTTTGTAAAATTTATATAATAAAATAATTAAATTTAAAAAATTGTCCAATAAATATTAATCTCATCGATAAATAATCAAACTTTCATTATTCTTCATTTCCTAAAAATGTAAAAAAAAAAGAAAAATTCAAAAATTGGCGAAATTCGCCAGTGCGAAAAATTTCATTCACACCGAATCTTTCTTTTTTGTTTTATCGCTCTTTTCTCATCTCGCGCGAAGACGGCCGTTCGTCTTTTTCGTGGCCCACGCGCCATCAGAGTTCATCACAACAAAAGCGTTAACGCCAATGTCAAACAAAACATGGAAGCTGGTTAATGAGAACGCGTGGCACGCCCCCCCTCCTCCTCCTCCTCCTCCTCCTCGTACGACTAATTTTATAAACCACGACTTCTGTTTGGTCAAGTTATTTTATGTACAAACGTTAAGACATTTCTTACCTTGTAAAACCCGAACTGTGTCCAACATCGTGGGAGAAAGAAGATATATTTCTCGCGTCAATCTCATAACGAGCCGGCTATTAGCGTTCAATCGAGACTTATCAAAACCGACATTTGTCATTCATTCAAATTGGCCTAGGTACGACACGACTATCATCCTTCAATTCAAAACGACCGAGAGTGCTTTCTAATGGGCCGTGCGCGATGTCTATATAAAAGTCTAGACTCGTAGGCTAAAGCATTCAAATAGGACAATAGGGCATTGTAAACCGGTGGCGAGTCTCCAATTATTATTACCATGTTTTTTTTATTCTATTTTTGCATTACTCATACTAGCCAATCTCTCAAGATTCGACTATTAGTCACGACCCGCGATCCGCAGCTTTACAGCTAAACCATATTTTTATTTCTCTCTGCCTCTCTCTATTTCTTCGACTGGTTTTTATTTTTTTATTTCATTTTTTTCAACACGTTATTCGACCTCGATTTCTTAACTAGGATGCAGAATTTCGTCGATGACGTTTCGATCCTGTGTTATCCTTTGACTGTCCAAGGACGTTGTCTCTGCGCAGCCCCCCCCCCTTACTCGCTCGCTCTCTCTCTCTCACGCGCCACTGTGCGCCCCTGGCTCTCGCGCAGTCGCGCACGCGCTCTCTCGCGGACGAGTGAGCGCGCGCACCCATACGTGCGCGAGATTAGAGACGCCGAGAGTGGCCGCGAGAGAGACCCCCCACCCCTCGCGCCGCGATCTCGCTGCCGACGCGCAGGCAGCTCGCTCGCTCGCTCGCTCTCTCGCTCAATCGCTCTCACGAGCTCGCGCCAAGCGCCTCGGGGCCACGCGTCGTCTATTATACATTATTCAACGCCGGCCACCAACCGCACACAACCGAAGCAACGCGCGCCGACCGCCGAAAAACCTTCTTCTCGTTGCGAATTCAGTACGATGCACCGTAACCGGGTAGCAACAGGGACCAGGGTTCGGGGCCCGTACGGTCGACGTCGACACGATGCTTTCACGACTCGGCGTACATTCTCCTTTTTTCTCTCTCTCTCTCTCTCTCTTTCTCTCTCGTTCGTTGTACTAGGGTGGGAGCAATTTTTTGTTGTTGTTGTTTTTTTTTCTTCTTTTTTTTTCTTCAATCTATTGTACAGTTTTAGTTTATTTTTACAATTCGATTTTAATCCGTGTGCAACGATCGAATCCTCGAGAGAGAGAGTCGCGATCGAAATCAACGTGAAATAAAATGGCCGAAAGATCGATCGGAGAGAAGTTTGGAAATGTTCCAAAGGCGAATGGAAATTCGTTAGCGGATTTATAGAGGTCGAGTAGAGTTTATTCGGGTGTTATTAATTTATGTTCTTTCGATCGTGAAAAACTACCGGGCGATAAATCTCCTCATGGGTAAAACAACCTTTCACGGTTCTCTTTTTCGCTCTCGACACTCATAGAAACCCTTTTCGAGAAATCTTTTTACCTAAGCCGAAAGAGAACCGCGAAAAAGTTGAACGACAGAGGCGATATCAATATATATATATATAATTATTCTCGCGTATGGGACTGTCGCAACATTTTTCCCCGAATTTCACGTAATGTCTCGCCCCCCTTGCCCCTTTTCGTGGCTACGCGCCACCGTTTCTATTAGTATTTTAATTAGTTTTGATCCTTTTATCCGTACCGCGCGGTCGAAAAACCACGAACGTGCGATATTTCTATGCTTACGCGTGTTTGTTTACCTCGGGCGGATATGCTTACTCGCTTTTACCGCATGTACCTATATATAGATATATGTCTCGCGCACATGAGCTCGTAAACCGCGTATATACAGGGTGTCGGGTAACTACGAAGACTCAAAAAAATAAGCCAGGTAGCTAGCGTCGGTAGGAGCAAAACGGTTTTTTAAAAATTGTTCTACGATGAAAATTGGCCGAGATATTAATTCTCAAAGTTTAAAAATTTCAAATCTAACCTAACAAATTCGATCGGTCGCCCTGTCGACGAACGTCGAGAGATCGAGGGTTCGAATCCCGCTCGGAACATTTTGTTTTCACAGATCGTTGCTTTTTTTCTTGTAGATTTTGACAAAATAACTTTTAATAAACGAAGCACGAGTCGACATGGTGAGAGAAAATAATTATTGAAATTTTTGAAGTTGAGAATTTGAGAATTAATATGTTGGCCAATTTTTATCGCGGGACAATTGAATGAAAAAATCGTTTTGATCGTATCGAACCAAACTATTCAAGGTAATTTTCTGTGCACGCATAGTTGTGCGACACCCTGTATATTGCTATGAGGTATTGTGCACGAAGCTTGTACGAGACGGTCGAGCCGCCTCGAGCACGTAACGTTACCTGTCGTGGGTGAAATCCGGGCTCTCTTTACGAGACTTTGTATTAGGCTCGGAGCTCGCTCGACGATCGTTTTACGTGACTCCGGACCAAATGAAATTGCACAAAGAACCGTTTTCGTGTTAACATCGTACTTTTGTCGTACGAGCGTTAACCGAGTCGATCCATTTTTATTTTTATTTTTATTAGCCAATTTGCATTCGAGGTTTTTATTTTTATTTTCTCAATCTAATTTCAACTTTTTTTTAAATTTTATTTTCTCAATTTCCATTTAACTTTTTATTTTTATTTTCTCAATTTAATTTCGACTAATTATTTTTATTAAATTTTTTTCTTTCTTTATTCGTCGCTTTGAAAGATAACAGATAATTAGTTCGTCGATGCGAAATAACGTTGCGAAGCGCGATGAAATTTTTACGACTTCGCCGTTACTCCATAAACGTTCACGGGTGCTTCCCAAAAAATCGTCTCGTCGATGGAAAAAAAAGTGAACGGAAACGTGAATTTACGACGAGCGTCCCGAGGCTATCGTTCTTATCTAAATTGGGCGAGGTCCTGCGCGACTGGACATAAATTACGTCGCAACGATAAATACGCGACACGAAAAAAAAAAAAAAAAAAAAAAAAAAAAATCCAAAAACAACGAAAAAAAATATAAAATCAAAAATAAAAAAAATACTTTTTCGTTTCTTTCGCGTAATTAAATCGTATCCCATCTCGGATCGTTATCGATCGTACTCCTACGAGATAATTAACGATCCTTCTCGTCGAATAAATAAAAAACAAACCAAAACACAAAAATTTGAAAATCATAAATTTTCGGTTCGACGCGAAATATATTTCCGGTATTTTCAAAGGAAGCCGAGAACGAGTAAAGGCCGTACAAAAGAGAGGCGAAGAGGAAAATAATGCGCGTACCTGAACCTGTCCGAAGGTCGTATCTCCTGTTCTCGAGCAAGCCCTGAGAACGCGGATCGCGCAGATTTCCCGCTTCGTCTCTCTCTCTCTCTCTCTCTCTTGCTCTCTCTCTCTCTCTCTCTTATACCAGTCTTTCACTCGAGTCTTTCTCAACCCCCTCCCTCTCCCCTTCTCCTCGCCCCCACCCTCGTTCCATTGAGAAGCCAGGCAGAGGGCTCGATGAATGAACCGCGTTCCCTCGGCGCTCTCTCTGTTGTCGGTTGTCTGGTTAGATATGTCCGGGGCGAGAGAGAGAGAAGGAGAGAGCAAGAGAGAGAGAGAGAGAGAGAGAGAGAGAGAGAGAGAGAGAGAGAGAGAGAGAGAGAGAGAGAGAGAGAGAGAGAGAGAGAGAGAGAGAGAGAGAGAGAGAGAGAGAGTGAGTGTTCTCTCGCGAGGCTCGGGTAAGCGCGTTATCTGCGACGACCCGAGCGTCCCCATGAAATTGCGCTCTCCGAACTTCTTTTTTCACCTTCTTATTCTTCTTTTCTTTTATCTCACGACCGGTCCATGGAAACCCTTGTAACTCTCGCTTCAGCGCTCCGGACACTTACCTCGATAATTATCCTTATCGACGAGACTACTAATTACGAAAATTGAAGAATCAAGAGAAACGAACGGGGAACAATCAACGGGGAGATTCGATTTTTTGTTTATCAATTGTATAATTAAGTAATGTTTATTTATACTTTTGTCTCGAATTTAAGATTAAAAATAAAGGATTCTAAGACGATATTGTTATTGTTATTGTTATTCTTATTCTTATTATTAAATTTTATTTTATACAATTTAATTATAAACCAATTTCGTTTTATAAAGAAAAATCATTCATTAATCATGACAAACTAAACAAAATACAAATAAAAAGTATCCACCATTCCATCTAAGAATTGTTTTTGAAAATTCGACACGGGGTTAGAACGTTCATAGAACGATTTGTCTTCGACAATTAGCGTCGCTCAAGCTTGCGCGCGCGCGCGCGTAGCTCATCCTAAATTTACCAACCGGCTAATAATATCCACCAATAGTTCTCTCGTCCGACCGTCCTCTCGCGCAATTTCAATTCTGACAAATATTAATGATTCGCGAATAACGCGAGAGATCAAAATTGTACGAAACGCGATCATCGAACACCGAAAAAAAAAAACAAAAAAAAAATAAAAATCAATATATTTTTTTTTCACTCCGACAGGAAGTCCGCCGGAAAATCTCGCGAGACGAAAAAGATCGAGTCGATCGCGCGAAATAATTAGTTCGCGCTAACGACTTGTTTCGATATCTAAAATAATAACAGTTCTCTATTATAAACAGCCGTAGTTAATCATCGTCTGTGTCAAAAAAAAAATTAAGAAAAAAAAAAAAAAACATCCCGGCAACGATCTCCCTGGCAGCTTGTAATTACGGTAATCCACGAGAGAGTCGGTTTGTGTTTGTGCGAGCTGATATCGTGAGTCGAATAATCGAGGTTGCCGAATTACGGACGCGAACCTCGCATACCGATACGTGCAATTTTTTTTTTTTTTTTTTTTTTTTTTCGTCCCTCGTCACGACCGATGCACGATCGTCCTGTGTGTCTCGCTTACGGATCGTTAACAAACAAAAAAACATATCGTATCGTGGACTTTGGTTGCCGAGGATGCGACTCGATGAAAAAATAAAACAAAAAAGAACAGAAAAAAATGGCCAAACACAGAAATCGACGTCACGAACGACGATTCGTTTTATATAAGAGAATTTCTCGTAGGCCACGCGATTTCGTCCTTGTCCTGTTGCCATGCAAAATCGCGACGCGTCGATTTGTATTTAAATGAAACGCGTGTCGCGCGATAAAAATAAAAATAAAATAAAAATACGTAAATATATATATGTGTGTGTGTGTGTGTGTGTGTTTGGGTGTATTTTGCTACCGATGAGACGAGGTGGAATTTAGTACGGGGAAAAAATGGCGACAAAATTCCGAAATATGTGGAACGTAGAACGGTCGAATTATTTTTTTGATTAATTGGATTAATTATTCATATTACCGGATAACAACTTTTTTTTCATATTTTTGTATAGTTTACGAAAAAGAAAAAATTTGTAATAAATTAATTAACTAATCGAGTTGATAAAATTATTTTTGCAAAAGCATCGAAAGATAAATAACGATAAAATTTCATCGCATTTTTCCCAACGGCCGAGAAGTCAATTAAACATTCTTAAACCCAATTAGCAAAAAAATTTGAAACAAATAAATCAATTAATCAAGTCGATAAAATTATCAAAAAAAGGCATACAAAATAAATAACAAAACGCGAAAAAGCAATGAAATATTCTCAACCAAAACTCCCAATAAATTGTAAATAAATAAATCAATTAATCAAGTCAATAAAATTATCGTACTAAAAGCATCAAAAATAAACACCAACACGCGACAAAAAAACGATTAAACATTCTTAAAAAAATAATTCTATTCCGTGTCATTTTCAAGAATGAATTCGTAGTAGAATGAAAAAAAAAATATTCCCGTATTAATGCGTCGCGAGAGAGATTCGCGCGTCTCGACACAGAAAGAGAAAGAGAAAGAGAAAAAGAGAGAGAGAGAGAACGATAACTCGAACAAAGTAGCGGAAGAGAGTGGTTCGAGATAGATAGATAGAGTGAGAGAGAAAATGCGAATGAGAAAGAGAGAGAACAGGCGCCGATTACCCCGTTACTCGAGAAGAGCTCGCGCTCCGGACGAGGAATCGTGAGGGCGAGCGCGAGCGAGAATCGCGAACGAGAGCGCGCGCGCGCGCGCGCGCTTGGCTCGCTCGAGTTATCAAGGACGTCCGGATGTCGCACGGAACTCTCCGAGCGGGTCGTGACGAGAGCCCTGTTAGACATTCACCGAGAAAAAAATTGAAAAAAAAAATAAAAAAAAAAAAATATATATATATATATATAGTAGTGTTTATATATATATATAAACACTTGTATATATTTATATACGCATTCGAGCGTGTTTGCGCTTTGTTACGTTACGATGCAGAGAGACATTACGACGATGTTGTCTAGGTCGGCGCGTTCACTAGGAAGAACCCACTCGAGACAGTACGAATCGTTTAGGAGACGTCGAAAAAAAAAACGAAGGAAAAAAAAACACGCGCATTACTACAACGCGCGAGTAGCCGTGGGTGTCTACGATACTACGAAACGTGGGAAGCGGTAAAATGAAGAAAAAAAAACAGAAGAAAAAAATATTTATACCGATAAACGGGACTCGCGAAACAACCTCGTCGTCGCTCGTTCCACGGACTCTCGAGGAGGAAGTGGAGAAACCAAACTTCTCTCTTTTGCCGGAAGTTTGCTGGACCAGAAATAATTAATCTACGAGAAAATGAGGTCATTGTGAAAAATGATGGGAAAAAAAATAAAGAAACGAATGAATTTTTCGTTTAGTTGTCGAGAGAGAGAATTTTGTAAAAATTGCTGTTATTTTGGTAGCAGGTAAAACTGCGAGTTCAAAGAGTGTTAATTTAGTTAAGAATTATTAGAGGTTTAAAACGCCGCTGGTTTCATCGAGCTACGATTTTTTGTCGATTTTTCGCAGATTTTTAAAAAGTCGAACGCGTTTTTTCAGCCCCTGGGCGAGGAGTAAATGTTTCGTTCATCGGTACAGAAGTCAGAGGCTTGAAACGTATCGAAAGAAGGAAGATGCTGTAGGAAATATAGCAAAGGTGGTCGTCGATGATAAAGGAGAGTCCTGGCGATAAATCAGCAAAGGAGCCGCTGCGATATGTGGTCAGCGACACAGCATCTCCCTTCCCCCTCCCCGCGTCCCTTTGCCGAACGCCCCACTCTCTTTTTTTCACCGAGTCGCGTTTGCGCGCAGCACTCGCGTGGCTGATTCGCAGAAATCGCGGAAGGCGACCTGTTGCTATGGGAGGACTTTAAAGTAAACAACGTTACGTCATCATCGCCCGGTCGTACCCGCGTCTAGACTCCTCGGGCCAAAGAAGCGAAGGGTGCGAGCGAGCGAGAGAGAGAAAAACATAAGAAGCAAAAGCTGCTCCGCGAGAGAGGATACGTGTATTCGATCTTCTCACTCGCTTTACCATCGAGGCGAATGAAGCGCGCTCCCCGAGTTGGGTGGGTCGCGGGCGAGAGAGCACGAGCGACTGAGCGAACGAGTGAGAGAGCGCGAGCGACTGAGCGAGCGGAGTGGGGGTAGCGCGGGATCGCCGAAGAGTCGCGCGGTAGTGGGGAGAATTCGGGACTGCGCAGTGAGAGCGCGATAGGCGGAGTGGGGGGAACGCCGCTCGCTGGGCAACAACAGCACCACGCGGCTTCCTCTCGTGGTCCTGACGCGTTTTTGGCCCGCGAATAATAATCATGCGATGTTAGGAGCGAGCGAGCGACAGAGAGAAAGACGAAAGGATATGTGAAACGAACGTGAGACGGAGTAAGAGTGAGAGAGAGAGAGAAAGCTCTCGCATCATCAGGGGGATCTCTTCGGCGCTGCATAGCAACAGTGAGAGAGCACAGCGTGTTCTTTCTACTCTCGGAGAGTTGGCGCGCGGGAGAGACGCACACGCGGTCCCGAGACCGATGGGATATAATGCTCGGCTGGAAAGCGAAAGAGACGGAGAGAGAGAGAGAGAGCGAACGAGCCAAGCGAAAGAATGAGGACCGTGTGAGCGCGCCAACGAGCAACGCACGTTGCCGAGAGCGTCTCCTGTGTACATTAAAAAAAGTGGGGGAGGGTAGTAGAGAGTAAGATAGGGAAGAACGAAGAGACAAAGAGAATTCGGACTAGTAGTACAAAATAAATAAAATAAAATATCTCGGCGAATACTTTTTTTTTCTTAATTAAAAAAAAAAAAAACATTCCTTTTCGAAAAAAAAAATATATTCTACCACTTTTTTTTTTTTTTTTATAAATTGGTGAGTATCAAAGGAAAAAAAAAGTTCCATTCGAAATGAGAATCGACGAAGATTTCGGATGAAACGAGTTTGAAAAAATAGGCAAAGGATACGAATGCGATTTTTAGTTCGGTCCATTCGATCTCTCGTGTTTTTAATTCTTTTTCGTTGTTTTTTTTTCTTTCTTATTTTTTCTCGTTTTCGTTACACCTCCAACATCTCGTTTCGGGGCTGATCGTAGAAACGCGCGAGCGGGCAAAGAGGACGCTGACAGCTGTCAGGCGGGTGAGGTCGTGACGAGTAGTTTCGCCCGTGTGCCAACGAGAGACGGTACACCGTGAATCACGAAACAAAATGCGCCGTGAGTTTTGTGTTCGAGATACACAAAAAGCATCATGGCCAGAGAAAAAAAAAGAAGAAAAAAGAAACCTTTCGAAAATTGTCGAATTCGCATGGACGTCGATATGAATCAGCGATTTTTTTTATTCTATTGTCGTTATCATTATTATTATTTTTTATTTATATATTATTATTTTTTAATTTCGTATTTATATATTATTATTATTTTTTATTTATATATTATTATTATTATTTTTGTTTATTGCAGAATCGACGCCACAGCAACGAAATACTCGCGAGATGCAAAGTGAAAGATGGAAAGATAAACAGAAACAAGATATAGAGAAGTAGAGAGAAAGAGAGAGAGAGAGAGAGAGAGGGGGAGAGAGGGAGAGAGAGAGACGCTAAGATGAGTAACAGACAGTTTCCGGCTGGTCACAGCTGGGCCAAAAGGATGCACGAGTCTCTCGGACTGGGTCGAGTTAGTGCGATTGATGAATGACGTCAAAGAAGACCCAAGAGTCTCGCACACACACACACACACACACGAGCCGGCCGTAATGAAGAATTCGAGATACAAGCGGACAACGATAATAACAATAAAGTCCCATAACTGAGCGTTCGCGACAAGCGGATGTGTTACCTGCTTGATTTCCATTCACTCGGTTCGCAAGCCACGAACAGAAATTCTTCACGAAGTCCCGAACGTACCCGGCGGCTCCGTGAAGGGAAACAACAGAGACTTTTATTTTTATTTTTATTATTTTTATCATTTTTATTTTTATTATTATTATTATAATTATTTATGTATTTACTTATTTATTATTAATAAGAAATTGACAAATATAACAAAATTACCAAAGACATTTTTTTTTAAAGTAAAACCGTCATTCGTTTGACCTTCGTCATCCCTCGATCATTCTCCGTCAATTCGTACATTTTTACGGGACGTTAAATAAATGTGAGAAAAGAATCTTTCTCGCTTGAGGACATGCTAAATATTCTCGAGAACAAAAGTGCAACAACGAAAAAGAGAGAAAAGAGAGAAAAAAAAGAGAGAGAGAGAGAGAGAGAGAGAGAAAGAGGCGAGTCCCCGAACGCACATATGCAAAACTGCGACGACCCCACGCCTTCAAACAAACGCGAAGAAAGCTCGCCCAGTGTTTCTTTTTTTTGCCGCGAGAGGGTGTCTGAGAATCCGTAAGTGCACTCTCCCGGGGGACACACACGCATATATATATATATATATATACGTGTACACAACGGTCTAGACGTACGCGTATGATTATATCGTGACAGAAAAAGGATATGCACCCGCGCGACTCCCGATGTGAAGAAGAAGAATAAAGAGAGAGACAAAAAAAAGAAAAAAAAAGAATGAAAAAAATAACGATTAGAATCCCCGATCACGTACACCGTGGAATACCTGTCCATTCGAACGTGACGTGTCGCGGTCGTGTTCGAGTATTTCATTCCTGCTCGGTTGTCCCATTTGCATTCGAAATCAATTTTTGTTTCTTTTTTCTTTTTCTTTTTTTTTTCTACAGATTGTATTTCGTATCGTCCAATTAAGCAATCGTTTTCTCACGAACTGAAACACGCGCGACGTAATCAACGCAATGAAAGATGAGTGAACAATTAAATAAATAAAAATAATAATAAAAATAAGAAAATTAAAATATAATTAATTCATTAATCGACGAAAATAAAGTTTGTACGCGTTTGATTATAAATCCTATCACGAATAAAGAGTAATGGGCGTTAATAGAATCGCGATAAGAAACGATAGCGCCAACGCGAAGAATTTTTTTTAGTTTCGAGAAAAAAAAACAAAAAAAAAAGAACAGAAAAAAAATAGTAGTAGGCCGTTCCACTTCAAAGAAACGCTTCCTAGCGTCGACGTCTGCGCAGCTGCTGCAGCTCGGGGAGTATTATCGTTCGTAACAGGGGAGGGTTGGTGGCTGCTGTTGCCTCTGCCACCGTCTCTCTCCTCCCACCCTCGCTCTCTCTCGCCTCCCTCCCTCTCTCTCACTTCACTCTCGCTCTCTCTTACTCCACCGGTCAACTCCCACCACCGTCGTCTCGCGTATTCTCTTTTACGTTAGATTCTCTCTCATTCTAGCTCTTTTTCCACTCTTCTCTATCTCTCGCTCTCACTTCGTGTCCAACGCACCGCACTGTGCTGGCTCGCACGTATTGGGTTACTATCTCGTTAGACCCAGAACTCGCACACACAATATATATATATAGTATATATTGTATATATATATATATTTATATGTGTATATCGACAAGGCGAGGCTTTTGAAAAAGCAGACTGCGGCCCTTCTATAGGGGCAGCTGTCGTACATTCCTTCGTCCCTATATTTTACCCCCACCCCAATTGTTCACCCCCGGCCTATGTTTCTCTCTTTCTCTCACGATTCGCCCCTCGTTACCCTTTTTCCCTTTCTTTTCCTCTCTTTTAACCTTTCTGGCTCGCTCGCTCGCTCGCTTTGCTTTGTCAACCATTCTTCTCTCGACAGCTTCCATCCAAATGAAGTCGTCGAAAAAATAATTCTCACGAAAATATTCATTCATAAAAATATTTTGAAAACAAAAAATTGTGAATTACACTTTATTTTATATTTCTATATATATATTTTTTAATATTTGGAGAATAATTTCGATATAATTAAAAAATTATGTTTTCTTTTAAATACGACGGTTTTATTTTTTCGTTATTTGTGCGATTTCGTGTACAACGAGATTATGGGTTAAAGGGTTAAAGGGTTCTCGTTGAGACTGGGAAAGTCAATGGGGAAAAAAATCCAAAGAAAGAGAGAGAGAGAGAAAAAAGAAAGATATAAATATTTTGGAGATTGTGTGTAGCGAGTCGCGAGGGACTTTTGATATCGCCCGCCGGATGTAACAGAGTTCGAAGACCACGCTTCGTTATTCGTATAAACCCGACAATGAGAGGGCTTCACGCGAGGCAATCGGGCCGACGGTCGTTCGCTCTTCGCGACGAGGAACGGTTTGAAGCTGAGGCTTTTTTTTTCTTTTCTTTTCTTTCTCACTCTCTCTCATGATCGACCTCGGGACAACCACGAAGTATCATAGAATGCGGGCGTGTGAAGTGGGAAAAAGGGTCTGGTAGTAGGTATATATGTTTAGGTTAAGACGCTAGGAAGTTTGAAGTTTAAGACGCTCGAAAGACTACGACGTAGAAATATACACGAGAATAAAACAGAAATTCTCAAATTTTGAAAACTTAAAAAATATCTCAAAATTGTAAAAAAAAAATCGAAAAAGATGTTTTTTTTATATTTTTGAAAATATAACTTCGATTTTTGACGAAAAAAAATATTGTTACGCGTCCCTAATTTTATAAAAATTGGAAAAAAAATCATGGAGCATCGACGTTGTAGTAAAAAAAAAACAATAAATCAAACTTAGGAGAAATCGAAAAAAATTCTCAATTTTTTAAAAACATTACAATTTTAAAATTGTAAAATCTCTAAAAAAAATGTTTTTCTATTTTAAAAAATATAATTTCGCTTTTTGACAAAAACAAAAATGATTTCATGAAATGAAAAAATAAATTCGTAAATAAAACGCTGTAGTTGAAAGAAGAAACAAAAATATAGAGCAAACGTTACGAGAATTTGTAGAAGCGCGATATTATTCGTTCAACTTTTCGAGGTTTTGTTCTCGAATATCACAAATTTTTCTTTGTTCTCGCCACGTTTCTATTCAAATTCAAATGAGCAAACTTCTCCGAGGCGTTTCCTGCCTTCCGTGTATTCAGAGGTCGCCCCCGTGCGGCACCGAGGTGAAGTCTCGAGAGATTTTCCCGCCGTTCTTGTCTCTCGTTCGCACAACGAAAAAAAAAAAGACTAAAATAAAATAAAATAAAAAAAGAAACTAAAATAAAAAAAAACTAAAATCAACAGGTCCTAAACACGTCTCTCGTCTCTCTCGCATCCGGAGAATATCCAGATGAGGCACGAGCGAGACGCCGGCGGCATGTGAATTGCCAATAATACGCCCTTTTACTCTCGCTAAACTTACTCAGGGCGAGAGTCGGCTAAAACTATATCTATATCGTCGACGCGTCTATTTAAAATGCTACATGCGCGAGGCGTCGGCGAAAATAAAAAAAAACTCCGTGCGATTCGTCCCACTGTGAAGATATTAAATATATTCGGCGACCAAAAAAATCAATTTTTATTCAATTAAATATTTCTAATTTAATTTAATTTTCAATCTCAATTATTTATAGTTTCTCGATAAGTTCGTTCTCACGATTGAAAATCAATCGATAATGTCGCTGTACTTTACCGCGAATCGTGTTTTTAAATCAACGAACGCCATCTGTGAGCGCAATGTGGCGTTCTTTTATTTTTTTTTTATTTTCTTATTTATTATTATCGCCGGTAGGGATCTTTAACCGAAGCATGGAAACGCACGCGGAAGGATATTAAAAGTGAGACGCTTCCGTTCTAGGTGAAGGTAGCGGTGTTGTACTAGCGAGTTTATCTCGCAATTAGGCCAGGAGAACGAGCAGCGCTACGTATATAACTATATAACTATATATATATATATATATGTAATACGTATAACAACTTTTCCCTTGTATATAGATATATAGATAAGTATAGAGACAGAGAGGTTGTTACGCTCGAGTTGGCTCTCGGTGTAGGACGAGATGACACACGCAACAACCGGATCGCCCGATCCGCGAAAGCACCGAGGGGAATAACAGTCGTTGAGAGAGAGAGAGAACGGAACCCCATGCGCATGCGCGCGGCCGTAGCTCTCTCGCGGAGAGCTCATAACGGCGCGACCACTTGGCGAAGACGCATCACGTGCCACCACAGCGAAGAGCGGCGACTATGCAACACCGAACGATTCTCTCTCTGTACGTAAACACAGCGGTCGGATTATTCACTCTGTAATTGCACCCGAGTGATAGCAATGCGGTAATGGTAATTGATCTTGCAAACGTATTGCGAAATACGAAGGAGAAAAATGTGCGTTGAAAATTGCAACGTTAACACGCGCGACGATCTTGAGAACTGTTTATTGTGAAATTTTCCGACGGGAGATGACTAAAAATTTTTTTAAAAACAAAGATTTATCCAAATTCTTTTTTCTTTTCGAATAATTTTCTTTTTTTTTCTTTAAAGATTTAAAAAGTTTCAATGAAGCATTTTTCGATTTAGTTTTCATTTGAATTTATTTATTTACGATAGTGAAACCGTCGACTCTGCGTTGGCGCGTGAAACGAGAGAGGGAAGGTCCGGAGGGCCGAGAAAACGAGCGGGCCCACGCACACGTGCTCGACCAGAGGCGCGTGCACGTGACGCCGCTTGAATCGCGCTACGGTTTTATATATTCCCCGCGGGAGGCCTCTCTCTCGCTCTCGCTCTCTCTCTCTTTAAAGATGTGCGTATGCACGCGCATATATACCTATACGTATATAATTTATCTCGCCGCTTCGCAGTATAACCCCCATCACACTCGACAATTTGTATCTATCTCATTCGCTTAAGGATTCGCAACGAATCAACACCGGTGGGCCACACCGAGACCGTGCCGCATCCGGCAATGATTTTTCTAATTTGAATCGCCCGGCTCACAGCCCTAAAGGGTCGCCCACATGATATTAAAATCAAATTTCGATATCAATTGTTCATTACGATTATACGAAAATTCTTACAAAATAATACAAAAATTTGTAATTTTCAAGGAGAAATAAAGAAAAATAATTATTTCATTTTGTTTTAATTCGATCATTTTTTTTCTTCTTTTTCTTATTTAATTTTTATTTAATTTTCAAAAAAAACTTTTTATCGTTGTTATATTTAAAATTTGTCGATAATAATGATAAAATCTTCGTTACAAAATTATTTTGGTTTTTGATAACGACGATGATAAAAATAGGTAAGTAAAAAATTGTAAAAAAATCAAGATTTATCGAATTTGGATAAAACGTCGATAAAACGTCTCGAATCGTCGACCACGGGGGTTATCAAGCTCGAGTAATCTCCCACGGGTCAACAACGGCTAGTCGTAGATATACCTGTCGGGACACGTGGAAAAGCTGATTACAAGCGCCGAATCTATCGCTACACAGGATTTACAGAAGGGTCGGTCCGCCAAGGCGCCGCGTCTCGACCGGTCTCACGAACTAGACGCGTACGTTTCCTCTCGATTCGTGTTTTTTTTTTTTTTTTTTTTCATTTTCTTTCTTTTTTTTTAGTCCCAGCGTTTTCTTTGAAATGGAGCCTTGGGAGATCGCGGCTCGGGGTATATCACACCCAATCGATTTAATTAAGCGAAAAATCATCATAACGCGATTGATTTAATTTTTCCGTAAGCGTAAAATAATTTTAAATATTTAAAATTCAATAATTTCGTTCAAAAATTTATTTTTTTGTTTGTAAATTGAAACAAAAAAACATTGAATTTTTTTCTTTCGTTCTATGCTGTGAATTCTTTCGGGTTTCGATTTTTCAGGGTTCGTAAGAAGAGCTGAGAAAAATCGAGGTGGTCGAGGCTGCCGCGGTTCGCAGCCCCTTGGGCCTCGCATAGTTCGTCGGTTTTCGACAGAGACTCCTTGAGAGCTTGACTCGCCTTACCCCCTCCCCTTTCTCTCTCTCTCTATCTCTCTCTTTCTTTTGGCCAAAGAAGAGCCGAACCCGAGCCAGGATGTTCGAAGCACGCAGGAGGGTAAACACCATGGAGAGGCCTTTATGGGGACCATGGCTGGCGAGAGCTTCGGGCCCGTGAGGACGAAATTTCGATGCAGGCGAACATTTTATATACCCTTGGGTTGAAAAATTTATCTTCAAGAATTTTTTAGTCTAAAATTTTTTTTCTCTCAACTTCTTTTCTCTGGGAAGTTTTTTTTTTGTAAATCTCTTCTTTCTCGTCTTTTCTCAAAGAATATTCGAAGAAAATTTCAGTCGATGAAAAATTCTAAATAAAATTCAAGATTGTATTTAAAAAATTAAGAAAATAAAACAAAAATTATTAGAATGTAAAAAATAGGAATTAAAGTCTCGAATAAACACGAGGCTCGGCTTACGGGTGTAAAAAACACGTGCCAGAGACCGATCGAACGGAAATTGTGTTCTCTGTTTGTTCTCCGCTCGCTAACCCCGGCAACATCGCCGGAATTGTTCTCTCGCAGAGCGAACGCTTCTGTTTACCACCAACACCAGTGGAATTTATGCTCGGGTTCTGACGAGAGCGACGTCGACCTAAACATTTCGAGATCGAACGTACGTACGGAGAGTTCATTTTTTCTTTTTCGAATTTTCTGATATTCTTGCCACCAGAAAATTTTCATAATACGAAGAAAAAAAAAGAAAAAAAAAACCTTTCGTACGTTTCGAACGGAACGAATTTCTATCGACTCTGAAATTACACGCCAGGCGTATATTTTTCTCGCTGCTACGAGCGTTGAACTTAGCAAACAGATGCATCGACCCGTTGCGACAATTTCAAAATAACGAAAAAAAAAAAAGAAAATTCGACGAAAATGTCAGAAATGTTTTTTTTTATGCGAGACAGCTTCCTGGTAGTCCAACGAATAAATATTAATTCAGCCGATCGAGAGATATTCCGAAGTAGAAAAAAATAAACGATGGAGAAATAGGACATAATTAAAATTCGTATCTCGTTAATTAATTAAATAATTCGTTAATTAGAAAATATTGCTCGTTCTGAAATTCAAGAATAAAAATCACCGATATGAATAAATTTTCCATTAATCGTTAATTAATTAATTATCCATTATTATAACTTAATTAATCATTTAATTAACTAAATAAAACAATATTGTAAAAATAATTCTCAACGTCGATTATCTTCGATACGAAGGAAATACATTTTGCGTGCGAGTCTCGTTCGCATCAAGGCGAGGGAAAAACACAATGAAGGAACGCGGCGAATCGGCGGTAAGCCCGAGAGAATGAAATGCGTCGCGAATGCCACGGGAATACACGTTGATTCGCAACAGGTGGGAGCGAAAAGTGCAAGAGGCGTGGGCAACGAGAGAACGCGAAAGATTTGTAACTCTCTCTCTCTCTCTCTCTCTCTCTCTTTCTTCTTTCTCTCTCTCTCTCTCTCTCCCTCTATGCACATAAAATCTGAACTTGCAAGTGCTCGTACGTCGTACGAGAGAATGCAATGCCGATCGTAATCGATGGAACGACATTACGAGCTTTATGTACACACATATATATAGCTCTCTCTCTCTTTCTCTCGCGCGCGCGCGGCACTCTTGGTAGGTATAAATACCAAGGGTTTATTGCCAACAACGAGCCCAACATGCGTTAAAATTGTCCTCGAAATATTTCCTCTCTGATCCAGAACACGGAGAAAAAATAATAACAATAATAATTAACTATTATTATTTTATAATTATATATTTTCAATAATAATAATAATAATAATAATAATAATAATAGTAATAATTTACTTTTATTATTACTATTGTTGAACAAATAATATTTTTGTTATTATTAAATTGAATTAATTATTCTATAATAATAATAATAATAGATTCTTTTTTTATATTGTGCTCAATTTCGTCTCGTTCGATTCAATTTCTCTTGTTTGTTGTTTTTTTTATTTGTGTCGTCTACGACTTAGCGTCGTTCCCGTACGACTTCCGGGACTCGGAACGAGCTCAACGTATTCTCGCGGCGTCACGCTCGAGAGAGATGCGCCCGGGAAGTGTTTTAACTTATCCACCTGGTCTCCTGTTACATATACCTTTATATATATATATATGTATATGTATATAAGACAGACGTCTCGCTACTTCCTCGATTAACGGAGAAACGAGCCGTGCGGCAATTACGTTGGCCACGTGGTCCGAGATAACGAGTCGCACGTATTACGCACACGCGTATCGTTGCTCCTGACCTCAAAGTTCGTCAACTGACAAATTCCTCACGGCGAAGGAAACGGAAGGATAATTGAATTATTAGCCTTACTCGTGACATGAGACAATTTTATAAAAAAAAAAAAAAACAAAAATTCATAAAAAATAGAAAAATTATTGAAAAATTCTCAAAGCATTTTTTATACGGTCGACACTTTTTTTAAAATTTCTATCTCGGGAGAACGGGGTGCGCGCAGTTTATTCGACGAATTCTCTGAATTCTAGAAACGGGAGTAAGCTCGACAAATATCGAGGGGAAAAAAATGAAGAAAATAAATATATAAAGCGTCGTAGATATTTGCTTCGAGAGTTTCTCGCGTTATCGCGCCCTCTCTCTCTCTCACACTCTCTTTCCCTCGGCTTTTCAAACTTACGTGAACTACCCTGACGAATCGAATGTGTATTTACCAGAGAGAGGGAGAGAGAGAGAGGTACGAGTAACGCTCGAGACGCCAGTCGGACAACACCTGGCCAGCTGCATAAAACCGATCGCCTGATACAACTTGCAACGTACCGTGAGACCCTTCGATGCAACGGAAATTATGAATAAGCACGGTTGTACTATATAACCCGAGGTAATATTAAAAGAAATTTTTCATCTTTTTTTACGTTATTTTTTACACACGAGATCGAACTAAAATAATCGATTTTTTGTTTTTCAAAATTTATTTGTTGACCGAAAATTGAAAATGAAATTATTTTCTTTTTCATGCATTTGTCATCTTGTTCTGTATTTTTCGTACGGGAGAAGAAAAATTATCGATATTTTTCAAATGTTTATTTCTAGGCCGAAAATCGGATGAAAAATTATCGATTTTTTGTTTTGTACTTTTTTCTTAATTCGAACGAGAGAATATTAGTACATTGTACGAGTTGTAATTATTCTCGTTTATTTGGTTGAAAAATTCTTGTATTTTGAAAAATGTAAAATTGTTGAAAAAACGTCGATATTTTTTTTTGTTTTGTCAAATTTCTACTCGTAACAAAAATAAGAATTTATTTGAAATATCGAAGGGTCGAATAAAAATTGGAATCACGAGTATATATTTGGGGATCGTGTGAGGTCTCACGGTCAGCAACGAGTTTCGCGATACTTTGAGAATGAGAAGAAAAAAAAATATATATATATACGAAAAAAATGTTCGAGGCGCACCTGCGTCCTCTCTCGGCTTTCCTCCCGAAATAATAACGAGAGACCGGTCGTGTCGTTATGAACCGCATTCTCTCACTGAACTCGTTTCAAACGTATTTATGATGATTTTTATTTTTATTTTTACTTTTTTTTTTCTCGTAACTCGAAGCGACGCGACTGCGAAACCGGAAGTGCAAAGAAGGAAGGAAAGAAAGAAAGAGAGAAGGAATAACGACAAAGAGGTCGAGAAAATTCACCTGCCCTCGGGTCAAAAACGATCCGACGATTATCAATCTTCCATCAAAACACCAAATTTGATTTTGATCGATGGTGACCAACGATTTTCCTTTCGATCGTTCCTCGTCCAGTGTTTATATTTTTATAACCACGTTTTATAATATTTTTATAGACGCGAAGACGAGTGAAAAATATTTAGAAAAAAATTTTTAAACCCGCAGGGTTCGAGTTTGTTTTGATAATTCGAATTTGTTTTTGTCCCGCTTGTCGTCGCTCCTGAAATATTGAGATTGATTTTTGACTCGTGAAGAATATGATATTCGTTTTTATTTTGTATTTTGTTTTTGTTTTTTCAGACTCAAGTTTATGAAATATAAAAATATTTTTCTATCGTGAAAAATAAGGGTGATAGTTTTTTCGTTTTTCAAGAGAGTAAAAAAAAGCACTCGTAGGTCGGGAGAGAAAAAAAAATATGTCGCGACTCGAATCGTGTGGGAGAGAAACACGTGAGTCGAGACTCGGAGAAAGATTCACCTGCCATCTGGCGTGAGCGTGCAACGTGCGGGGTTACCCTACTTCCGGTCATCGAAAACGGAAACCGCTAGTACTTTTGTCTCAAGATGCGGGAAAACAGATAGGGAGAGTCGTCAAGGCTATGGTGACGAGGTAACGTTCCTTTTTTACAAGCAAAAAAAAAAGAAAAAAGTGAAAAAAAAACAAGAAAAAAAAGAAAAAAAATATGCAAAATTCTCAAACCGTCCCGAACCGCGAAGAGAAACCTTGCAAGGGTTTCCAGACTGGAAACAACGGTAGCGCGGGAGCGTGAGAACTTTATTGAAAAAGAAAAAACCAGCCCGCGATTCGAGAAATCGGAGAAGCTCGAATATCGAAATTCCAATCTCGACCGATTTCATTGAAATTTGAACGATTAAAAATAAATGAAATAAAAATTGTCGAAATATCGTCTCGAATTAATAAATCGAGAAATTCGTATAAATAAAAACAAGCGAAAAATCGATCGTAATTATTTAAACGAGACGAAAGATCATTGAAAAAAAATTACAAAATGAAAAAAAAAACGAAATGAAAAAAAAAATCACCAAGAATTAACGAAGAAAGATATTCTAATGTACCGATCGAAGATTCGGCTCTCGTTCACTCGGAGGGAACCGCACGGACTCGTGTTTACAGTCACAAATTATCCCGACGGGGACCACCGGTGAGAATGCAAAAGAAAAAAAAAAAAAGAAAAAAAAATATCACCGACCAATTTTTAGCAACGAATTCTCATTAATCCTAGCGAGAAGAATCAACAGATTCGAATAATATTGTGACTCGATAATCGTGTAAGAAATAATTTCGATAAAATTCCGACGAACGATACGACCGTTGGTTTTCCTGCACAAGATTTTGTCGCATCGCATTTGCTGGCTCTTCTTCCTCCCCCTCCCCCCCGTTTCCCTACCCCAAGGGGACGCTTTCGGTTCGCGCTAACGACGCTCCGAGCCAAAAGCGAGATCCGTGTATTCGGCGAACCGATCGACCGAGCGAGGGTCCCGAAACCAGAGAGAAAGACAGAGAGAGAAAGATAGAGAGAAAAGGAGAGAGAGAGAGAACTCCCGACTCTCGCAGCCTTCGCCTTACCCATCCTCTTCGTGAGGTTTTTGCACCGAGATAAGAATCGCATTGTTCGGTTTCGAGAGAGCGCGCCCGGTTTTTCGTTCACCGAGTGTGTGTGTGTGTGAGAGAGAGAGAGAAAGAGAGAGAGAGCGCCTCTCGAGTTTCGAGACAATATAAAAAAGACCGTCGTGGCGCGCGCGCACTGACCCAAAAGCTTTGGTGGCCGGCGGTTCGTTCTCGAGCGCGGTGAGCCGAGGATGATTCTCTCGTGTGCACCTCATTCGAAGTATATATATATATATATTCACGCGCTACCACGAAAACTAAACGAAGGCCTAGCATACGAATTGCGTACGGTGTTTATTTTTGTTTTTTTTCTTACGACCGTGAACGACCCCTATGCTCGACAATACGCGTATTAAGCTTTTTAAGGGATCCATGGAGTGTATACAATGTTTTTATATTGTTTTTTTTGTATTGTTGGAAAATACGAATTTTTGTAAACACGCTGGTAAATTTTTTTCGCGAAATTCAAATTATTCCGTTCGCTACGAGCTTTCGTAGAAAAAGGGATTTGGCCAAGTGCGTCGTGAAAAACTCATGGTCGAAAGTTTGAACGCGTTTTGAACGAAAGAACGTGTTTCGAAATGGTGGAAGATTTTAAAGGAAGAGTTTTGTAGATAATCTTCTCTAATTTTGCTATTTTATTCTTCGCGCGTCGTACGGAAGTTTTTTTTTTTATTTGGAAATTTCACTGTCGAAAAAAGGGCCTAAGTTGACAATTAATTTTGAAATGGCCACCGTTTTGTTAATTTTCATCGAAAAAAAATCCTCCGTACGCATCTACAATATTTCATATTAGTTAGTATTAGTCATATTACTTTTTGTTTTTTTTTTTTCATTAGGAGAATTTTTTTTCGGACGATTTTCCACCGTCGGGCGTTATTTTTTTTAGCCATCATTTTGCAGTGACTAACAAAATTATATTAAAAATAGAACTGGAAATTGGACTGATTATCGAATTTTATTTAGAAAAAAGAAAAAAAAAAGAAAGTCAGTCGACTGAAATGATCCCGTGGGCTCGTTCGAATCTTTCAAAAATGTCGGCGTAAGTAAGAATTATTTTTTCGAGAAATATATTGTTTTTAATTTTGAAATTTTTGTTTAAATTTTTATTCCCACGACTTTTATTTTTTATAAATGGCGTAGAAAATTAATTCTGTTGACACGAAGAATTTCTGTTTCGATTTACATTGGTTGAGAATTGGTAAGTTTTAATTTTCCGACGGTAGATGGCGACCTCGTCGTCGCGTTAGACGAACACTAATCGTTCAAGAAGTCTTGAAGACTAGCCGTTTCTAAGATTGTCGTTGTGTAACGACGACCAATTATTTTTTTCTAAGTCGGAGGCAAGATTATTGACACTGGAGAGTCGCGGATATCTGTTTCGTTTGTACGGCGATCGAATTACGGGCGCATGCGTCATTTCTATCATCAGCGCCCTCGCGGTTCGACTCGAGGCATTAATCGCCGCCGGGGATTCACGAGCGAATGACGCAATCTTGTTTATCGCGTGCCGTTCAACAAAGAAAATCGTCACTGTAAGCTCAAGAACGGTCACTTATCATGTAAACATTTTTTTTAATACTTTAAGATTATTCACATTTTATATTCCTTATTTTACGTCTCTACAATTTTTTGTCTCGTTTCTAGGAATATTTTTCTCTCATTATTTAAAGCCGTTTCGTTCAACTCGAAAAAAAAGAAACAAAAAAACGTAGATCTAAAAAAAAGCGAGCCCTTGTAAATCATCGAAACTTCGAGATAACGCGACCATTCCCGACAAACCAGGGGGAGATATTTTTTTTCCCAGTTCGAACGAAAAGCCCGGTTATCCGGTTAATCGGTGGAAAATCGAGCGAGAACACGAAGAGACGATTTCCTACAGGCGTGAAAATATATTATTTGGAAAAGTCAGCGTTGCTGATTTACGCTGGACGCACTACGTTCCTAATTGAGCGTGAAAAATACCGTTCGTTTTTTTTCTACCTCGATTCGTCCAACTCATTCTGGTCTCGAGCGAAACGATCGAGAGAGAGGAAAAAAAGAATCGACGTCTAGGGTACGAAATAAAGTTAAAGCATGAAGAGAAGGTTCAATAACGAGATCAAATCTAAAAGACCGTGTAACGGTTTTTTTAAATCAGCCCCCTAGCGGTGATTTGCCAAACTACCCTGGTGGTGAAAATTTGAACTAGAGGACTTTCTTTTCAAATCTCGGAAAATGTGTTTAGAACAACAACAATAACGACTCCGTCCATTAGTTTAACGAAACGAAACCCAATCCACGCGATAGCCGAAGGCGCGAGAAGGAAAAGGTGCGAAGCTCGAGACGCGGGCAACAAAATACGATAAGCGAGGCCTCGAATACGACGCCTGTTTCAAGTGCAATGCACCGAGTTCTCCGTACATTGTATACCTCTCATGCGAATACGAACGGCCTGGGAAGCGACGTATATACAAAGTAAAGTTGCTACTACTCGTAACGTTATTTTTCTCCGAATCGCTTACATCGTTATCGGCCCGAGCCGATTAAAATGCTTCTTTTATTTTTTCAACACACGAAACCCTACGAGATTGGCCTACACGTAAAACTGTGCCAACGACTTTGCGCTAATTCGCTGACACGCATATTATTTCCATCTTCCATTAATAAATTCGAGGAAATGAAGATAGTTTGTTTTTTTCTTCTTTAAAAATACGATAATTCCCAAAATTAGAAAATAAAATAGGAAATAGAAAAAATAATTTCTCGAACGTTCTCCTCACCTTGACGAACGAGTGAAACTTGATTTTGCTCGGTGATACGGGTGGACTATTCGGGGGTCTCTGTATAGCCGGTACTTGAAGTAAATTCTGAACCTCGAGAAGGTATCCTTTCCTCGCATAACGGCTCTTCGGACTCGTCGTTAGATTTCCCTCGATTTTCGCCTTTCTTACGAGTTTGAGATTTTCCTTAGCATTTTGTCTGAGTATGATGTGACTGAGTCGTCTCATGTTTGCTCTCGAGTCGTTGGCGCAAATTCTTCTCCAAGCTTTGGATACCATGCTAACGGAACAAAGATCCTGGGGACTTAGATGCGCGAGAATTTTCGATACGACGCGCCAATGATTGCTCTTCTCGCCGAGAAAAGTTAGAAGATCGACATTTATTTTTCCCGTAAAATCCGGCGTTGCTCTCGTTCTATGACGAGCGTAAGATAGAGCACGTTGACTGAAATCGAGCCTTTTCGGTTTTATCTCAGCGATACATGATAAATCATTGATCGCTAGTTTGCTCAACGGTTTATTATCGACCGAGCCAACCGCCGTCGGACTAGTTTTGCTCGTCGTCGGTGAATACACGAGGAAGGAAATAGCGCCTGCGCATTGCTTATTGTCGTTAGACTTTTGCGACGGTTCGCTATAAGGCGTACTCTGAGGAACGATGACTAGTTTCATTTCCACATCCTCCTCGATCGGTTCCGACGCTACGAAGGACGTGGAGGGCACAGCGGGCGACGGCGGTGGCGAGAGAAGCTGCAATCTCGATGCCGGTGTTATCGGCGCGGTTGTGCTGCGCCACGCTCGTCTACTTCGCGTTCTTCTCTCTCTGAGCTCCGCGACGAAATCACGAGTGTCCGGTAGACAGATTTGGCCGACTTCGTAACTCGCGTTAATATCGATGCTCGAGGTACGATTGTCGATACTGAAGTTGCCCGAATCTTGTGATATACCGCCGGAAGTCGAGATTTCGTGCGCCTCGTCGATCAGTAAATCGTGATCGGAGGAATTTATTAGATAGTTTAATTTCGAGCGTGGACGCTGCGAGGATTGACGAGGATCGGTTCGCATGCGATAATGTCGTTTGGACGTTACGAAGGAACCCCGCGTACGACATCCCGTCGATATCGGCGTTAAACCGACCGAACGCGGTGTCAATGTCAAGTAACCGCTGTCAGAAGCCTCGTAAGAATCGTGCGAAACGCGAACGTTCGTGCTCGTAGCACCGTGTGGCGTTTCACTGATACCACCACCTTCGAGTTCCGCCATGTTTATTTAATCTTGATTATTTCACTGATTTTTCGTTTTTGTCGTATCGATATATTGGTTTTATTCATGGAACGACATCAATTATTGGGGTTAATGTCTTGGGTTTTCACATCGTTGGCTCACTTTCGTTTTACACAAGAACGCCATCACCACTTTGTTAACTGTTGATTCGTGTTTTGGCACAATAGCGCCGCGCGCCTGTGCACTTCGATACGACGGACGCAGCGCGAAACTTTAACGCGCGAACTCGGGCTAGTTTTACTTTTCCCGTATTTATTTCCCGTTCTTCTCGCTCTCGCGTCTCGCGCACGACTGTGTCTCTCACGGCGTTTGTTGACGTTTCGCCGCGACTATCGGCGCGCGCGACATGCGCATGAGGCGGCGAGCGAACGTTTCACGCGAGAGGATACTTTTACCGGGAGACTTTCGCCCGGAGGTTATACGTTCCGCGCACCGTGTCGTCGTGCGTATGTTTTGTTATTATTGCCGGGTACGATTACGCGCGAAAAAATCACGGGCACTGTGTCATCTTTGTTTGTCGCCTGCTAGACGCGTTAGACGTGACGCCATGTTTTTTATCTTTTTGCCGCTGCACAGATTTACGCGCACCCTCTCGTAGCAGCTACCCTCCTGGGCTCAGCATCCGCAGCCATTTGCCCTTTGTGCATAAACAAAAGCCGGTAATCACGCGCGCGTGTCAATGTTCCGGGTTCTTCGACGCTGTTATGGCCGGGCAACGATCGACGAAGATACTCGCGAATGTACACCATACGACTTTTCACTCGATATTGTTATGGCACGAAACACCGTACGGACAAACATAAACGCGGTAACTGACACGGGCCAGGGGTGAATACAGAATGAAATACGCGCACGCGGAGCGCCCGACTCTCCCTCTGCACGGTACACGAGACACTTAAAAACTTTGAAAACACCAGTTTATATTTACGGCCCCGTGGTGGGGATAGACGAGAGTCCGCTAGGCCAATCGCCAGACTCGTCTTATCCCGCCAGCGGTTACGAGCGATCTCATTGGCCTCGAGCTTTCGCTGGGTATTTGTGTCGTGGATGGTGCTGCCACTCGCCGAGTCGCGGCAACTTTTGTAAGCTGCTGGAAAGATGACGAGTTGAGAAACGTACGCTCCTGTTGCCGGGGAAACTTTCGGACATCCGTGTTCCTCGTTTTTTTCGCGCGATTCGCCGAATTCATCGGCAACATGCGATCTTTCAACGACTTGTCTCTTCGCTGCTGTTCCTGGTGAAGGTAGAGTGCACATTATACTCCGAATATGTACGAATTCACGATTATGATGATAATGGATTGCTGCTTTGCATTAAACGATGCGGCTCTTTACGACTGCGCGGTTACTGTCTCGTCCGACTTCGTCGCCAACGACGAAATTGCCAGTTTCTTGTTCAAGTACTTTGAATGTTTCTCGTTCAAATACTAGCAAATACGTCTCGTTTATTGCTGGCCCGATTTTCGCCTCAAACTAATATAATCGGGCTTTCAAAGCCGCGACGTGATCACGTGACTCTCCCTTGATTAAATAATGGCGTATGCATCAAAACAAAGAAAACTTTTGTCAGGCAATTTTTTTCAGAACTAATTTGAACCGATTCGACAATTATATATCACCAGATCAGAATAAAAAATTCTTAACGCCCTTGTTTGACTGTACAAATCTTTCCTTATAAACTGAAATACCCAAAATTTCATCTATCACTTAGAAATCGGTCGCTGGAAATTGAAGCCTTACGCCTATGTACAAGCGTCTATACCAAACGCATAGATGGATATTTCATGTTTGCCCAGTCAACAACAATAGAAACAAAAAGAAATTTGCAGCAAATTGTTGATCTTTAACGTAATAGAGAACATATTTAGTAATAATCAAAGCCAGAAGTCTATCATTTTCAAACTAGGAAGTTGAATTGAGTTCATCAGTTGTTTCACTCTCAAGCGTGAATACGCATGGTCGTGTTGTGGTAAAATAACAGAGTGCGACGTACGTCGTTTTTTCGGTGTTTTCGTTAAAATAATACATCGACAGAATGGAGTCGAGTAAAACAGACTCTACCCCGAAACAAGCTATGGTATATATTTGCGGAGGTAAGAATAATTTCATCATATTTTGAACTCTAAGCATCGAGACTACGACATAACCTCACTTCTTGTTCAAATCAGGTAAGACTTATTTTAATCGCCTGTTATTTCAGAATGTCATCACGATAATGAGATTCGACCACGAGATCCAATTCGTTGTCGAGAATGCGGATATCGTATTATGTACAAGAAACGAACCAAGCGGTGTATCCTTTTTTCACAATGCTTCGAACAACCTGAATATCATTGCGCGGAGTATTCTAACAACTCGCCCAATTTCTTATGACAAAATTCAGTTAAAAGTAAACACAACAGAATAAGAATTATACTTTTTCGAATATTTTCATAAACATTGAATGATTAAATTTGAGGTTAGAAAACATGAGGTTTATGGCGCCTGAAAAATGTTCTCGAATTCTGTTTTATCGATGCAAATCTCACATATTAAGGACGTTTTTTTAAATAATAATCAAGATTATGGGATATATATTTTGAACCTATTGTTTTATTCTAATGATCACACTTTTTAAGACGAACCACGTTTTCCTTAATATTTTCCCACAGTGGTTGTATTCGACGCTCGATAGTCACCCAGAGATGGATGAAACCGACGCAGCCGATACTATAGGATATTCCTTCAAATATTCACTGTAACATTAACTATTTATACATAAGAAAACAATTGTAATACAAAAACTTTTCCAAATATATTAAATTTTATTTTTAACGAATTCTGTTTTATCGATGCAAATCTCATATTAATGACGTTTTTTAAATAAAGATCAAGATTATGGGATATATATTTTGATCCTATTGTTTTATTCTGATGATCACACTTTTTAAAAACAAACCACTTTTTCCTTAATATTTTCCCGCAGTGGTTGTATTCGACGCTCGATAGTCACCCGGAGATGGATGGAACCGACGCAGCCGACACTATTCATTCAAATATTCACTGTAAAATTGCCTATTTAAGCATAAGAAAAGAATTGTAATAAAAAACTTTTCGAATTATATTAAATTTTATTTTTAACGAATTCTGTTTTATCGATTAATTCTCTACGGGATAAAAGAAACGAATCAACGAAATATTTTAGGCAATATATTTTTTTTTTATTTACAATAAATAAATTACATTCTCGTTAATAGTTTTAACAGAGTTTTACATAAACAGGAAGAAAGTTGTAACAACGACGTTGACGATTCATTGGTCTCCCTCGATGATTCATAAAAGATGACGCTAACTACATTTTTTGTTGTTTAAATTTATCATTAAGTATACGCTTATAAAATCTTACACCGGTCCCATTCTCTGATATCCATCGGCAAAAGCCGTATATTTTTTGTTCCAATGAAAATGTTTCATGATAAATTTCTCTTCGAGAGCCTCGTCCCCGAGGCCAGAATTTCTTTTTGGCCCATACTTCGAGTAACGATAATTATTTCTGTTTTTCTTGTTCACAAATTTTCGCCTGCGGGGCTAAGAGCGAACGAAGAGTAAAAATTAGCCTTTGAGTGTACCAGTCGCAGGGTGCGAACTCGACGAGAGGCGTTGCAAAATGCCTCGTTGGCTCTTGGTAAATCTTTATAAAATTCTAAAGATCTAATCCATTTTATGATACATTATAAAATACTATAACAAGACCAATGAACCGTCGTAGTCGGTTTTCGTTTTTTTGTTTGTTTGTTTTTCGTGGGTATACAAAATATTAAATTATCCATAAAAATAGCACTGAGGCTTTTCGTACAGATTCTTCGTAAACTTAGATGACAAAAAAACCGATGATACGGGGCCTGTCCTAACGGGGACACGAAAGAAGAAAAAGAAAAGAAAAAAAAAAGAAAACAAATATATTTGTGATGGTTCGAACGAGAGCGACAAGATAGAAATGTATATCTCGACCACGCTCCGATCAATTAAGACTTTCTAATACTGAGTCTGGAAGCAGCCGAGCCAACGTTTCTACATCAACTCCGAGGATTACGATAATTCCCTCTCGTAAAGTCACAAACATCACGAGTCAAACTTTACATTATAACATTGTTATCAAAACAAATTTTTTCACAAACATCTTTCCACCAAAGTTGATTCGAGTAAGATCCCCATTGTATTATAGATCTTGTAATTTTATTCACAGCTATAAGAGCTCGATAAAATATCATAAAAATCGATATAAATCACGCCTCAAATAACTAGAGATATTTGATATGTAATTGGCGTTCAGTGAAAATATGTGATCGTACAAAAAAAAAAGAAAAAAAACATATCTCCTTTGTCCCAGAGTAATCATACACGTATTAGGAAGTTTCGTTTCGCTAGCACAAAAGTCTTTTTTCCCCCAAGTACGAAACGGAAGAAATAATAAACAAATAGAACGATTGGCTCGGCATTTTGGACACATGCACACGTACACATCTTGGAAGCTCTTACATAGTTTGTGATTGGGGGGGGGGGGGGGGGCGTTCGTCGATAGAATTTTAATGGGACATACATCAAGTGCTACGTTTCTCTATGCTAAGTTGATATCGTTTGGCAACAACCTTCTCTCTCTCTCTTTCCCTAAACCTGACCTCGTTGTATACAATTGTGCGGTCGTTTCTTTTTTTTTTTGTTGATCATCGTCTGTTATCACCTCAAGCACATAGAGGTACGAATTTATGATTATCGAGGTATGATTATGCGATAGGAAAGACATTGTGTGCTTGAGCGCTTTTGAGTCGCGTATATCATTAAATATCTATATATATATATATTTAATGATATATTAAATATATATATATATATAGGTAAATATAGTAAATATGTCGCAAGAGTTTTGTTTGTTCTTATGAATTTACGAGGAAGAAATCGCTTCCCGAGAAACGCGTTCCCGGAAATAGTCGGTTCGAAAATTTTGGTAAAGTCACGAACGTACCACGAGACAACGGAAAATACCACGTTTCCTTCTTACGTTCGCACGACGGATTATACAATTTTATCCTTTGTGAAAATTTTACGTTAACCGATTGAAAAATTTCGCAGATAATTGTGTATTTTCTTCGTTGAAATGTTTCAACGCTACTCGAGACTTTGTCCAACAGATTTTCAGAACGCGATAGCTCGTCGGAGTTTGTTCGTACAAATATACATATCCATATGATCATATGTATATAAGTGTATATGTACATATATGTATATTTTATCTATGCCGTTAGATGATATTAGAAAACAAAATTACTCCAGACCGTGTCTACCGATAGGCTGGCTTTAAAGCCGATTTCAACTTTGAATTCTTAGATTTCGATCGATGAGAGAGTCGATCTAGTGGCGATTCTCAGGTCGCCGGAAAAATTCAAAGTCTCAATGGCCTCGCATACCACATTCGAATGCGACATTACCACCTGCGCTCTTCTTGTTTTCTCTTCGTCCAATGGACGATAAAAATAATAGATATTACCTCGTAATAATAGAATACTCTTCAAGGTTGCACTTTAAATTCAGAATCACATGCCCAGTCAATTGCACCTTATAATGCTATTTTTCTTTTCGTTTTTAAATTTAAATCGTATATATATATATAAATAGTACATTTTGTCGCTGGGACAGTTTGTAGAGTTCACTCGTATGCGCGTCGGTTAATCGACGCGGGTTCGTTTCCCCCCACTGCGTTCGAATTTTCACGATTTTCACGTCGCGAATATGTTTCAATGGGAGAACGGCGTCGATTCCGACTGTCTGACAGTTTCATACTGCAAGAGAGACTTTTTTTTTGTATAGCAGGCAATTCCTTCGTAAATATTGCACGTAACGCGAACGATTCGATAATCGATAAAGTAGATCGCGTCGAGAATTCTCAGCCGGTCGCGAGCGCTCTCACGCGGCGAAACCTCGAAGCTGAACATCACGTCGCCTCATACGTTCGTCGACGATTCATGAATATATTGAACAGTATGGACGCGTTATTCGCGTCTTTTTGGCACTATGTATCGTCGCTCTTTCGTCTGCTCGTGTCGTCCCTCGCTACGCTCATTTCCTCGTGCGCGCGTTTGTTATTGTGAGTATTATCGTTTTCACGAATTTCCGAATGTATACCAGCGACGTTGTTGCCGTGCGACTCCATGTTGTGCTCGACGAAACAGTGCACCTGTAACTCGCTGACCGTTCTCACGGATATCGTGCAGATCTGACATTTGTAGGGATGCGAGATATCGTCGATTCGTGAATCTTGGTGAGAATCGCTCGGTCTCTCAGATATCCTGCCGACGTATTCGACTCGCTGCTGGCCGAAACGCGAAGTCACGTGACGTCCGTCGTTGATACCTTTCGACTCGTCGCTCACTAACATTGGCATGTGATACGCACGATTTTCACCGTCCGGTGTCATCTGAGGTGGTGGATATTGATGCAAAGAGTGAGGAGGTATCGGCTCACCCTCGTCCGATGATGTTTCACCACCACTCGCACCTTGATGGGGTATCATCTCGGCGTCCCACTGTCCCATTTTGCTAGGATCTTTTTCGTAAAGCTTCTGAGCCAATATCTGCGAGAGACAGAAAAGTAGCAAGAATTTTTTTAGGTTAGAATCGAAGGAAACGTCTAGAAAAAGTAGGAAGATTAAATTAATATACAAACCTGTAGACTAGTTAAACTATTATCACAGTCGGTGGTGTCAATGTCGTTGAGATTGACTCCAGATCGTTCCATCTCGGCGTAAGTCCCAAAAGGAAGTTTTCCGAGACATTCCAGCTTCATTATGTGCATTTTGCTGCGCAGATGTTTAGCCAGATGTCCGTGTATTCTGAAGGCTATTTTGCAGTCGGTGCATTTGAAGGGCCTTGGGTTGCTGGTTGTTGCGGCGCCAAAGGTCGATGTCATACTGACCTGTTGTTTAAAAAAGTAGAACAGCAATTAGAATATTGAAAAACAAATTATACAAAATGATTCTTAATCGTTGACTTTACCTTGTTGTGATGCGAGACCGATCTCTCGTGTTTCGTCAAGTGACCTTTCGTTCTGAACGACACGGCGCAGCTCTCGCAGCGAAACGGCCTCTCGAAATAATGGATATTTATGTGCAATCTCAACTGGCTAGGTTTGCTGAAGACTTTGTTGCAAATCCCACAAACGCTTCTTCCATCTTCGGTCACACTGTAATTAACGGATATTGAGTTTTGAATCATTCTTAACACTTCGTCTCTAAACGGGGGTATTTCGTGTCCGACCCAAAACGATTTCGGTTCCGAAACGCTCTTATTTATTTAACAAAAAATATGTGAATATATTGTTTTTCCTATGCTATTACCGAATGGTACAATTTTCATAAAATTACCTGACGTAATTGGGCGCAGGACCGCTCGAAGGTTGCAAAAATTCGGCATGAGGTTTCACCGCTCCACCCGGTGGCGACGGAGATCTAAATCCAGGCCCACCGACTACCATTTTCCTCGCTACGCTGTGCTGTTTAATGCTCTCGGTGATAGTCTGCTTCGTGACTTCCATCTCGTGACGTTTTATCTCGACCCTGTCGCAATTTCTCGTTTCCGTCTGTTGCGCTCTTGGAATTTCATGGATTTTTGGAGGTTCGTGAATGATCGGCTGCAAAGTTTCGTAGCTCTGTCGGACGATTTCCTGACTTCTGTGCTCACCGATGATCCTAGCGTCTCTGCTCGGTGGTCTCGGCTCGTTAATGATATTGTTGTGACGAACCTCGACGACGACGCTCGGGGGTGTCACGACGACTTCTTGATTCGATCGTAGATCGGCATGAGGCGACTTGAATTCTCGACTAGGTGGCCTCAATTCTTGACACGGTAGTTTGAATTCTTGACTAGACGATCTCGTCTCGTGATAAGACGACGGTGCTTGAAGCTGAGCTCTGTAATCCTGACTCGATCCTCTCATTTCACAACTGGGCGATCTCGAGTTCGTACCATTCTCGTGAATCCTCGGACTCTGACAAGACTGTATTCTCGACTCGATCGAGGACTCGCGAGATCGCATCTCGTGACCGGCGTTTCGATAATCCTGGTGAGAAGATTCCCGCGATCTCTCGACCTCGCTCATCATCTTCATAGCGTTGAACATCGAGCCACGATCGATCTCGTTCTTCTGACCGATTATACGATTGTTCACTTCCGATATCTTCGGCGAATGACGATCGATGACGGTGCGACTTGGAAATTCCAAACTAAAACTCGATCTTTCGCTGGAATTGTTTTTCATGATCAACGAATGATGTTCGTTCGGTCTTGCTCCAAATGGTCGATTCTCGACGCTGTTCTCGCGTTCCAGGATCGTTCGATTGCTCGATTCCTTGTCTATATGAAGTGACTCTATGTCGAATGGTCGTCGCTCGATATTTCCGTTGTTCTGATAAATCTTCTCTCTTATTTCCATCTTGATGTCCTCAGTCGTTTGTTGTTTCGACATACTCTTGATTCTCGTCTCGAGTATACTGTGCTGTAGTCTACCAGGATTCGTATACGTGACCGTTGGGGTGCTGCTCGAATCCGTGTTCCTCGAGCTCATGAATTCCAGCTGCTTCGTGTAAGCTTCGCGTTCCTTCGAGTGTTTGTCCAACTTGGTCGAGCCAACGCGATACTGTTGTTTCATCTTGCTGTCCATGACGTGTCGTTCCGTTAGATAAGCCTGAAGCATCTGACCCTCGGCATCCGGTTTCCATTCTCTTCCCTGCAACGGAAGTCTCTCCATGGTCTGAACGATCGTCTGCATAAGAATCGGTTCTGACACCGGAGTAAGAATGTCCGCTGGATTTTGTCTTCTGAGTAAGGGCGATGCTATCTGGGAAGTTTGTTTGGTCGTGAGATCCATAGGTTGCGATGGCTGATGTCTTATTTCCGGTTCCATGGTCTCCTCGACCTCTACTTCCGATTCCTCGGCTTTCGCGGAACGTATGACACTGTCTCGACATTCCTCGGTTACCGAACAACGACTAGATGGAAAATAATAACGATGGGACAGTTCGCTCTGTATCATGGTTGTCGACGTGACGCTCATGGGTGCCGAGCTTGCGCAGGTCGAGATGATACTGGTCGTGACCGAAGTCGTTGGAAAAGTAAGAGCGTAGGGATAAGTCGTTGGCCTTCCAGCTGGCAAGAGTCCCGGCAATCGGTTGGAACTTCGTTGAGACAGACTCAACAAACTCTGCGCAGCTTCCTGTTCCTCGCTTCCAGACTCGTCGCTATCCTCGGCGTCGCTGTCGTCTTCTTCCTCCGACGAATCCTCGGTAGTTCCGCCACCAGCCACCAGGCGCGCTATCGCCTCTTTGTCGATGTTCTCGTCGCAGACCGATGTTGGAACTGGCATCACACCGAGCTCCACACACTTTTTGTAATGAGCCTTCGACTTCATGTGCTTCGTGAGGTTACCCTTTGTCTTGAAACTGTCGAAAAGAAATTGATATTAGAATCGCTAGGCTAGAAGCCATCTGGCGGATTTCTGACGAACTAATCAGGATCTTGTCGTTGCAATATTTTAAATACCAAAGTGATTCTTGGAATGATCTCAAATGTGCTTAGACCACTTCGAGATTGTTGTAACTATCATTAATTATAAAATAATTTGTATTCGTTAATATTTACCTGAAAGAACAGTGTTTACAGGTGTAAGGTCTGACGTCCGTATGAGTTCTGATATGTTTCTTGAGCATGGAAGGCTTCTTGCAGCGTATACCGCATTCTTCGCATACGTAACGACCTCGACCTTTTTTTAGTCGATCAGCAAGAGCGAGAAAAACAAAAAGTAGATAAATTTTTGGTTCGTCGATAGGACTCTCGACCTAAAGGTCGACGATTTCCTTTCGTAAGTCATCCCAATCCTCTTACCTCGTCCTCTCACATAAGTGTAATCCTCGTTGCTCTCGAATCCACCGTCGAATATCTTGACCCTTCGAGTCTTTTCCTGTGTATCACTCTCGAGTCCGCTGTCAGGGCTGGTAGGTGTCGTCGGTCGTTGGGACGAGTGGGTCAAGATGTCATCCTGCTTTTTCCACGCTACCGTGTAATTCGGTGGTCGATGCCTCGAGTCGTAGTGAGCCATGTCGAGATCAGGCGGTGACTCTTTGCATATTTTCCAGTTCGAGTACATCGAGAGACCATGCTGTTGCGTCACGTACATGGGCTGAGGTCTGTTCAACGTGCAATAGAAGACTCTCGTCGAGCACTTGAGACCCAGATAGGTGTAAGCGTGTCCATTGAGATAAAGCTGACCGTAAGATTTCTTGGGTCTCGGGGTCTCGGGACTTATCAACGGTAGGGTATTGGCCGTTGGTGTGATACCGTGATGACGCTTAGGCGTGAAGGTACCAGGTTTCAGTGGCAATGACGTAGGTCTGAGAAACTTGGTGGAAGTCTCACCCTCCTCCGTCTCGTTCTCGTTGCTAATTTTTGGGGTTCTAGCTTCAGACTTGTCAGCCTTGGGATAAATTAATTCCATGGAAGATTTGTTTGGCACATCTGTCTTGGAAGAATCGACATTCATAACGATAACGGCTGGTGGATTATCAAGCCGGAACTTGGCTCCGTTGACGACAACGTTGCCACAGTTTTCTACGACGGACGATTTTACGTCAGGGGAATTTCTCGAACGTCCATTTTCCTGGGAATTGACGAACATCGGTGGTGACGAAGCGTCGAATTTTCCTGGACTGTCTCTGACACTATCGATGGAAGTTCTCGGACTCTCGAGTTCCGCTATGCTCCAGGTGGAAGCTCTCTTTCTTTCGCCGATGATCTTCGGCGAGAATCTCTTTCTGTAAGAATTCGGCGATGGGCAATTCTCAACCCCATTGGGAAACGTAAAGACACCATCGACCTTCGGACTCCTCTCGTAACCGAACTCCTGCTTTCTATCTCTCGGGCTCTCGACACCCATTTTGTTGTACTTTGTGGAAGCGACGTTATTCTTGATATGACGATCCAACTCCGCCTTGGTCAGTTCGCTGGTCGGCGTTGAGGAAGATCTCGAGTGTCTGTACTTGTCGCTGATCGACGAATTGTTCGTCGTTTCGAGGATCTTCGAGTTAGGAACTTTCGGGCTGGCGAGAGACCTCGTGGTTTCGCCGCTAGGTGGCTTAAACCCAATTTTGGCGATTTCCCTCGCTGGACTGGCGAGATCGAGGGGTTGTCCAAGAGCGTTGGAACTGTTGACGGTGCTACTGTTCGAGGTTGGACCCGGCATTCCAGGAACGCTGGGAGTGTGGACTCTGACGGGACTGACGAGATCGAGGGGTTGCGATATAACGTGAAGACCCGGAAGTCCAGGAATCACCTTGTAGGTGGAAGCGGTCGCGTCACCGGTCGCGACACTAGGCGATATGTCGACGCTCGTGCTGCCACCTAACGTATGCGGGCCTGGCATACCAGGGACATAAGGAATGACTTTACCGGCGTGCAGTATACTCGCTATACCGGCCTGTGGCAGAGTCAGTGGATTGTAGGCAGTGATGCTCGTCAATGGATTCATGTGGGGCTCGAGATAATTGTAGCAGGACATTGTCGGGGCTAGATTAGGCGTTGATATGTTTGGCATTATCGGGGCGAGCATCTTTGGAGTGTTCGGAAGAGATATGGAGCTCGGGGTTACGCTCGTTACCGGTGTTCCAGGTGGTCTGTGTACCATCGTACCACCGGAATGAAGACCGGAACGTACGACTATCGAGGCTGTCTCGGTCGTGACGCATTTGTTACCGTTACTATTAACCAGGTGTTCGTTAGACGGTGAATTCGTCTGTCTGGGCTCGATCCTCATCGTTTTAGTCTCACCGCTGTTATCGAGAATTCTCACCTCACCACCGAACATCTGCAACGAATTCGGTCGTGGATATTTCGACAATTCTTCGAGGGATCTCAGGGTCGTTGGTACGGATTCCGAGCGTTGTTTTTTCATAGGTGGCGCGTAAGCGTCGACGAGTCGAGTGTTGCCCAGTAGAGGACCGGGCGAGGGAAGTGGTTGAATCGTGCCGTAATAATCGTTTGTTTTAGGAGGGTCGTAGTCGTCCCGCTTATCGAGATCCAGTTGGAAGTCTGTTCTTCTCGGCGACGCTCCTTTGCAGTAGTAGCGTCGATGAGCTTCGAGATTGTCGGCGCTGGTGTAAGGGATTTTGCAAGATGGACAAATGAAATTATCGTTTTCCGGCAAAATTTCTTCCGTAGCGACCGCTCGACTTTTGAGCAAGAGATCCTTGATTATCGAACCCTCGGGATTTTGAACGCGTTCACGAGTCTCCTGAGCGAAACTCTCGCTGTATGCGCGTTTTCTCAAGGACGATTCCTCTATCGAGGAAAGATTCAATGGTTGTTGTTCCGTCTGTTTCGTCTCGACCAGACTCTGCTGTCTTTGCATCAACTTGTGTAATCTTGGGTCGACCGCCTCGACTATCGCCTGATTATCCGTTATTATCTTGTCTATGTGCTCCTGCACCTGCTCGGCGTTCGGTTTCGCGCTCGTAGTTGAGGACGCCACCGCGCTTGACGCCACCGTCGAACTCGACGCGTTCGACGAATTCGACGATAGCGACGACGTTTCCGCGTCGTTGTTGACGCACTGTAGCGCCGTGTGAAACTTTGGCTTGTAGATCTTTCCTGTTTTCACGGTTTTCGCGCTTGGCAAGGAAGTTGTCGTAGCGGACGAGGTCGGTGGCGGCGGTGGCGTTCCGGTACCGTTACTCGCGCTGTCCGACAGACTTATGTCCGAATCTTCGGAGATCTGCTGATGTGAGCAGAAATCATCCGTTCCATTAGCTTTATTTTTAGCTATCAAAAATTATCCTATTTTTTTGTTTCCAATTTTGAAAAAATATTTTTCATCGTTTTTTTTAATTCGCGCATAAAATTTTTGTAAAAAATGCAGTTTTTTTTAACTACATTACAAAATTTAACGTTTAACCTTTTAAGGGCGGATCTGGTCGATATATCGACTATCGATGGGATACAAAATATTTGAGGTTTTTCTTTAGATAATATTATGCGCTAAATACAAATAAATAGTGTGAAAATTCCTGGAAATTTAGTTGACCTTGAAAACTGCTATTTCAAGGTCAATTTTTGTTTTTACATTATCAGTTATGTCGATTTTTTTTGCGTTTGACGTGACCTTGGTTTTAACAAAATAGGCTTGTAAAAGTCATTATTTGAGAAATATTCGAGCAATAAGACTAATTTTGTCGAACTCAGCTCATCAAAAAACGTAAATATATCAAATTTGAGGCCAACATTTAAAAACAAAGCAATTTTCAAGGTCAAGGATGCTTCCAGGACGTTTTTTTACTATTTTTTTTCATATTCAGCGCATCAAATTACGTAGGAAAAGATCCTCAAAGTCGTTAGACGAAATTTCTAACATAGGCCTTTACGTTCCAGACGGTTCTGGTCGAAATATCGACCACTAGATTGGTCGGGCACTCCACGCGCAAAAATTCATTGATATTATGCACAAATTTCGTGTAAAATAAAAGTTCGATTTCAACGTAAAAATCCCCGTTCTTAAAAGTTTCATATTTAAAACGTAAAGGGACAATTTTGATTCATCTTTTTTCAAAAATATGGGTAAAATTTTCAAAAAAATTGCGGCTAAATGTCTCACCTTGCTGGCATCGCCGCCTTCCATCTTGAGAGCGTGGGCCCTCGACCTACAATGTTTGTAAAGATTGGACTTCGTCTTGAAAGCAAAACCACACGGGACACAGGGATAAGGTCTCTCGTTCGTGTGCGCCCTGATGTGTTTTTGCAAAACGCTCGGCTTGGCGCACGAGAGCTTGCAATAGGGACAAACGTATCCGGCTTTGCGAGACTCGACGGGTTCGCCCTCGGACTCGGGCGAACCGTCCAATCTGGAAGACTCCTTGACGACGTCCTTGCCAATGTCCTTGAGACCATCCCTCCTCCTCGGATTCTCGGAAGACGCGGCCGTGACATCGGGGCTCGTTTCCTTCTTAGCCTCGACGTTAGGCGCGGACGCCTCCGTCGTCGCCATCTTCTTGAACTTCTTGTGCAAATATTTTGGCTCTCCATCGTTGTTGTTGTTGTTGTTATTGTTGTTGTTATTGTTGTTCGTCAACTGTGGGTCTGTCATCGCCACAGTTTGAATCACTGCTCGGACCGGAAACAGAAAGACAATAATTCCCAAAATTAATTTCATTTTCCATTTTTTTGAGTTTACAAAAATAAAATTTCAAAAACTTAAAAAACAATTTTGAAGATAAAAAGATTTTGACGATCGATAAAACATAGCCACAGTTTGAATCACTGTCCGAACCGGAAACAGAATGACAGAAATTCCCAAAATTGACTTAATTCTAAAAACCATCAAAACCAATTCGAAAAATAAGAAAAAATTAACGATCCATAAAACATTAATCAGTGAATAAAATTCAATGAAAAAAACAAAACAAAACAAACATAAAATTATCCCCAAAAGACGGAAACTTCGATCGTGGTCGATCGAGAGTCGAATTTTTATTCAAATTTGTTAAAAGGAAAATCAAGCAAGCCCGAAATTTCGACGAATCTCGAAAGTTTTCGAACGTGTTCGCGGCCACCTCGATAGGATAATTATTCGGTGCTGTCCGTGAACGCTTGCGACTCGAATATATCCCAGGACTTGTGTATGTATGTATGTGTGTGTCAGTGCGCGAGAGAGAGAATTACGAAACCGGAAACAGCCGAGTTCAGCAGTTCAAATGACATTTGTGCACTTACGGTAGCTCGCCCGCTTCTCTCGCTACCGGAGAATTTCCATCCGTATGAATTACCATTAATAATTAATGAAGCGGGGAAAACTCGAGCGGCTCGTTTCTCGCGACACTGTCCAGATTCATTTGGAAATTATTCAACGAGTAAAACGTATTCTCACCCTCGCCTCTCTATCCCCTCTCTTATTTTTTCTCCACTCTACCCCCTCCTTCCTTCTACGTCAATCTATCGAAGCGCATTCTCTCGAAACTCTATTTAAATCTCACACGACTGGGGCGGTCTGTTTCCCATTTCCTACCAGTCACTGTCTAATTATCGAGATAATGCGCTCTGGCCAAAATTCACGTCATTGTGGATGGAGGGGGGTGTAGCAGCGTGATTGTATCGCAATTCAACGTGAAACTTCCCTATCTTGGACAAACTTGGAAAATAGAATTTTGCACCTCGTTATCGTCGATACGATTCGTAGATATAATTCGCGCGATGATTCTTTTTTTTCGATGGGAAGAGCGACGTCGCGAAATTGTCGAAATTTAAATAATGAAAAATGAAAAATAAAGAGATAAGTAATTAATGAAATTTTGGTTAATATTTAAATTTGTATTTTTTGTTGGATATAAATTATTATGAGATTGTCGACATCGAGAAATTTATTATTAAACGATTATGTTTCATGGTTAAATAAAAAATTAACTTAAATAGAAATTTAAATAATTAAAAATGAAAAATAAAGAGATAATTAATTAATCAAATTTTCGATAATATTTAAATTTGTATTTTTTGTTGGATATAAATTATTATGAGATTGTTGACATCGAGACATTTATTATTAAACGATTATGTTTCGTGGTTGAGTCAAATTCGAATCGGATGAACGACAGATATTTGCCGAATTAAAAAAAAAGAAAAAAAGGACAAATGCTTCTCTGAATTTCGCGACGAAATTACAAAGATAAAAAGAAAAACAGAAAGACCGTTACGTACGAAAAATATTTTGACTGCAAGTATTAACACGCGAAAACATCGATAACCTTTTGTATACAAAGAAGCAAAAAAAAAGAGCAATTCTCTGATTTTCTGACGACAAAATTCTCGATCGAGAGAAAAAAAAAGAAATAAATAAAAAAAACGATCGTTTGACGAAATTTTTCCACCTATCGGCCTCGTCAGCAAAAATAAAAAACGAAGAAAAAAATGAAAATGGAGAGAAAAAAAATCGATATTTATTCATTGACGCAAACGGTCATGTGCCAAACTGTCTCGCTGATCCTTCTCTCTCTCTCTCTCTCTCTCTCTCGCTCTCTCATTCTACAATATATATATATACATATATATAACTCGTCAGCGTCGTATATTTTCGCTACTAGACCGTACGGCTGTTATACACAGACGAACGGTTGAAAAGCTGACGTGAGAAACGATATCGTGCCGCAGTTCGATGCATTCTCGTTCGGTGCATCGAGCAACGAGAAATCTCTCTTCCCCTCTCTACGGGCCACTATATCCGTCATAAAACGATCGTATAGAGTCGCGCGTGTATACATCTCTCTCTCTCTCTCTCTTTCGTTACACACACACACACACATATGCACACGTAACAAAACGTTCTTCGTTTCGATACGAGAAGCGAAGCGAGGCGAGGCGTGTTGCATAAATTATAATTGAGACCAAGAGAGAGATCAAGAGAGAGAGAGAGAGAGAGAGAGACTCCGTGACGAACGGAACTCCTCGTGTCGACGATAATAATAATGGAACAAAAATATTTAAACAAAAAAACAAAAGAAGAAGAAGAAGAAACGATTAAAAAAAAAGGCGAGCATCTTATCGCTTTTCCCCGCGGCTCGACCGCCGTCGCGGCGCCGCTGACGACGACTACGTACGTCCGTTAATTTTAGTCTTCGCTATATTTATAAATAAAGGAGGAGCGAGGAGGAAGATGAAGAAAGAAAAAAAAAAACAAAAAAATAAACAGGAGAAATTGGCGCTACGTGCGGTAGCCGGGCCAATCGCCGAATCACGGAACGAACAGAACATCCCCCCCCCCCCCCGCCCTTCCGCCACTGTCTCTTGACTCGCGAGATATATATATGGGTCTCTCTCTCTCTCTCTCTCTCGTATACTTAAGATACCTCGAAGCGTCTCCGTGCCTTCGACTGCGAACTGCACCGATTTGGCACGAGGAGAGAATTCGAACGAGAGAGAAAGAGAGAGAGAGAGAGAGAGAGAGAGAGAGAGAGAGAGAGAGAGAGAGAGAGAGGCGTTTGGGTTGTGCGATTGTGCCAAACTTCTGCGGAATCTCTCGTGGGGCGACGGAGAGAGACGAGTCATCTTCTTACGAATGCTCGAAACAAAGAAGAAAACAAATAACGAAAATGGCTGATGGTATCGACAAAAAATTTTTGTGAGAGGAAAATCGTCAGTTCGATTTCGATCGATGGGAGAAATCGATGTGAAGGAAGGTTTGAGTTGGATGAAAACAAATTTTTTGTTTCGACTAAAAATAAACTGAGTAGAAATTTTGTTTATTTTGAAAATTGTCTTAACGGTCCTTCGAGGTTCGAAATTCCATTGGATTAATCGATTTACGATTTTTCCTCGATTTTTTTCATAAATTTTTTAAGTTTCTACCGCAAAAATTTGTAATCTCTGAAATACAAGAATTTTTCGAGAAATCCCGTTATTAATTGTGTTTGAAAAAATAAAGAATGTAAATTTCACTCGGAACGACCATACAAAAATTCCCGATTTTTTACCCCCCCGAAGAACAACGAAAAAACAGAAAAGAAAAAAAAAAGTCTTCTCACTATATATATAGCTATAACGTCTATACATTTCGTGTACACGGTGCGACGAAGAGACGCGAGAGATTCCCCGTGAGAGAAACGAGTTTTCTCCTCGCGGTGGCGCAGAAGGGAGAGAAGGAGAATTGCCCCGCGTGGAGAATTGAATGAAACGGCAACAGCGCGGAGTCTCCATTGAGAATACGTATCTCCCCGTCGAGCGCGTGTGCGAAGCGACGAGCGCGACGCCCGAGAAGCTGGCACACACGTACACCGATCGAGCGAGAACGAGAGAGAGAGAGAGAGAGTGTGAGTGAGAAAGAGAAAGAACGCAATTCGGAAGAAAACACGCCTCGCTCGGTTAATATCTCGATGCGTCGAGCAAAATGCATTTTAAAATATCTCTATCATCGTATAAATAATATACGTGTAAACAGATAACAATATTATAACTAGCATTTACGAAGTAGAGAGACGCGAGAACGATTGGAAACTTCCGTCTTAGGACAATGTGCGTAACATATATAAGTATATATAAACCGCGCCGTGTTACATCCTCGACGTGCAAAGAATGCCGTTGCGTCACGTGTGCACATGCGCGCCCGCAGGGCCGCCATACGGACGCGCGCGCATGCGCGAATTTTTACGTACAGCGTCGAGAGCTCGAGCGACGTTCCGAGAAGGCAAACGCTCTTGGCGTAGCGAAACTCTTGTGCGAGCACGAGTTCTCTGTCTCTCTCTTTTTCTCGCTCTTTTCATGATTCCAGAGAGGGCCAGAGAGAAAAAATAAATAAATAAAAACGTCCGCGTGTGGCTTACGTATCGTGGCGACGCATCGCGGCTTCACGAGAGATCGCGAGAGACTAGGTTCAAGTACGTTCTCTCTTCCTCCCTCGTCGCTCTCTCTCCCTCGTCGCTCGCGCTCTCTCTCTCTTTCTCACTCACTCCTTTCTGCACGTCCGGCTTGTTGCATCGAGTCTATGCCATACGTAGTCGCGGGAATTTCCGAGAACTCGTCTCTCGACGTATCTCGACAGGTTCTTGGAAACTGGCGCTTATATCTATCGCTGACTGAGCTCGAGCGCGTATATGCGTATATTTATATATAGATATATAGATATATATGTGAACTATTGCTATAATGAGCCAGCGCCGTTGCAGTGTACGTTATGTGTGCGCTTTCCAGAATCGTCGTGACGCAGCGACGAGGAAGTGGGGCGAGAAGTGCGAGGGTTCATTTTTTTATTCTTTTTTTTTCTCTATTCACTTTTTTCTTTCTTCTATTTGCAACAGTCGACATTTCCAATTATATTTTTCATTTTAACAACGCAAAATTAATTAATCGCTCATCTATTACCAGATACATTTTTTAAATAACAATTTTTTAAATAACAAATTTTTTCTTTAATCCATCAAAATTCAAATAATTCAAAATAAACCCGATTTTTTCCATTCGAAATATTTCATCAAATTCGTATTTTGCCGTTATCTCGATATTCTTGTATTTGTTTTTTTTCGCATTCAAGATTTTTATTTTTATTCCATCGTTCGCGTTTCAATAATATTTTGCTCGATCGGGAGATATTAACGGACTACCGTGCGTATTTCATAAATGTACTTGAGTAGGCGTGACTCGTACATTCACTGACTCTCGCGCAGATAACACAATCACTCTCGGCACTGGATATGTATTTATATATTCGTACACACTAATGAAACAATACATATCCATACATACATACATATATACACATATATATATATATATATATATATATATATATATATATATATATATATATATATATATAATACATATACAATACATATATATATATATAATGTATTATATATATAAATGACGATTTGAGGAGATCATGTACGGAGAAGCAAGTGGGATAGACATATATCGTTAGCTCGCTACCGTTCACGGTGACCGCATACCGCGGCGTTATTTCTCGCCTCGCTACTGGTCTCAATGGTAATACACGTTGACGTTCGTGTTTCCGTCGCTTATCTTTATTTGGCTCGCGCGTTCTCTCTCTCGCTCGTCGATACGGGCCTCTCTCGCCTCGTCATTGCGAAAACAAACTCTCGCTTCGAGACAGCCGATACGAGTAAAAAAAAAGAAAAAAAAAACGTGGAACGAAGATTGGCGAAGAGAAGGGGCGGGGACAGGAGGTCGAACCTCCATGGGAGTGTCGCGACTTATCGATAACGCGAATGCTAAAAACGTATGAATTTTCAATGCGTAATTTCACTGTTATCATTATTATTATTATTATTATTATTATTATTATTATTATTATCATTATCATTTAGACATCGGATTAAATTTACGATGCGTTCGAGATACGAAAATCGAATATCGATGCTTTATCTTTATTTTTATCTTTATGTCTCTTAGTCATAATTGAATTATACGCGCGTGCGCATGCGTACCACGCGCGGTTATGCAAATGCCTCGAGACAGGTCGAAGATAAAAAAAACTGCAATTGGAGCGAAAGATTGCTTCGTCATTTTCCGTATTATATAAATATATATTTATATGTGTGTGTGTGTATATTACGGGCATTGCTACTCGTGTAACGAGTAACATTGCGTAAAATATTCGTACTACGTGATTGCACGATAATGCGGCTTCCGCGATAATTCACGACGGTTCCTCGAAGCGAAACTCACGCGCGACCCCCGAGACGCTCGTTCGTACGCTCCCGGTTGCGTTCGGTGGGCTCGACGAGTCGCCCGATCGCACGGAAACAACGTTACCGATTTTTTTTTCTCGTCGATAATTTTCCCGTAATATATTTTTGTTTATTTTGACAACAAAAAAAAGAGAAAAAAACATTTTATAATCGGAAAACTTGTTTTTCATCGATTTCGTAATTATTGTGAAGAAAACAAAGAATACAAGAACAATAAACATTGATCGTAATAACGGCGTTAATTTAAATATTACTTTTGCATCGACTGGACAATAATAATAATGATAATAACAATAATAAAAATATATAAATTATCCTATATTTTATATTTATTCGATCGTACAACCCGTCGTAAAATATCGTATGAACTGTCGTTGGTACGCGCGGCGATTGTAGCGCGTAAGGTGCTGCCACCGTTGTGGAGAGCGGGAGAAGCCCGCGACAGTGCGAAACTGGCTGGAAAGTGAGTCACGCATATATACACAAGAGACGTGGGAAGGGGGGGGGCGAGTGCGCGCGCGCGCGCTAGTCTGCTGACGGGGTTCCCCCCACTACCAGAGGTATATCCTCGGCGTTTATCCTGAGGCGATTCCCTTGTAGTTCCCCCACCACGCTCGCTCGTCTGACCGCGCTGTGTAACGCCAGCGCTCTACCCCCACTCCGCGGTGTGATCTCACATCACGAATCCAACGTGGGCGCACCGACACAGTGCGAGCGAGCGAACGAGAGAGAGAGAGAGAGGGAGAGAGCTGCGCGACGCTGCGAACGGGTGATTGGGTCACGCACCCCGTGTTGCTGCTGCCGCTCTGTTGCTCCTCTACGTCTACGTGCCCTAGGACGTTCACGGCCGTGTGTTAACCACACGGAATCCCCCCCCCCCCCTTTTCACTCCTCCCCACCTACCACACACTACCCACTCCCCATCATTGTTTTCACTCGGTTCTCCTACAGCGAGTAGCTTCGGTTCTCTTTAGCCTGGAAATCGTATCTTCGCCCGGAGGGGGCCTTTCTCGTGTACATAAACACGTGCGTGTGATGAGCTCTCGCGATGAACTCTTTCCTCAGGAATGTGTTCACCCGACGTGGCGCCTCTCTTTCTTTTCTCTCTCTCTCTCTCTCTCTCTCTCTGTCTCTCGCTCTTTCTTCTTCTCACGTAGTATACCACACAGCGATAGTAAAACTAGTAGCGTGGCAAAAGGACGCTAAGAGTCGAACCAACCGGGGGGGAATCCCCCGATAGCGCTTGCGGGCAAACCACGTGGTAAAAAAAAAAAAGAAAACACTCGAACCGTTGGCTTCGAGCGATCGTCATTAGGACTCGAGCGAGAGAGGGATCGAAGCGAGACTTTTTGACTCTCGTTAAAAATAAATACCGTACCGTAAAGAGAGGAAGGCGGAGACAACGACTCGAGGGCGAAAGGACACAAAATATAAATTGTTTTTTTTTTTTCTTTTATTTTCTCTTCTTTCGTCGTAGAGAATAACGGACTCTTTCTTTGTTGGAAATTTTCGAGTATTCGTCGTCGTGGCTGGGTGATTTTTTTTCGTACGAATTGGGTCGTACACACAAAATGTATGGCGGGTTAATAGGAACGGAGAAAGTAGGCAAATTCTGATGGTGTTGGTATTTCACTAAAAGTGGACGTTAAAGGTGCCGCTTGGCTCGAGTAGGATGCCGATCGGACCGTTAACGGTTCGAGGCTCGACAGGGTCAACGTGTGACGTAGGTATATATCATACGTCTAGTCTCGGTCATCGAGTAGGGTAACAGGTATAACTGGTTTATTTGGCCGGTCTCGTTATTACTACGAATTTTTTCTACGTAGCCACGACAGGTTGAATATCGACCCTCGTAAAAACTAAAAGCAAAAGAAAATCAAATTTTCATTTTGTTTTATATTAAATTGAAATATTTATCTTAATTTTCTTTACGAAAAATTGCAAATGTTTTATCAAAAATTTGGATAAATTATTTTCATATTTTTGCTTAAAATTCGTGACTAATATTTTCTCTTTCGTTTACCCCTTTGTTATCTTACACTCATAGATTGATGGATAACCATGCTGATGACCGACGAATTTGATCCTCCCTTAATTTACGACGGGGGTTTATTGTTGATGAGTGAATAGAGGGGCCTTGATGTAAATCTTTCATGAGGATGTATATATATACTTATATATGAGGTTCGTGAATATATTTGTATACATTCGTCTCATCAAAGATTTTACATTACTGTTTATATCTATATGTGTATGTATAATTTTCCAACGAATACCACCCCGATTTCGCCGGATGACGGATGGGTCTCCGACCCGGCCCACTCTCCCATCCATCCATCTCTCTCTCTCTCTCTCTCTCTCTCTCTCTCTCTCTCTCTCTCTCTCTCTCTGGTCGACGACGCTAGACAAAGCTCTAGATTTACAATCCAAGCGAGCGAATGGCTCGGTACACGGTAGTGCTACTCTTGGATTTGGGTCATCGTCGTCGTTCAAAAGGGTTGCAATGGCGCGTTCTACTCTCTTTCATTCCGTAATGCTCTCTGGACAGTAATGGTCCGCTATGTTCATATTTGTGTTTATTTTTTAAATAAATAAAATAAATAAAATAAATAAAATAAATAAAATAAATAAAATAAATAAAATAAATAAAATAAATAAAATAAATAAAATAAATAAAATAAATAAAACAAACAAAATAAATAAATAGAAAAATAAAAATTCGTTAAATCGCCACAACGCAAATACGTGAAAACGTGATTTCGCACTTTCGACAACAAAAAAAAAGGACAAAGTTCTCTTTCGTACAAAAAAAAAGAAATATCTCTCGCAATATTTTCCCGAGCAAAATTCAAAATTAATTCGTCATCGCAATAACATTTCTGAGATATGCGCGAACCGAATGACGCATTCCGCAGATAAGCCGTCAATCAGTGACATGATAAATAATACATACATACACAAACATATATATATATATATATATCCCATATTCCTCATGCTATTTTTCTTTCGTCGAAGAATTGACCAATGAGACACGCGCGACCGACGTATTTCATGCTCGAATCCCGCGCGAGATTGGTCGGTGTACACGTTTTGTTTGGGATCGAGCGTTATCCAACGTTCCCCGCGAGGCGATATTCTCGATAAGCGCGTATACGATCGCTCGGGATTCCACGAGCATTGTTTACATATAAGCGTGTACGAGAAGCGAGAGAGTGACTTTGGTTAAAGGCAATCGCGAAAGCTTGATAAGTCTACGTGTCTCATTCACGTCGTAACCGCCAATTACCACGTTTATCTCACTATACACACACACATATACATACATACATACATATATACATATATATATATATATTGATTTATATTTATATATTTATATTTATTGATTTATTTGATTGTTTATATATATATATATATATATATATATATATATATATATATATATATATATATACATATATATAAACAATCAAATAAATCAATAAATAAATATATATATATACGACTTTAAGAAAACCGCCTAATGATCAGCGCGCGATTCATCGAATTCCGAGAAATTGTCGCATTCCGAGAGTTGGGGATTCGCCTAGGTCTTTATACGGGTCGAGAAGCGCGAGAACATTCGGTCGAGAAGTCTCTTTGATTAAATGTACATGTGTATACACTCAGAGACACACACATATCTATAAATACATATGTATATGTGTGTGTATATATGTATTAGTAATGCGTGCATAAGAGAGCGCGATATGTGTCTTCGGGGCGTATAGCATGAAAATAGCCGAGCGTACTTGGAATATGGTGATGGCTACGCGTGTTAGGCATACCGAGGCGTCGGACTATCCTCCGTCTCTCTCTTACTCGTTCGTTAAAACTCCTTTTCTATCTTTCTTTCTTTCTTTCTTTCATGACGTTCGCTCTTCGTCTTGGTACGTTGGTTCGCGAGTGAGCAAACGAGGGGTATCCCCGAGAAAATACATACGTGTGTGTATAGGCATATAGGAGTAAGAAGAAGTGAGAGGGGGGAGAGTGTGTCCTGACGCGTAAAAGAGAGAACGAAAGAAAGAGGCAAACAAGAGAGAGAGAGAGAGAAAGATAAAACTAGCCTGGGTTCGACCGAGAGAGAAATAATACAAGCGTCGGTGTGTGCGTGTGTTGACGCTTCGTATCTCAAGCACGGGTCAGGTCGTGCGAGGGAAGAAGGAAGAGCGAGAGAGAGCGCGGCGTAGAGGCGGGCGAACGAGAGTAGCGCTATGTAGGAGGCGAGGAGTGGGGGGTAGGCACGAGGTTGCGCGACGTCACGCACACACACAACTGACGCGGCAAGCGAGCGAGGCGCGCGGAAGAGTGGGGGTATGAGCGAGCGAAGGAGTGGGGGTAACCGAAGAGGCTCATGGTTCACCTGTCGTCATGGCAACGCCGCTTCACCGCTCACTTGTTACTCCATCGGCGCAGCAGCAGCAACCTCTTCGGTCCTCTCGCAGCCTCCGCGGTAACACGAATACGAGTCTCGATCCATCGCGCGCTTTGCCACAGACCGTACGAACTCGACACAACACAGATACACTGTGACCAATACGGACACACGCGTCAACACTTTGGAGATTCGTTGATACACGTACACTTACACAAAGACACAGATACAGGGGCCACTCTCGAAGCCTCCGCGGCCTCTCCCGTTGACTCAAAACTGGCCTGCCTGCTGTTACACTCTCCTCTCTCTACTCGGTATCTTCTATCCGCTCGAGAGGTGGACAGGTCACGATGAAATCTCTCTCTCTCGCGCGCCCGTCTCTTACGCCTTCGATACGACGAATGAAATAAGATAGAAAGAGAGAGAGAAAGAAAAAAAAGAAACACGTAAATTCTTTTTTTCGTTGTTGATATTACGATTCCGTTATCGCATACGCGTCGCGATATCCAACCTTCTTCTCTCGTGGTCCGTTTTCTCGTATGTTCTCTTTCTTGAAGTTTTTTTTTCTTTTTTTTTTTTCGTGATAACGGGGATACCGAGAGGTTGCGCACAGTAGTGACACGCTTTTATCTCGTCCGTTGTCTTCAAGCTTTAACGCGTCCTTCGGTAGTTTTGTAAATTGGACGAAAATTAATTTTCACTCTCGACCTTTATCGTTTAATGGCACGAGGAACGTCCACTTGTCTCGGCCACTCTCCTGGGACTCTTGATCACATCGAGATGGGACAGGCACACGTGCATTGCCTAACCGATCGGTCTTCGCGTCGAGCCACTCGTGTGTTTACAAATCTTGCACTTGTACGATCATTCGCTTTGGGATTTTTTTTTTTATTTATTTCTCGTTTTTTCTTTCGAAATTTGTGAGAAACAAAGAAGAAAAATTCACATTTGTGCACGGAAAATATTTTAAAAAAATAACAACTCGACGTATTCCACTTATTCCGGTTATTGTTTTCTCCGTCCCGGTGAGGTGCGGTGGGGGGCAGAGAGAGAGAGCTCCGTCGATGTCACGCACTTTTCGTTATTACAGACTCGATTAAATCTATTTTAACCGTTTCTCGTTTACAGTACCGGTCACTCTTCGACTCTTCTACGTTTCTGCACGCTCTTTCGTGACTCGTTGTATTTTTCTCTTTATTGTTTTTTTTCTGTTGTTGTTGCCTTCTTTTCTCTCGTTCAACGTCACGTCGTCCTCTCGATCTCTATCCTATCGCTCTCTCTCACTCTCTCGCGTCGTACAGTCGCGCACGCTTTCGTCTCGTCGACTCGTCGTCTCTGCCTCTGGTACGTATCGTCGGTGGGGCTAGCGCGACTCACCTCTCTTCCCCCTCTCCACCGCTCTCCTGCCCTCTCCACGCCCTCCTCGCTCCCCCCTCTGACTCCCGCCGACCATTCTTTCTCTCTCGCGACCGCGTGTGCGCGCCTGCTCACAGCTCCGCTCGGCTCGCTCACTCGCTCTCTCTCTCTCTCTCTCTCTCTCTCCGTCTCTCTCGTTATCCACTTACCAGCGCGTCAATCTGTTTGCTATGCAAATCCCGTCCGACCGGTGCTGACGTAGCCAGCCAACGGAGCACCGCGCGGACACTCGAGAGTGCGAAAGAGAGAAAGAGAGAAGCGAAACCAGCAACAGACAATTCTACCACACAACGATAAGGCCGTTCGCTCGTTCACGATATCTCCTACTAACACACTTAACGCGCAGTTAGTCATTGCCTGCCGCGAAGCACACGCAGTGAAAAAAAAAATATATGTATATATAATCGCTCGGGGGACGCCAGTAAATCCGCGGGTCTTCGTCTCTCTTCCCCCACGCCGTCGTGTGCGCGCGCGCAACTCCTCGCCTCCCCCCTCCCGCTCCTCGTACGCTGTAGCACGACCGCTCGACACTACGCGACCGCCACAGTATTCCCGAGTACGGACGACCAAGTCGCTCGGCCTCGCTCGGCTCCTCGAGCTTGCTTGTCGAGTCACGACTGCGACGATACCAACGCGGCCACTGGCCCACACACACACACAAACACACACTTCCCTCTCATCGACTTACGAACTCCTTCGGCCAAGCCTCGAACAAGAAACGAAGAGTCGAAGACGTACAAAACACGCTGACGTTCACGCACTACGCACATCTCTCTCTCTCTCTCTCTCAGTCCGTTTTTTTCGTTATCCCTCCACCCTCTTGCTCTCACTCTCTCTCTCTGTATACTCTTAACTTAGCACACGACGAATTCCCCCTCGTGATTCGTCCCGCGGTAGTGGGGAGAGGGGAAACCTCCGCCGCGACGAAGAGTCTAGCCTGACGTCACTGGCGCCTAATCTCGCTGTACTTTGCACATCGCGACTCAGCCTAGACTCTTACATATACATACACTATATCTATATCTATATCTATACATAACATACAGCTACACCTTGCATCGAGTCCCCTCTCGCCGCCCCGACCTTCCTATCTCTTTCTTCCCCCACTCTTCGACCGCGCTACACGGGCTCGTTGCTTTCAATATCGCTCCGCTCTCCCCCCCCCCCCTCCCATTCTATCTCGTTGGCACAGGCTCGTTCGACTCTCCGTCCTCACACGCGTGCACTTATATAGGTAGACTCGGACAGGATGATGATGATGAATACGGTAGCACGCGTCAAACGTGACTGGGAGATTGTGACTTGTATAGAGACCGAATATATATGTATGTATGTGTATATATATATGTATACAGTAAAGCCGCGCGCTTTAACGCTATAACGTATGTATATATATCTATATAGGGGTACACAAACCTCGTATTTTATCCAGCTGTTGGGCGTTAGATCTCTCTTCTGTGCTCGTTCACCGAGATCCGGAGATTCCTCGATATGTTTTCGTTCCATTCGTTCCCCTTGGACGTTTAGCGTCGCGCGAGGGACGAAATTTTTTCCACATTTTACGTTTACACTTATCCGAAATAGATATTTTTCTTTCTTCGTACACGACGAAGCACCCACGCACACACAGAGACACAAAGATACACTGCACGAGGTTTGGCGAGGGTCGTTATATATACGAGAGAGAAAAAAAAACGAAGAAAAATAGGGGAATTCCCTTCCTGGTAGCGAGGCTTGAGAAATTTTAGAGAGACACGTGGTACACGAAATGGAAGAATTTCGGACGCGCATATACGAGGATAGGTCGTTCGTTCATCGTCGATAAAAGTCGGTCGACGCACGACGAGGCAGTTTTGCGCCGATCCTTCACTACGTCACGCCTACAACCTCGATCTGTGACGATTTATTTATCTATCTTGTTTCTATTTTTCTTGTTCTTCCTCTCTCGCTTCGTAAACTTGTTTACAATGCTCGCGTCACTTTCGCGCCACGCGACGCGAGTCTTCTTCGTTCCTTCCTCTCGTTCGACTCATTCCTCGCTCTCTCTGCTTTTTGGCATAATTATTATAATTTTTATTTTTATTTTATCTTTTTTTTTATCCGACGTTTTATCCGCACTTTCTACTTTCGACGTGTTTTTTGTTTTGTTTTCGTTCTTTCACGGGGGAGAGAGATGAGCGGGAGACGAAAGAAAAAAGTTGAGCTAAATTACACACTTCACGGGTTAAATTTCTCTCGAACGTTCGATTATCGATAATCGCAACTCGTTGGCTCTTTAAATCCCTTTCTCCGTTTCTACTCGCAACACGATGGCGTGTTCTCTCGTCCGACGTGAGACGATTGTCAACGAGGAAGCGTCAACGAATGAAGACCAAACGATCCGACGAAGATTTCTTACGCACCGGAAATTCGTGTAAAATTTGTTTGTTTATATAAACTATAAACGGGAAAACGTTTTCGCGATAGTCGAGTCGAAACTCGTGACGGCCACGCGCATTTTCCACACACACACACAAACACACACAGTCCTTTTATTTCTCTCTCTTACGCGCGGTCGTGCTTAGGCTCGAGAGAAGCGAGTCGCGCGCGTTGTTATTGTTGCGTAACTGAGAAACCCCGCGCGCGGTCGCACTCAACACTGCCGCGCTCTCTTGTTGCTACTGCCGATGGTTTCGCTGGGTTCGCGCTGGCTCGAGTCACGGCAAACTGTGCGGCGAGGAGAAGGAGGGGGACAGCGAGGCGATACACGGTACGCGACGATGGTAGTAGTGCAGCGACAGTGTGTGGTGGTAGCTTTGTAGTACTACGAGAACGCGTGTCTCTCTCGCTCTCTCTATCTCACGCGCTCTCTCCCTCTCTCTCACTCTCGCGTCTGTAGCGCTTAGCGATGTGGTAGTAGAGCGTACGTACCGAGTGATGGCAGTTGCGTCGGAACGTAGGAGCGCGGTGGAGGGGGGGGGGGGGGGCGAGAGACCGGTGAGCGAACGACGACCGTACGTAGAAGGAGAGTGGGCAGGAGCGAGCGACCTCTTCGCGTGTCTGTGCGTAAACGAGCTTGATCGTGTCTCGAGTGTGTGTGTGTTGGTGGGAGGTTGAGCTCGCGAAGAGCCGAGCGTTGTGTAGTAGATATCCCAGGCAGAGCGTGAAACGTAGCGTACGAGTGAGAAAGACGAAGCGAAGGTGGGTTAGGGAGAGAACGCGATGGTAAGAGAGAGATAACAGCGAGAAGGCAAGGCGGTGTAGTGGCGAGCGGTGCGCCGTCTGGCGTGGCTGGCGACAGTCTGCTTCGTTCTAAGAACCACGAGGCGATTCCGTGTATCGAGCGCGCGCGCGCATCCTTTCTCTCTCTCTCTCTCTCGCGCGCGCACGCGCTCTCTCTGTCTCTCCTCGCTCGGAACTCTTGGACGAGCCGAGAGAGAGTACCGTTCCCCCTCCCCATCTCAACCGACCGCGCGAGGAACGACCGTAACGAGTGAGATGGAGCGCCGGAGTGGGGCGGGGGGTGGAACGGACGGTCTTCGCGTCGACCCAGGCCACTGGCAGCGAAGCTGCTGCTGCTGCTGCTGCTGCCTCGCTGCGCCTGGTAGCATTGGGAATGCCGGCGAGCGAGAGATGTAAGGAGAGAAGGACGGCACGACGCTTATGTTAGAGCGAGTACGTATATATGCGATGGTCGAGCTCGGAGGTAAGTGAGAAATTACACGACCGAGCGTGTGTGTGTAAGAGAGAAAGCAAGAAGATAAAAGAAGAGAGGAGATTTTGCTCGAAGATCGAAGAATCTTTCGTGCCGGTGGGGAATGAGAGAGAGGAGAAGGAGGAGAGAGACGTGAAACGGAAACATCGGGAGCGTGACACGACGATGCGACGGAGCGAGAGAGAGAGAGAATGAGAAACGAAGGAGACCGAGCGTCGAGTGCTCGGGCGCTCTCGAGTGTGAACGACGACGATGGTGACCCACACTCGACTCTCTCTCTCTCTCTCTCTCTCTCTCGCGCGCGCGCGCGCGCTGTCTCTCTCTTCGCTCGTTTCGCCTTCAAAAGCGGTCCATTCGACGACCGCCCGATGCTTCTTCCGTACGTTCGTATCGACGCGAGAACCGCCCGACTCGTTTCGCGATCTTACGACGTGTACGTCGAAGAGTTTCGCGTATACGAGAACGTCTCTGTCTTTTCCAACTTTATATCTCGTTCTCTCTCTACCCCCTCGTCCCTTCTTCGCGACCGACGCGATCTTCGTTTCGTCTCTCAATTTTTTTTTTTTCTTTCTTTCTTTCTTTCTCTCTTTCTTTCTTTTTTCTCGCTACTTTATTTCTCGGAACTTTTACTCCCCGATTGTGTCATTCTCGCGGTCGCTACCGCGACGACCGGGAACGCCCGCGAGAGAGAGAGAAAGAGAGAGAGAGAGAGAGACAGAAAGAGAAAGAGAGAGAGAGAGTAATCCCGGAAGAAATTCTCACTTCGTAGAATCGAGACGGGGTCTCGCACGCGGCGAAGATCAGACGAGCGTGAGATAAACGAATCGCGACAACGAGATACGAAAACGAGATAGAATTATTAGAGCCTAGTGACACTTTTTATTTTCTTGGTTTTGAGAATATTTTTGTCTCTTTCGATATTAACCCTTATCAGTCATCGAGGGTCAAATCAAACCCAGCCGTTTTTCGACCTGCGAAATTTTGAGAAAATGGGATATTTTTTTCTTTTTATATTAAAAATTACACGACTTGAAAATAATCGGCATGGTCTTACACACAAGGATTGTCAAAATGCGATATTAACCTTTAACAGTCATCGAGGGTCAAATCAAACCCAGCCGTTTTTCGACCTGCGAAATTTTGAGAAAATGGGACATTTTTTTCTTTTTATATTAAAAATTACACGACTTGAAAATAATCGGCATGGTTTTACACGCAAGGGTTGAAAATGCGATATTAACCCTTAACAGTCATCGAGGGTCAAATCAAACCCAGCCGTTTTTCGACCTGCGAAATTTTCAGAAAATGGGACATTTTTTTCTTTTTATATTAAAAATTACACGCCTTGAAAATAATCGGCATGGTCTTACACACAAGGGTTGAAAATGCATTGTAGTATTTTTATTTTTATTTTTTTTAATTTTTCAATTATTTATCACTCACCTAATTGAGTGGGGTCGATCAGACCCCCAATGACTATTACGTCTCAGTCTGGAGGTGTGATTGACAAGGGTTAATCGATCGTCAAATTCGCGATACGAAAATAATTTTGCGATTTTCTCGTTGCGTCGAAATTTTCCGTGTTTCGAATCGTCGATTTTCTCTCGGCTATTTTCGCATCGGCTGAAATTTGTGGAATACAACCCTCGACCGTATTCGAGCTTTTCCATCGCAGTTAACTCTCCCTTCTCCCGATAATTCAACGCTACAGCCCCCTTCCCCCGCTCTTTGGGGATTTACTCGAGTGGTCCTCCAACAACCCGCGCAAACTCTAACAAGCTCTCCCATTCTGTTTACACAAAGGGCCTCACCCGCTTCGAATAGAAATAATACACCCTATTTGCGTACGATACGAATTATCGGATTGAATCGTCGATTCGTTTTCTACATTTATGTGGATGACAAAATAATTTGAACGACTTATCGCGATCGTAGGTCTCGATTCGTCTTACGACGATTAATCGTAATCGATTCTCGGTGTAATAATCTGAGAATCGATCGTAATAATTGAAATTTATTCTTAAGAAAAATCTAGAATTAATTCAAACTATTTATTTAATAAAAGTCGAAAATTGATTTATTAATTAATTCGATCGATTTGATTATTGTTAATGTTAATAATAATAATCGAAAAAACATGTAATTGAACGAATAAAATTATCGAAACTCTAGCAAACTGTCCGTTCTGTTTACACAAAGCGTTTTACCCGCTTCGAATAGAAATAATACACCCTATTTGCGTACGATACGAATTATCGGATTGAATCGTCGATTCGTTTTCTACATTTACGTGGACGACAAAATAATTTGAAGGACTTATCGCGATCGTAGGTCTCGATTCGTCTTACGACGATTAATCGTAATCGATTCTCGGTGTAATAATCTGAGAATCGATCGTAATAATTGAAATTTATTCTTAAGAAAAATCTAGAATTAATTCAAACTATTTATTTAATAAAAGTCGAAAATTGATTTATTAATTAATTCGATCGTTTTGATTATTGTTAATGTCAATAATAATAATCGAAAAAACATGTAATTGAACGAATAAAATGATCGAAACTCTAGCAAACTGTCCGTTCTGTTTACACAAAGGGTTTTACCCGCTTCGAATAGAAATAATACACCCTATTTGCGTACGATACGAATTATCGGATTGAATCGTCGATTCGTTTTCTACATTTACGTGGATGACAAAATAATTTGAAGGACTTATCGCGATCGTAGGTCTCGATTCGTCTTACGACGATTAATCGTAATCGATTCTCGGTGTAATAATCTGAGAATCGATCGTAATAATTGAAATCTATTATTAAGAAAAATCTATAATTAATTCAAACTATCTATTTAATAAAAGTCGATAATTCATTGATTAATTAATTCGATCCATTTGATTATGATTAATAACAATAATAATAAAAAAATAAATAAATTAATCGACTACAAAATTCTCGATTATTACCAAATCAATAAAAATCGAAAAAAAAAAATCGTTTCAAGTTTTTTCAAGATTTCGCAAGATTTTCACTTCGACGCTTATATTACAATTTCGTATTTTCGTCATTCCCGTCGATCGTCGATCCTCGATCAATCAATAATTCGATCTCGCGTTCTCGTTTATATTTTCTACATTTCGTGCGTCTTTTTAAAAACCCACGTGTCTCGATATCGGCGAATCAAATTCGCTGTCAGGGGAGAGTCGGTTTGTTGTTCACGGCCCACGCGTAAATACGAAACCATCAAAGTCCATAAATTCCGAACCGAACGGACGCGTAGCACCACGTGGTTTTCTTTCCTCTCGCGTTTAACCACAACCATACCTCGACAATGAATTTCGCACGTGACCGTACGAGAGAAGCCGAGTTCGTTGGGACGCTCGACGCTCGACCATCATGAAAACGAGAAGCTTCTTCTCTCGACGAGATATATCGCATAATTGAAATAAGCTCCGACGCGAAACGTTCGTAAAATTAACGATCGTTTTGAAATTTCCGCATACGCAGGTAGGTACGTTCGTTTTCTTTTTTTTTACTTTTTTGTTTTGTTTTTGTTTATCGCGCAATAAAAGTTCGGTCGTCGAACGAATGTTCCGTGAAAACTGCAGTCTCGTCATATAAATATCCGCCACGTTGAGGGTAACTCCCCCCCCCCCCCTCTCTCTCTCTCCCTCCCTCCCTCCCTCCCCCTCCCTCTCTCTCTCTCTCTCTCTCTCTCTCTCTCTCTCTCTATCTTATATTTATATAAAAAAACATCGAATCAATATTTATCAAACAATTATTCAATTTCTATAAATATCACGACTATTATTTTGACATTTTACATTATTTATATTTATATTTAACGAAATAATTCTGAAACAACAATAATAAAAACAACAAAAACAACAATTTTCTCCACCCTCGAGCTTTTACTCGTCGTCCACCGCCTGTGATCGTTCCATCTCTTCCAGACCAACGGACGATCCATTCGACCCGATCGGTCTACGTCTAGTGCACCATCTCCCCCCTCCCCCCGCCCCTCCTCCCACCCACCGCTCCGCACGACTCGGTCAGTGCGCGACGAGTTCCATTACCCGTGTCTAGAGCACTTCCATTACCGTCTTTTATACCCCCGCCCCCTCTCCGCCACCAGCCGATAGCCCCCCCCCCCCGCCCCACCATCGCACCGCTAGAAGGCTCATCACGCTCTCTCGCCCCTCTCTCCCGCGTACACGCACGCGCACTACACACACGTACGCAGCACGCGTGCATTCTCTCTCTCTCTCTCTCTCTCTCTCTCTCTCTCTCTCCCTCTCCCTCTCCCTCTCTCGCCCTTTCTCCCACTCTCGGTTCTTACACGACGACGAGCACTACCGCGACGACGACGACGACGATAACAAGACAACGAGAGAGTTTCCCTCGACACTATGTAACGCGACGCACGGGTCCAACTTCTGTTACATATCGTCTCTCTTGTCCTATAGTCACACTTCTGTATACTCCGTGTATGGTAATTATATACATAGACGTACGTTACGTATATATGTATGTGTGTATGTATGTATGTATGTATGTATGCGGAGGAAGGATTATGCAGCAGGTTCGTTATATATACAGTGTGTATCTCGACTAGCCGGCTGGGTTACGTAAGACGCGTCGAATCGCATTACCGGCGCTCGTTGGTCACCTGTTGCGCTCGCGAAATTGCGACAACACACACACACACACGAACACATGCACACACTTGCAACTCGTTGGTATATAGAGGCAGGCTCGAGCAAAGCTCTAATACCCGCGTCAGCAATAGCGTATGATATCGCGCAAACTGACCTTGACTCTTCGTCGTTGAAAAATAAAAACGAAAAAAAAAAAAAAATGGAAATGAAGAAAGAAAAAAAAACAGAAAAAATAATACCATCGCGAGCCCGCTAATTCCCTCGAGAGGATATAATCCATCGCGTCGTAACGTATATCTCTATATATGTATATATATATATATATATTATATGCAGCGTAGTCACGGAATCTCCCCCTTGGACGCTCTCTCGCCCCCCCCTCCCCCTCACCCCGCTTCAGGCAAATATGATTCACTTTTTGTGTTCTGTTATTCCTACACGTTATTGCGTCGTCGTCGTCGCGTCGTCGTCGTCATCGTTCGATATTCGAACGACTTTATTTATAGTTTCCTGTCTTTGCTTCGATATTTTCTTTCTCTTTCTTTTCTCTCGTCTATTTCTTTTTTTCTTTTTTTTTTTTGCGCTGTTTTCATTAATCGCCTTCTCTTTCTATTTCTCGTTCGGGAATTGCGAACAAACGCGACGTACAAATTTCTCGTACAAAATTTGCCTATTATCGATAATTTTACGTCACGAAATTCGAAACAAAACGAAATAAAGAAAAATATTTAAAAATTGTGATTTTATTCGTACTATTTTTTTCGACGAATATAATTTGTCGAATTTGGAAATAATTGTCCCAATGTCGAAAATTCTGAGGTCTCAACGGATTATGAGGGAGAAAAAAATAGGATTTTTTTTCGTTTCGTCGCCTCGCCCTCGAAATTTCTCTTCCAGTGTGTATTAATTATAACAACGATATGCGTTCCCTGTCACCGTTGCGAAACATCAACGACACCCCCCCCCCCCCCCCCCCGTATTTGCACGCTCGTCTCTCGCGATATCGTCGTCGTCATCGCAGCTTCTCTCGAATGCGCAGGCGCGAGGAGAGTGGGGGGGGCGAGAACGAGAGAAGAAGAAGAGGGGGAGGGAGAGATCTCGATTACCCTCGCTCGTTTAATTACTAATACACGCTGCGAAAGAATTAGCGTGACTCGGGGCGTCGCAACTTGGTTGAAACTCCGAGTGAACGGCCATATCGCGATACGAGAAGCGAGTTTCCGTGGCGAGAGACAGAGACACGAGCTTAATTAATATCTCTCGGTGGGACCCGCGTCCTCGACGATAATAACGAGGATTTTCGCACACGAACGAATATAACGAAGGAGAGAGAGAGAGAGAGAGAGAATGGGGCAAAAAAGGATTTACTTATACGGAGTATTTTCCTTCGTTTGACCTTGAATCTCGAAAAAAAAAAAATATAATAATAAAAATATAATTCGTTAATTAGTCACGAGTTCGTGAAAAAAATCGAGCGAATTCTTCGATCGTAAGACACAGACGGGCCGTTGAACGAGGATGCGGGTGGGCGCGGATCTCACACGATCGACGCGACAACGGCGTGACGTTGAAACTTTTTTGTTTTTTGTTTCTTCTTCCATTCTCGCAAGAACGCGTTTTATAGCGCGAACTCGCTCGTCGTAGCCGGGATGTTTCATATACTTCTGTTATAGTTTTGTCGAGAACGTTCGATACGCGTAACGTAAAAGCTCGGCTTTATCGCGAATAGATCGTATCGGTATGATAAACGAAAACAAAAAAAAAAAACAAAACAATAAAAAGAAGAAAAAATTAACGAGAAAAAGAAGAAAAACAATTAATAGAAAAATAGATTCAAATCGAATCTTGCTCGTTTTCCACCACTAACGATAACGTTTTTTTTTCTTTTGCTACGTTTTTATTTTTTGTTTTTTTTTTCGTTCTCTTTTTTCTTTTCTTTTTTCTTTGTTTTTCTTTACAATTTATTATCTCGTTAGCGACCGATAGGTTCACTCACAGTTTTATTTTGCCGCGACGACGGGAGCGCAGGGGCGACGTTGGCGCCACTGACGGCAACGTACATAACTACGCGTATATCTATGTATATATATATATATATATATATATATATATATATATATATGTGTGTGTATATATGGATAAATGTGTGTGTACAGCTCGGGGTCGAATCGTTCGCTCTCTGTGCCGAGTCATCAATGAAATGCCGTGACGTAAGGCGGACTCGCGTGATTCCGCGTGTAACAGGGATCGCCGAGAAAGAGAATCATTGGCGCATCGCTCGGTGTAATGCGCCCATGTATACTTTTATCTCTCTCTTTCTCTTTCTCTTTCTCTCTCTCTCTCTCTCTCTCTCTCTTTTTTTCTCTTTCTCTCTCTCTCTCACTCTTTCTTTCTGTCTCTTTTTCTCTCTCTCTCTCATTCTCTCTTTCACTCACTCTCTCTTGCTTACTCACGGTTACACCTCCCTGTTGGCATTTACGTTCGATCGACGTTTCCTTGTGATTTACGATAACGAAAATATATATATATATATGTATATATTTATATCGACGCGAGGGAAATCCACAAAGCGTACGAACTTTTACGACGTCGATCATCGTCACTTATTCTTATTTACGGGCGCGTTAAAACTCTTTTTTTCTTTTTATTTTGTGTTCAATGTAAAAAACAAAAAACAAAAAAACAAAAAAAAAATCGTAAGATATTCGAGTCGAAAAAAGGCGAGCCCGATAAAGATAAGAATCACAAATTTATCGGATATTCGATACGCTCGTGTATATTTTCGCCATGTGAAAGCGACAAGCGCATGGCTTCTACGTCTCGGTCGAATCGGGCCAATCTTCGATTCGCGATGAATTATTGATATCGCCAATTGTGGATTCTTTTATTCGCGCGCTCGAGTGACAAAGAAAGAGAGAGAAAGAGAGAGAGAGAGAGAGAGAGAGAGAGAGAGAGAGAGAGAGAGAGAGAGAGAGAGAGAGAGAGAGAGAGAGAGAGAGAGAGAGAGAGAGAGAAAGCAAGCATTATAAACATTTCTCTCCCTCTCTCTCTCTCACTTTCGACCGTGGTTTGCGTACACGCAAAACTTCATCGTGTTTCCCTAGCTCGAGAAAAGGGTTGAAAGCGAAAAGAAACAAAGAAAAAGAAAGAAAGAAAAAAACGAAACCACGAAGAAATATCTCACGAAAGAGAATACGTCGTTTTTCGTCGAGGAATGCGAGTAGCAAAAGGGGTAGAATACTGTCCGGAGTGAGTTTCGATGCTTCGCGATTCTCACGAAGCGAAAGAGTCTGAGAGATTATCGGAGTGGATGGGATTTTATTTTATTTCTATGTTTTTCTTTTCTCTCTCTCCCTATTTTCTCAGTGAAGGGTAGATAGGATGGAAAAATAGGGTGAGAGTAAAAGAGTAAAGAAGAGTGTATCCTGGTATCGTCTGAAATATATAAATTCGTGAAAGAAGGGATGGTACACGTAGGGAGTTATGCGCGAGAAGAATTTCACGTTGGTTGAACGGGGATGCTCGAGGAGGGATGAAAGAGGATGAGACAAGATTCCCAGAGGGTTGGATCGAAAAAAACGTGTGTCCGTCTGTCTGTCTCTCTTCTGTACGAAATATATATAAAAGTGGAAGAGAAGGTAAGAGAGGAAAGAGGGACGTGCTCGCTCGTGGACCGTACGAGATAAACAGGCTGCGAAGAAGATGGAAACGGGGGGGGGGGGGAGAGAAGTGACTGTGGGATTTCCTAGAAGTGACGTAGCCATGCCGGAGCGACTATTTTTTTTTCCTGTGGTGTGTGTGTGTGTGTGTGTGTGTGTGTTGACTCGGTATCCTCCGTTTGGACGTTACGTACACTGGAAATATGTGTTTATAGACACGTACTTGTGTATGGGGGTGAGAAGGGGAGGGGGAGTATTATGCTCGCGGTGGAAGACTCTCGAATACGTTATTTTTCACGAGGTAAGCACACGTGTGTTTTTATGTACCTATACATATATATATATATCGCTATACGTAAATATATATATATATATACATACATATATATATATATATATCGCTATATATATATATATATATCGCTATACGTAAATATATTATATATAGATATATATGTAAACGTGTACCTACTTATGTATTCGTCGCCATCGTGATACAGTCAGACCTGCGCTATTTCACCCGGACGTATTTGAGGATGTTACCGATTTTTGCTGGAACGGATTACTCATAGTTCTCGCTGCTTTGCGTCGGTCGATCTAGGTAAAAAGTAAACAAAAAATATGAAATAATATTTTCATATATTTGTTTTTCTTTTATTTTTTTTTATTACGTAACTGTCGAAACGCTGGAGATAGCGAGTGGATGAGTATTTGGGAATTTATGAGAAATTGTTTTACTTGTAAAAATACGTAGGATATAATTTTTAGGGATGAAGGATTTTCATCCTCTTTGGGGTTGAAGAACGTCGAAGATGAAAACTGACTCGTGTAGAGAAATACGAAATTCACCGAAAAACGTGAAATTTTTTAATGTTTTAATGTTTATCGTTCGATCGAGGAAATATTAAAAACCGGAAGTGAGACGGTTATGTTCGTGTTATTCTACGGGAAATTTCCGATTCCACGATTATCCTGTCGAGATAATTCCGATGTGAGGAAACTTCGACCTTACCGTGACCCCGAGGTCCATCGTCACCTTGGACGACCTCTGTATCTAAGGCATAGGGTCAAATTTTGTTTTCCATCCAAATGAATTCTACCCGATGATTCTTAACGATTTACTAATTAAAACATAAACATTAAAAATGAAAAATAAATATTCGCTAATTTCCTGCACAATATTGATGGAATTTGTCATTGTCGTTGTGATAAAACGGACGGGTGTCAATCCAGGATGGAATTAACATAGTGCACAGCTTACAAGCTGCAACGGTTAGGCTCGCGAAGGTTCAACCGAACATCCGGAAGGAGAAATATATATTTCATATATTTCACATATATTTCATATATTTCATATATATTTCATATATATATATATATATATATATATATGTATGAGGGATGGTGAGAGAAACGTGAGCAAAGTCGCGACTCGGAGTGAACGACGCGCGGGCGAGAATAGGACCGTGACGTTCCTGAATATTTTATGTCTCGGCTCCCGGTTAGCTCTGTGTTATCTGCATCGTGAGCCACGCTATTAAAAGCACCTGCTCTTTCGACTCTTGTTCAACGTAACCCGGGGCTTCCGTCTCTCTCTTTCTCTCTCTCGTTTTCTCTCTCTCACTCTAACCGTCCTTTTCTCTCGGTATATTTTCCCTCTACCTCTCGTCTCGAAGTACAGCGATGTCTCTTCTCTCGCGCGTATTCCTACTTTCCATCGTTTTTACTCGCATTTTTTCGATATTTAAACATCGCGAGATGTTCTTCCCACACGAATATTTTTTATCCGAATCGCTCGGAATTTATTCTCGGAATGAAATAACTTTTTGATTTCTCGCTTACGACGAAATTCCATTTTGAAAATTGCGTCACGTTTTCTCAATCATTTGATCGTCGTTATCGATAATTCGTCGTGCGATGCGAATACGCAAAAAATCGCGTTCAAATCGATCGACGTAACAACTTCGCGATTTTTTATAAAAAAAAAAAACAAAACAAAGTTTTTTCTCGATATTTTGCTGTTTTTTTAAATATTTTTTTTTGCTTTTTTTGCTTTTCTCAATTTTCGGACGCACCCTCGTCTTACTTTTTGCTTCCCTCACAAGAATTTAAACGTACGGATTTACTTTCGACCTTTTACCAGCCAGATCGTTATCTTCGTACCATTTGTTTTGTTCTAGTCTTTTTTTTTATTATTCATCTTTCTTTCATTCGCTCTTTCTTTTTTTTGTGTTTATGGCAATTTGAACGATCCTTTTGTCTCCGGAATATCAACGCGCGGTTTGTAGAGAGGCCGAAGAAATTCGCCTCGTTCGCGGCTAAGAATTTTGTACTTTCGAGCAAGTACAAAACTCGTAGTTCATCCCCCCTTCTCTCTCTCTCTCTCTCTCAGGCGGCTATTGTTTTTCTCTCAAAGGCTAGAAGGGATGCTTTCTCGTCTCGCGTTCTTCGAGAGAGAAAGAGAGAGAGAGAGAGAGAGAGAGAGAGAGAGAGAGAGAGAGAGAGAGAGAGAGAGAGAGAGAGAGAGAGAGAGAGAGAGAAGCAGACCGACCGCGGTCAGACGAGAACCAATTTGTTCCGGGTGTTTGAGCCGCTTCGACCATTCTCGTTCTCTCCGGCGAACCACACCACCCTCCTCCTTTCCTTCCCTCCCTTCGTTCCCTTCTTTGTACATTTTATCATCTCTCTCTCTCTCGGTCTTTCTCTCTCTCCATCTATTTCTCCTCCAACGTGTGTATACCGAGCACTGGGACATTATCGCCCTTATAAATAACCCGGAAGTGAATTGCATCGATAAATTCGTGGAATTTACGTGGCGTTAGAAACGCTAGAATTTTATTCATTCTTATAAATTATTATTTAATAAATTGGTCGATGAACACGCGGTATGAAAATAAAACAAAAATAAAGTTTTCGATAGGAGATAAATATTTGTATGTAATTTTGAAAAATTTTAAGGACGAATACTTTTAATATTAATTGAAAATAGATGAAAGCTCGTCGTATCGATTCTCGATCCGGCGTGAAACGGATGAAATTCGTAAGGACGAGCGTCTCTTCACTTTTCAACTCTCAACCTTCGATATATAAATATATATATATATATATATGGAGAGTTATAGTTTCGAACTTTGGCAGTAAATTATTCGGTAGGGTGGAGAAAGAAAGTTTTCCTCACTTTGGGCGCACGGATTTCATCCCTCGGTCGCATACCTGATGTTCTCTACCCTCTCTGACCAGCGATTCTGTACCCTCTTCTTCCTCCTTCTTCTTCTCCTCCTCCTCTTCTGCTTCTTCTTCTTCTTCTTCTTCTTCTTCTTCTTTTCAGTTGGGTCAACTCGAAAGAACTCAAGTTTCGTTTCGATATAGACAAAGAGGAGGGGAGGGGGTAGGAAAGAAAGAGAGACAGAAAGCATGAGAGAGAGAGAGAGAGAGAGAGAGAGAGAGAGAGACAGAGAGAATTCCCAAAGTCTCCTTGACCCTTCGTCTCCTCTCACGGGCAGATGGCCAAAGACAAAGAAGCCACGGGGAGAGAACGAAACAAGCCCGAGAAAATCGACGAGAGAAACGACGCGCCCGCGCTCCACATTCACGAGAATTCTCAGTTTCTGTCTCCATTCGCTAATTATACCTATTATGCCGTTTCGTACGACCGTTAAAATTACGCCACGGCCTTATTGTTACGTTTCCTCCCTCTTCAATCCCACCTCACCACCGCGGTACCTAATTTTGTCGTACAATGGCCGATAGGACATTCGCGAAATTATAGAAAATATTATATTCCGTCTTCAAGTTTGATAATAATAATTCGATTGTTCGAGATCGAGGGAGAAAAGCATGTGTACGATTCGACGACGATCGGTAAAATACGTAACGACGAACGCAAAGGAACTCGTAGACAATGGGAAAATAATGGATTAAATATATTCGTATGTCGTAAATATATTTCGCTTCTAGCTTTTCCGATTATAAAAACAAGTTTTATGCTATAGTTCTCCCTTCGTCGCTCTTCTTCTTCTTTTTCTTCTTCTTTTTCTTCTTCTTCTTCTTCTCTCTCTCTACCTCTTCCGAGGTATCCCCGTCGTATTCTCACGGAAGGTGGTAAAAGCCGTCCGTCGATTATAAAAGGATGAGAGAAAAGGTATGAACGCCGCGAGAGGCTCCTCTTGGACCCGAGCACGATAGTGCAACGCCCTTTAATGGCTCCCTCCCCGTGAGAAAAGGTCTCTCGGGCGCCTCGATCGGCAATACGAAAACTTTACTAATGCCGAACGCAGGGGTGACCTGTTATCGTTGCTGGAGATTAACAGATGATGGCGTCAACGAAATTTTACACTTTATATTTGTATATCGTGAAATTAATAAAAATTTCATCCTAAGAACTAATTTATTTTTTTCTTCTTACAGCTATTTAGGAGGATCTTCTAAAATCGGTATACAATAAATAGAAGACGAAGAGTGAAAAAATTATGATTAATGAAAATGATGATAAATAACGAGAGAAAAAATTATTTATATCGTGAAATTAATAAAAAAATTCATCCCAGAACAATTTTATTTTTCTCTTCATACAGCTATTTAGTAGGATCTTCTAAAATCGGTATAAAATAAATCGAAGACGAAGACGAAGAGTGAATAAATTATGATTAATTAAAATGATAATAAATAACGAGAGAAAAAATTATTTATATTTGTATATCGTGAAATCAATAAAATTTTGATTCTAAGAACTAATTTATTTTGTTCTTCTTACAGCTATTTAGTAGGACCTTCTAAAATCGGTATAAAATAAACCGAAGACGAAGAGTGAAAAAATTATGATTAATGAAAATAACGATAAATAGCGAGATTATTTATATTTATATATCGTGAAATTAATAAAAATTTCATCCTAAGAACAATTTTATTTTTCTCTTCATACGGCTATTTAGTAGAATCTTGTAAAATCGATATAAAATAAATCTACAACGAAGTGATCCGTTCGCGGTTTCGGCCATTTCCGGTGTCTCGAGAACATGACGAACGGGACGAGAGAAGAGCCAGCTGGACACGTGTGAGGAAAACGTGACGTCACAGGATGAGCCATGGGGGGGGGGGGGAGTGAAGGGTACGACACGAGGGCGAGACCCGAAGGGAAACCAGGAAGGACCGAGTAATATACGGTTGGATATTCGAGCGGAGTGAAAAGGTCCTAAATCACGGCAGGGTCTCATAAATACAGCGCGAACAAAAGAAACCGATATCCTCGGCGCATGGCCGACGTGTCGCAGTCGAGGTCATTTGTTTCCTCGAGCTGGACAAAAAATGAAGACGAGGCACTCACCGTATTCGCGAATCGATATAATCGGACGACAGCCCGAATTTTCCTATCTCCGCGTTGATAACGACGATTCGAATTCCTCGAACAACAAATTTTTGCGATTGCTTACGTCGATGTGTCAACTATTCGTAGAATTTTCGGTCTTTTTCCATCGTAATCTCGACTCTTATAGCGGATGTACGAAAATAAATGACGTACGGAGTGGATCGTTGGGTTAATCGCTCGTTATCGATAGCGTGAGATAAGGTTACCGCGCCGATAATATACGAACCCTCGTAGTAATTTCGCGAAAATCGTTGTCAACAATAGCGTTCCATTCTCTTACCGGGTTTTAACCATCCCGATTGTACGATGACTTTATAACACGAGGAAACGATCCGTCAATGATAATGAATCTGCTTCTCGACGAACGATATCGCGTTGTCTACGCACTGGTAATCTCGCGATATTACGACGCGATAAAGATTTGTACTTTCGTTGCTCGACGCATTGGGAGATCGAGATTTCGATTATTTTTATTTTTTTTTTATTTTGAATCAATATTGCGAAATAGCGACGAAATTTCGATCTCGAAGACATTTTTGTGAGACATCCCGATTTCATACGTGTAATACGTACAGTTATTCCGGGTAAAATTGGATCATCGTGGTAACTTTGTTGTTGTGGTAAAATTGTTGCCTTTTTATGGCATTTAATTATTGTGTTTTTTTTTATTTGATGGTATATTTTAACAAACCCACGATTAATAATTCCATAATCATTGAGATTAATCTGGAAGCCAAAATATTACGGAATTTGGGGTAATATGTAGATTAACAGGTTATGTAGCTCCCTGAATAAAACGTTTGAAGAACCTCAGATTGATCTCAATTTGTCTGTTCCTATGTACGTGCGTAAGCAATGAAACTTATATTGTTATAAAGCTCAAAGATTATATATTTTTCTAAATAACATATTGAAATGTCTTTTTTATCATAAAATATAAAAATCATCTCCTAAACTTCTCAACTTTTCCACATAACACGAGCCGTTCGCTTGCTCGAGCTCGTCAGTATATTTTGTTACATCTCTGGCAACAAAAGCTGGTACGAACTGGCAACTTGATCTTATCAATTTTTTATATGGTCAAATGTCACGAAAAATGTAGAAAAATTGGATTAAAAGGGATTTTTAAGGTGAGAAAAGGCGGTGGTTTAATTTTGCCCCAAACGCAATATAATTTTCGACCACCTCTATTTATGTCTTTTTATCAGGATTCCCTTATAATATTCATACTTTTCACTGTAATTAGTATTGACAACGACAAAAGATCACTGAAATCACAATTATTCATAATTAATTTCATACAAATTATTGACAAACTGCAGCAAAATATCTCAAAAGTGATCCAATTTTGCCCGGAATGTCTGTATATCAAGGTTTCGAGCTTGATGTTGCACTATACGCGTTTACCGTCGGCTTTACGTTGTCCCTCGATCCCCTAAATCCATTCTGTGACTATAGCGACTCCGTGACTACAACCCTCCGTCGCTCTATCCATTATACGCGATCGTAACGTCACGTAGCGGATGCCATAGGCACTCGACGTCTGCATAAGCACGAACATGCGTCTCACACATCCCACATATACCGCGCACAAATATACGCAACGATAATTCTCCGTGTCTTGAGCCATTTGTCTAGAGTCACGGAGAATCATTTCTCATTTGTATTGTTCTCCGTGACTCTAAGCCAAGTGACTGAAATCCCGGAAACCCCATTATCTGCCAAATATAATTGTTCTCCGTGATTTTGGACAATTGGCTAAACTCACGGAGTACAATATATTAATTTTTTCCGTGACTTTAGCCAATTGATCACGGACATTAGCCAATCGGCTACAGTCACGAACGAATTTTCGTTACTCCTCATTTGTTTTTCCGTGATTTTAGCCAAGTGGCATAAAGTCACGGAGGAATTTCAGCACGCAATGTTTGTATACCTACGTGTCGTACGTACGGGTTGGCACGTACTATATACATATATATATATGCGTGAGTATAGATAGCCGGGTACGTGGCAACATCAGTGACGAGAGGAAGAAAACGAAGAAAACGAGAAGAAGGAATAAGAGGAATGAGAGATGAGAAGGTAAGGACGAGGAACGCCGGGATGGGCGAGGCACAGCGTGATCCGTATATGTATACATATATATATATATATATATAAATATATATATATATATATATATATATATATATATATATAGAGAGAGAGAGAGAGAGAGAGAGAGAGACCCACGAGTGAACGAAGGAGAGGCCCAAGAATAATAATAATAAAGAGACGAGAAGAAGGAGGCAGATAACGTACGGCGCCGTTCTGGCGTCCATTCATGCTTTTTACTCGTTAGCGGTTATAACTCGAAGCTGCATCGTGGATCTCCCGTGTTCTCTCCTGCGACGCGTTTTCCCCCACTCATCGCCCTTCTCCCTGGGTCCCTCGAGCGTTGTGTGTGCATGCGCGTGCGCGCGCACGTCTGTAGGTGTCGCCATTGCTATCATTATTATTATTATTATTATTATTATTATTATTATTATTATTATTATTATTATTATTATTATTATTATTTATTATTACAATATCGAAAGAGATTCGAGCAGCTCTTTCCTTTCTCTTGTCCAACCAGTTTTCTTCGCGCGGCCGCTTCTTCTTCTTCTTCTTCTTCAACTTTCTTTAATTTATTTATCTCCCACTCTACTATTTCGTGTTCTTTTACTCATTTTGCATGGTAAAGTATTTTTCTCTCTCTGTTTTTCTTTTTCTTTCTTTCTTTATCTTTATTTTGTTCCCTTCTCTCGTTTCATCTTCCGTCGCAGCTTACTCACAGTTTCCACCTTCGCCCGTTTCTGGCGTCTTGATCCTCGCATCGCCGTAGGTGATGATTTCACGGTGGATGAGGCCGCGACGAAGATGGAAGAACGAGAGCGTAGTTTTAGCCGGTTTAGGTTACGAGAAATTCGCGGCTACGAGAAAATAACAATAATACCGAGAAAATAAAAGTTCGTCGTTCGAATCTCGCGTGTTTGCATCGAGCCAAAGGTCTCGTAGGTACATACACAAAACGAGACGATTAGTCGAAGATAAAAAATTCTTAACAATTAGTGGCGTCGAAAGAATCCTACGAAATAAGGAAAAAAATGAAATTGAAAAAAAAGGAGGAAAAAACGTATAGAAAGCTTTCTCGCGCGAGTGTGCTAATGCGTTCGGGGACACGGGGAAGCCTGCCGTTGTCGTAGACATCGCGAATCAACGATCTTACACGCGCGAACGCGCACGCGCGCGAGCGAGCGAGCGAGAGAGAGAGAGAGAGAGAGAGAGAGAGAGAACGAAGGCCGTGGTCGTTGCCTTTTATGTCCACACGCCGTCGTCGACCGTGGAGACCTCTAGCGTCGCGATCCGTGAACCAAACCGGCCGAGCGCGCGGTCGACGAGCCGACGCGTCTTTCGTATCGCAAAAGTAGTGACCGGGACTTATTTTCAACATGACGATTTTTACGATCACGAGCCCTGTTTCATACGCCAGCGAGGAATTACCGTCTATCGACTCGAATATTCTCTTTCCTTTTTGTTTTTGTTATTTTCGTTTTTCTTTTTTTCGCTGTTCTCGTTAAACCGATCTCCGGATCTTCTTTTACGTATCGAAAATCGTTGATATTCGTTGACGAAAAATCGAAGCAGGTTGTGTACGTACGATGAGGGGAAAGATCGAGGGGACTTCACGAGCGGAATATCAAGAGAAGGAGTCGCTGGAATCGGCAACGGGGAGAGATCGAGACGATCGAGACGAAGGAGACCGATCGCTCTCCTTCTTCGCCTCGTTCCTTTCGAAGACTCGCGGGCGCGCGTCGCAAGAACGCTTGAATGAAGTCGAACGGAGAAAAGTTGCGGAACCTGTATTTCGCGATTCGCGATCGGTGAACGCGTTGACGAGAAAGAGATCGATCGATCGATCGAGAGAGAGAGAGAGAGAGAGAGAGACGAAAAGAAGGGGAACCGATCGCAATAAAGGGCCGAGAGGCACGTCGATTCGTGGAAACGAGCGCTGCCCATTGGAAATCGCTTCCGTTCTACGGCTTGTCTTTTGAATGGGAAGCTTCTCTCCCGCGACTTCGATCTCGATGTCCTTACCTTTTTTTCTTTTTTCTTCTGTCCTTCGTATTACGATCTCGTTCGTCTTCTTCTTCTTTTTCTTTTTCTTCTTCTTCTTCTTCTTACTTTTCGTTATCGGATCTCTCGTCATTCTCTCCCGAGATTTCTTCAAATTTATGTTCGGCAGGATTTAAAAATTGTTCGATCGCGTTTAAAAGTTTAAACATTTTTAGCAATGATTTATTTTGAAAATATTCAAGACTGGAGGTGACTGGATTTACTTAGATGTCCTTAATGACCTTGAAACTTGTCAAGGTTACCATAGATCGACTCGACGGACAATAAAAAGATTCGATATTCTCGAATTTCTCGACTTTCTACAATAATTATCGTCGAGTTGTAAAAACGTGACGTGTGCTTTTAAACGATAAGCATACATTGTTCGGAATTATCACGTGACTTATCGTCACGTGATAAGATTTTCGAGCCGATTTTACGAAAGGTTATCGATAGATCGATCGGCGTCCGACCTGACCGATAACACAATCGATGACAAATACGTCCGATCGACTGTATCGATTCTCGATTTCTTCGACCGATTCCCTCGATAATCGACCGGTAAATAATATCGATATCCGAGGATCGATTGCGCCGCGGTAAAAAGAGATTTGATCGAGCGAAAAGATCTACGCGTATTTATTAATCGGCGAATCGATTAAGAGGCGCAAACTGGTTTAACTCGCGATATTCATCCGGATCGATAACGAATAACGATGCAGGACAAAGATCGACGAACACCGTCTAATTAGAAAATACGAGTCGGTGAAAATGAAATAAAAAAATCGTTAAATACGCTTCGTCGATTAAAATTGCGATCGACTTGTTGTTCTTGCGCGGTTTAGACGGTTAATTACGAGCGAGCCACGAGAGCGACGATGCCGCGTGACGCTATGTTCGCGCGGCTCGTTGGAATCGATTGTGCGCGACCCCTATAATGTAACGATCGATTACCTGGCCGACTGCTCGCCTCGAGGGACGGACCAGAGGACGAAGCTTCGACACGTGACATCGAGTTAATTGTAACGGACGAGACAACGAGAGTTTTCACGGCTGTTTCGTCGTTACGTCAATGCTTATCGAAGCGTCGAGCTACGAGTAAGTAACGCCACGATCTCGTCGTCACGATCTTCTCCTCGAGCCTGCGATCGATAAATCCGATAAATCGATATCCCAAAGACATCTCGCTAAATCATCAAATCCGATCTTACGTCTGGAAGACGCCGTCTACGACGCCATCTGTGTCAGAAAAGAGGAATTAATTAATTTGGGAAAGCGAGTTTACCGATTGGAAATCGTTAATTGCCGATTTTTGAAAACAAAAATTTGGATCTTTGGGTGAATAAAATTGTTGAAATGTTACAAAAATAAGCCCTAACCCTGCATTTATCAAAGTCAGCCATTTTTTGTTATGCGTAGGGGATGGTATAGGAAGCTTAAAACCGAGTTTGTGGGGTTGTAACCCTTGAGGAAAATCCGCCATCTTGAAAAAGGGGTAAAACAGTTTTTGCATTATAATAATAAAACTATACACCGCGCAAGAAAATTGTTAAGTTGTTTTTTGTAGGAAATTAAATTCTCTACAAATTTGCTATCTTGACTTTTTATCCTAAAGTCAAAAATAACAAAGTTATTAACAAAAAATGACAAAAATTAAAGATAAAATTACTTAAACTTGTAGTAACTTTTTTCTTTACAGTTTACAGAAAAATATGTTGAATGCATTTCCATAGAACACCTTCTGACGAATAAATTTCACTATAAATGTCTTAAATTTTGTTAAACAAGCTTAAGTCCCACAAACTTGGATTTAAGCTTTTCATAACCCCCTCTATGCACCAGAAAACAAATTGCTGACTTTGATAAATGCAGGGTCAATATAACATTTCAATGGACTAAATGACCTTGACAAAGTTACGATAATATTTTCCGATTTTTCGAACTGCTTACTTGCATTTATCGTCTCGACTCGTGAATAGCCTTGTCGCATTAAATAATCGTAATAAACAGAAAAAAAAACGAAAATATACAAACGAGATGTTCGAAATTCTCGAAAAAAAACACAAACAAAAAATCGTGGTTTTTTTTATCCAGCTTCTCCTTTCCCAGCTTTCGGAAAAGATTAATCCCGGCGATCAGCTACGAATACAATATTAATACCGATAACGATAAATCGGATGGATGGGAATGCGCGAGCGCGAAACGAGATTATCGCGAGCCGATGAAACGATAAAATATTCTCGCATATTCTGACTCACTCGTGCCACGAGCTTCCTACGCACCAACCACGGATAATCGAAAAATCTCGTTCGTATCTTCGTACAAACGAATTTATATTTGCGCAATTCAACGTCGTACGCGTTGAATAATGACAATGATGATAATAATGAGGCAATTTTATCGCGAGTCGCGATTCATCGATAGGGACGTGGGGAAGCAATGACGCGGGTGATATTTCGCGTTCTTATTTCTTTACCCCGGCTTCTATTTCCCGTCTTTTACTCGAAGCAAGTAAAAGACGGGAGGCGCATTTTGATATTTTCTTGCCACGAGGCAAAACGCACGCTGAATTATTGGGCCGGATCAGCGGGGATCGATCGATAAATCGAGATCGGCCTCGACTTCGATTCGACATGGTTTATATATAGCCATATATATATGTGAAAAAAATACATATATACAGCTATATATATATTTTATATTTATTTATATAGCTGTATATATGTATTTTGTATATGTGTGTATGTGAGTTTGTGTATGATAAAATTATACATAGGCATATATTTATGTATAAAAGTTGCTTCCTCTTGGCTTCGCCATGATCTCGTTGTTCGCCGAGGCCAGCGGGAGAGAATTTTTGCCAGCCTTCTTGATATCGTTCCTCCACCTAGTGAAAACTCGCTCGAATTTAAACGTCCGATAATTCTCGACGGGGTGTCCGCGAATGAAATCCACCGGGCCCTCTCCTCTCGGTCGCAACTCGAGCTACGTTACGAGCTGAAAAACACGAGAGACGATTCGACGTACCTACGAGAATAAATGCGATCATAAAAACAAAATAAAAAAATAAATTAAAATACTTTTTTCTCGCGAACGTTGTAACGACGCTGTTTCGAAACCCGGGCATTCGACATTCGCGGAATCGATCGTGACAAGGACTTCTTTGCGCGGACCTTGATTCCTTGGCCGTCAACGTGTGATCAGCGGAGAATTTTTTATCGAACGAATTTACGCCCAATTATTAAGACCCTGAAATTAAAATAGAATAAATAATATTTTTTAATGAAAAACAAAACAAAAATTGGGAAATTGAAATGGCGTTGTATTTATCCATTAAACAGTAATTATCCTCTGAAAAATTGTGAATACGATGAAAAGAAAACATTGTTTTTTTTTACATAAGTAGATGAAAAAAAAGAAGGCGTTTGGATATTAGACTTGAAATTGTATTTCGCGCTATTCCTAGATTTAATCTTGCGTTTCGCATTATCGATGCCACCACGCCACGGTGATTCGAGCGGAATGGAACGAAAAGAGAAGTTTTGGCATAGCGTTGAAACGAGTGTTGAGTCACACTCAAAAGTGACTCCGCATACCGGTAGATCGAGCTATGAATCAAGTTTGTTTATGCCTTCGTACCGTACCGCGAATCGTAGCAAACGAGATTCGTCGGTTTGGAATTTCGTCGTTGTTCTTCTTTTTATTCTTTTTTTTTTGTTATCGACATAAAGGAAATCCGTAGCTCGCGTAATTCTCGTTAAAAAAAGTGCAAAGTACGTGGGACGTACGCGAGGACGATTCGCACCCACGGAATCCCGACGTACATCATTGTGCGACAAGAAAAAATGATTCGCTAAAAAAGAATGTGATATGCAAATAAATAATAAAAAATTTCGAAATTTTTCATACAAAAATTGTCGTAGTAGCTAGTTTTATTTCTATAACTTGCGTATATAAAAATTGTACAATTTCCAGTATATAAATATTATTCGAACTAGACAATATTTCTTACGACATTTAAATAAAACGTCTTTAATCCCACCGATTTTTTGTTTTCCAATAAATTTAAATCAAGATCGATCAATTTTCCCATAATTCGACCATTATTCGACCTAGAAACAAAACAAACCAAAAAATACAAACCAAAAAACATAACCGTGAAAAACAAATTTCCTCAATTTTATTGCCGATAATTATTTTTATTCGCGCGAAAATTGTTCCCGAGCGTGGCCTCTCCGTTCTTCCCGGCACGAATTTGCTCTATTTGTGAATTCCGGGCAACGCGATACAGTAACGGCTGCGTTACTGGTGGCGTATACTCACCTAGTATATCTATATCGACATAGGCGAACAGAAAGTTTTAGACCGATTCGTCGAAACGCATACCGGAGCTTTCCTCGAAGTAGTTGATAGCGTTATATGGTACCGGGGAGATTCCACGTACCGGGAAATACTTGGTTCACCACTACCCGCTCTAGTGCGCTCACTCACCGAGAATTCAAGATTAGGAGGGGGGAAGAGAAGGAAGGGGAATCTCTGATGCAATTGCTAGCATGAACGCACGAATGCACGAATGTATTGGTAGGGAACCGCATGTGCAAGTGCTCGAAACTCGTGATGTTCGTGTATCGAGTACGCGACGTTCTCTATATATATATCTCTCTCTCTCTATATATATATATATATAGAGAGAGAGAGAGAGAAAGAGAGAGAGGTTTGTTGAATTTCTCGTTGCGGTGTATGGGAGTTTTTCGCGAGAAGAAATGTGCGAGCACGTTTGGCCTCTCCTCCTTTTCTAAATGAATGAACGACTCTCTCGCCCACTCGTTATCCGCTTTCCGACACTCTACCTCCTTCATATACGTAGGTTTACATCTTTCCTCTTTGAATCTTTCATACTACACGCGCATTTTAGGTACATCCTTGAGTCTCTGTCTCTTTCTTTCGCTGTTTTTTCTTTTTTTCTTTTAGTCTTGCACACCGCGCGGCTTTTAAAAACGTTGCCTCTCCATTGAACGAAACGCGGGTTTATTACCACTCGAAGCCGCACGTGTAATGTATATGCAGCAAGTGCCGGATACAACAACGGGCGAGTAAATAATGGCGGTGATAAATTTAAGCGATTCTCGCGTAAAGTTATACGCAAAATTTTGTTTTTGTTTTTTTTTTTTCTACAAACTTCCTTAACTTGGGATTTTTTTTCAGGGGGATGAGAACGTTGATGCGAGCTATTTCCGATAGAATTTGTAAATCGTGAATACTGTAGGAATTTTGGGAATCGAAAATATTCTTTTATTTGAAAAAATATCGATATTGATATTGAGAAAAAGAAATGGGTCAATCGAGCGTGAAAATATTTGCGAGTTTAAATCCGGTCTCTTTCTCTCTATCTCTGTTTCTCTCTCTCTCTCTCTCTCTCTCTCTCAGGAGCCGAAAATAAGGCTCGTGAGAATCAGGGAATTCCACTCCCACGCGCGTGGCACATTAAAAGCTCGATCTCATCTCCGCGACTTGTAACACGAAGGTGGCTGTGAAATATACATGGCGCGTTGCCAGGATCGAGACATTCGCGTTTTGTGTCTTCCTCCATCCGAGTCCTTTAACGCTCTTTTTATTTCACATTTTTATTCGTTTTTTTTAGAATTAAATCGCCAATTAGCAAAAGGGTGTAACGATCGTCCTCTCGCAGAGTTATGAAAAATATCGATCCGTTAGATTGGCCAAAAAGATATATATTTTTTTTTTTTTTGAAACACGTTTACTTTTTCACCAACTCGATAACATTTTGTAAAATTGTAGAAATTATATTTCCGGTGAAAAAGAAACGTTGGTCGAACAAATATTATCGCATGTGCGATACACGCAATACGATAATTCGTTATGCATTATGCACCGAGCACATAATATTTTTTTTGCGAACGAATGAGAAGGAGAGAGAGAGAGAGAGAGAGAGAGAGAGGGGGCGCGACGAACTGTTGGCATAAATTTCACACGGCAGGTGGGGCTCTGTCGTTATTAATGAAACGGCAATTTGGACGTGACCGCGCGCAGGGGCGGTTATTTGGTCATGCCGGTTGGCTTCTGCGGTATGGAGAGAAAGAAACGCGAATGAGCCTTCAATCACCGTCAAAGAGACAGAGATAGAGAGAGAGAGAGAGACAGACAGATGTAATTGTTTCAGGAGGCGCTGCGTCGACGCCGTTCAATTATCTCAGTAAAAATAATAACGTCAATGACGAGTTATTTTTAATTCACTCGCATTTTTTGACTTCGTTCGTATTAACATAGCGGGAGACCCGAGAAGGAGGAAAAAAGAAAAACACCCGTATAAATGTTTACGTAGGATAACTCGAGTGGATGATTCATAAATATATATATATATATATATATATATATATATATATATAAAGAAAAATAATATGTAAAAGAAAAAAAACAGGTTTCGAACTCGTTTCGCTCGCGCGATCGAAGTTGTACACGATTGACGGCTGGTGCGTACGAATCCATGGGCTGCGCTCACCAACGATGATGCCACCTCGCGGACGCGACGATGAGCAATCTTATTCGCACCTTCCTCTCGCGCGTTTATTCATTCGCTGGAATCGATCATTCATTCTCCATCCCGAGGAACAAAATTTATCGTCGCGGATATGAGTAATCGCTAAACTGGAGAGACTCGATCATCGTACGAGGAACTCCCTCGACTTTGCCAGGAAAACAATGCGAATTTCTTCGGACGTTTCCCGTGACGAATCGGACTTGGAATAATTGATGAGTAAAAGTCGAGTTTTGTAATACGTCATGGATGGATTTGAAGCGAGAATTAAGATTGTTCGATAATGGCTTCTCGGGAAATTATTAAACGTGATTCAAACGGTAGTTATTAATCACGTCATTATATTGTTATTATGTTGAGCTGTCTTACCCGCTTTGGGATTTTGCGCTCTTTCTCAACCTCGTGGCGAATCGCAATATCGTTTTCGCGTTTCCCGGGAAAATTATCGATGAAAATAACCTATAAAGTCGATTAGGAGGATAAAACGTGTTATCGTCCGATAGTCGTACGCATCCTCTCGGGTAATGATCGCGATTTCCGGGACTTTGGGTCGATTGTAGAGGTGAAATTTTTTTTTATCCATATTTATCGAACAAAGTGCCTATCTTATAGGAAATTTCCCGTAGAATAAGAATATGATATTATTATTCCTGATTTTTTACGATTCACCAGTTAAAAATTAAAAAAACCGGAAATTTTTCGAATTTTTGATGTTTTGACCAAGAAATTTTTAATAATCGAAAATAAAAAGATTGTATTCGTGTTATACGGGAAATTTCCGATCGAAATAAGTATCCATAAAGTGGTTATGGGCGAAAAAAAAATTTGACCGTTCGATCGACTTCCGGAATTTCGTTATTATTGTCAGTATCGTCGCCGTCGTTATTATTCCTAGTAAAATGCACGAGAGTCAATAGACGAGTTCTCAAAATGAAAGAATCCACGACCTTGCGTCTCTGAGTCAACGTCGTGTTGCCTCTCGTTGAGAAAAAAGAAGGTATCGTCCCAACGACAAGGCCAAAAAACGAATATTACGAGGTACTTCGTTCACGGATATCAATGATCTCATCTCGCTCCCCCGGACTCGCACAATTTTTTGCCACTTTCAATAAACGCGGACGTTTCTCATCTTCTCGTACGGAGATAAAACGACTCGAGAGGTAAAAAAAAAACAAGAAAAAAAAACTGGATCGGGTCAAGTGCGCGATAAAATAATTTCCGCTTGGTTTTCACGCTAAACGATCTCAACTCGCGACCCTAAACGTCGAGGAAACATCCTCAATATATCAAATCCACCGGTCTTACCTATTACTTTTAATTTTTTTCTTCACGAGCGAACTTCAAATCAGTCGTCAATGTCGCAAAAGCGAAATTCACGAGGAATCTCATCCTCTCGTTTATGACGTAAAAATATGTTCCTCTCGAGTCTCGTTTATTTTTAGTACCTCGTGGCACTCCTCTCTCTCTCTCTCTCTCTCTCTCTCTCTCTCTCTCTCTCTCTCTCTCCCTCTCTCTGGCGAGAGATCACGATAATCCTAAATTATTTTGATTTTCCAACCAACGGACACGCCAGTCTTGACACTATAGAATTTATATTCTGGCAATGTTTGCCGAGACTAAGAATACGCGAGAAATTTTTTGCGCGTTTGTACACGGATTGTCGGTTATTTTCGTGCTAATTCTTCGATCCGGCGATCTCGGGGGTGAGGCCACGGTGAGTTTGGAGATTGAATTTTAATGTGACTAAGAATCGTCGAGCGTTCCTGAGCGCGAGATCTAAATCAGTCAACTGACCAACGGAAAAACGGATGGCTTTTCCGTCACGCTTCTAAATGGAATTTGAAATCCGTTCGAGTATTCTAAAATTGAGATGACCATTGATGGAGGGGTTGGCGGTCGACTCGAGTAGGTGGAACCGGTGACATTCGCACGCGATCCGTATAGGTGGAATAATCCTGTTTTATACGTATAAAAGTTGAAATCCCGCGCGAGCCAAAGTCGTTGTCATCGTTAAACGTTCATACCGTTGGACGTATGGTAGATCGTGTCATTCCTTTTTCCAACCCTCCCAACCCCTCGTTCGCCCTTTTAATATCTATTATCGAAAGAACTCGGACTCGGGAAAAGTCTCTCTTCGCCTGGGAAACTTCGAGCGGAATTTCGCCTCGTATTTTTGGCCACTCTCCAACTTGCGGAGTTCTGCTTCTAGAGAGAGAAAGAGTGTGTGTGTATGTGTGTGTGAGAGAGAGAGAGAGAGCTCATCGGCACGAATTCCGAGTTGGCGAATCTATTTTAATCGGGCTCTCCCGAGTAGTCGATTACTCATTACGTTTCTATCTTCTCTGTCTCTCTCTTACTCTCGGCTTTTTTAAACTTTGCCGTTTCACGACAGTTGATTTCTCTCCTCGCTCATAAAATATTCATAAATATTCTCTCCAATTTTCGCATATCCTTGCCGTAGAGAGTGAATAAAAATGATAATTTGATTTTTATATTTCATTTTTGACGTTCTCTACCGAATAGTCGATTACTCATTACGTCTCTCTCTCTCTCTCGATCTCGAAGGACTTCTCGTGATTTCCGGGCTTATAAAATATTCATTAACTATCCACTCGAATTTCCTCGCGTTCTACCAAATAAAAATAACAATTTGTTATTTTTCGTTTCTTTTTTAACGCGGAATATAATTCGAAATATCAATGCCAATTCGATGAATAAATCCCGGAATGAATAATACGTGTGTTTCGCGATTAATATTAATAATTTTTTGTTCGTTTGTCGGAGCGCGAAATAAACCGTTTGAATCGAACGAACCAGTGCAGGGAGGTGAGGAAGGGGAAATAAATAATAATAAGAGGCGAGAGTTCCTGTTTCCAAGGACTCGCCTCGCGTTTGCAATTGTCGTTATGCCGGGTGGGTAAGGAATGAATTAAAGAAGTGTAGGAAAATTGTAATGACGCGCGAGCCAATCGTAGAATATCACACGCAAACGGAATTATCGGTGAGCAGCTCTCTCTCTCTCTATCTCTCTCTCTCTTTCCCTCTCTCCCTCTTTTCCTCTCAATAGCTCACTCACTGGCTCACTCGCTCGCCGGTGCAATTAGTTTGTTATGCCATTTACGAGAGCAGCGTACTCCTCCTTGCTCTCCCGTAGGAAACAATTTTACAGTTAAGATTTATGTATACAGTTATGCGGCAGCTATTTCCAACGGAGCTGTAAATGCAGGCCTGATGGCGCTGCGGACTACAAAGGTAGCCACGCCATAACCGCGTGAACTACGCGAGGAAAAAAAATGATATTTTCACTGGGGGCGTGGCGCATGGATTTTAAATCGACGGATTGTGAATTATTGAAACAAAAAAAAATACAAAAAACGAGTTTAATATTTGTTTTTGTTTTTGCAGAGATAGAAAAATTGCTGGAGATCGTGGGGAATGGAATTTCTCGATCTAATAACTTCGTTCTTATAACACGTTAGTTAATATTATATTATAATGTATATTATAATGTATAATTGTAATGTTAATCGAGATTAGAGCCAAAATTCTTTTTAAATCGAATTACGAATTAATCAAACGTCCGGATTTTAATCGAACGATCGATAAATTCAGGTAATTTAGTAATCAACGTGTTTCCATAGTTCATTGTTATTCAACGAATTGAAAGAAAAAGAAAGAAAAAGAAACTCAACGAGTCGTGAAAAAAAAGAACGAGTTTTCATTAATTTTCCACGAGGACGAGGACCGTTATAATAATTTTCGATGAATAATCAGGACAACATCCTGGCGTAATACACGTCATGATTCTATAGAGTAAAGTTCCGCGCCGATGCACGTCGCGAATCGAACGTTTTCTAAGCGAGAGAATGAGTATCGCTGTCGTAATTGTACGAGCGTGTGTGCGCGCGTAATTTCTCAACTTGGCGAATAACGGAAAGGGGAAGGTGTGGAATAAGGAGAAGGAGGTGAGAGAATGAGATGTAAATGTCGATGTGAAATTAGTCGCGGTAATGACATCATATGTGGTAGTACGATGAAACGTCGTCGGTCGTGACACGTTCAAGGATACGCGCGATGAAAATTATCGCGACATTTTCCCCAACGTCCTTCGATCACTCGACTGTTTTTTTTTTAAATTCCCACATCTGTTTCTTTTTCCTCACCTTTATTCCCATTACTTTTTATCTCGATCGATAAACATCGATTTGTATTTTTATTCGTACGTTCCTTCGTAATATTGATTTTTCGTATCGAACGAGAGGGACCGTAGCATTGTGAAAAATCGATTAAAGATCGGCCACAGTCGCAGATTCGCTAATTAAAGTTTCGCAATAAATCAAAAGCTTCGATTCTCGAGGAGGACTGATGAATTTAGCTTCGAGTGAAAAAAAAAAGAAGAGAGAAGAAGGGCTGGGAAGAGGTCAGTGGAGAAGGGGGTAAGGGGGAAGACGAACGAGGAGAGTTTTGCAGGAGGCCCTTCGGATGATTTTCGGCGCAGTCGGGGCGGTCGCTTCTCGGAAACTCGATTTCGATCTGTTCGAAGAGAGGATCGTAAATCGCGAAGAAAGGGAGAAAGAGGGAAGAGGATTCTCTCTCTCTCTCTTTCTCATCGTTCGAGTTATAAGCGAGCGCCACGATGCACGCACCGCACGATCGACGCGAAATGATTCACGATTTCGCAGAGGGGCGAAAGACTCTTCGTCCGATTCCTTCTTCTTCATCTTCGTCTCGCCCTCTTCGCTCGCTCGCACGGCGAACGACTTCGAGGAATCACTCGCGAGAACACCGAATCGTTCTGCGCATGCGCCAGCGAACGACCGGTAAGTAGAAAAATCGTGCTACGTGTGAGTAAAGTGACGATCGAAGGGGTTAAGAGTCAGTGTAACGGGCGACGAGCGCTTCGAGAACGTGATCCGTATTTTCTCTGGCACTAAGCAACCGATAGCGTTAAAATTTTGAGGGCAGCTAAAGAATTATGGCAAAAAGTGCCTAAGACGTTTTTTTTTCCAAAATTGTTGCCATAATTCCCTCAAAATATTAACGCGCTCGGTCGCTCAGGCCCGGAGAAAGCACGGATCGCGTTTTCCAATCGCTCGTCGCATGTAACACTGTTTTCAAAATTTTTGAAAAAACAAAACTCTTAGCCACTTTTTGCCATAGTTCTCTAGATACCCTTAAAATGTTAAGGCGATCGGTTGCTCAGTGACAGAGAAAATACGGATCGCGTTTTCAAAGCGCTCGTCGCCTGTAACATTGTTTTCAAAATTTTTGAAAAAACAAACCTCTTAGCCACTTTTTGCCATAATTCTCTAAATACCCTTAAAATTTTAAGGCGATCGGTTGCTCAGTGACAGAGAAAATGCGGATCGCGTTTTCGAAGCGCTCGTCGACTCTTAAAAACGAAGTTTAGACACGATGATGTGTATGTTGTGAAATTTATGAGTGAACCGTTTAATCGATCGATCGGCTAATTTCGTCATTAATATCAATAAAAATCGTCGAAATCGTTTGATTAAAGCGCTTCATTAATTAAATAATTTGTAAACGGGTGATTGATTAATTTTATTCTCGACGAATCGTCGATGAAAAATTTGTCCTAATTAGCCGATTGCTTAAACGACGAATTTGATCGATCGGATCGATCAATCGTTTATTCGCGATTATAAAAGACACGCCATTTTTCAATCTTCGCCTAGAACACCATCGTTAACCGATTCGTCACAAAGCTGATAATAATTCTCGCGTCGACCGAGAACGGGTGTGCGGTAAAGATAAAAACGCAAAAAAAAAAAAATCACTGTTCAAGCGCGAGAATAAGCGTCTCAACGACGTCGCGGCTACCTTGACTCGTGCACACACATTCTAGACAAGGTTATCGCGTGTCGGCGCGCCTGTTTTTTTTTCTTCTTCCCTCTTTTCTTTTTCACCAGCGAAAGAAAGGCATGAAATTAAATGAAACATTTGCGTGCGTGTCGCGGGGTGTCGGGGTTTAGACGAGAGATCTTCCAGGCCTGCCGTGGTGAGACAGCGTAGAGAGGTCTGTTACCTCGCGACCGCTAACTACTTGGGAAATCTTCGGCCCGAGCGTATCACGCGCGAAAAAGTTTATACTTAACAAAGACAAGAAAAAAACTGTAGCGATAAATAACCCTTCGACGATTTATTTTTCCCAACCATAAATCGCATATATTCTCGTCCTCCGTGGAATAACCAAGATTAGAATTCCAACGATGATTAAAAGTATCGTTAAATTACGGATAATATTGAATTTCCGGCAACGCGAAACAACATTTTTCACATTCGTACGAGCGATAGAAAACAAAGCGCGATAACGGCGATATATAGGCAGAAAGGAGAAAAACAAAACGTAAGAAAAATAACAAAAGAGAACGAGAATAGGTAAAGAAAAAAGGGGTGCGTAATAAAATAATTCATTTTGTTCTTTTTCATTCCGGAATGGAACGTGTAAAGCGTAGATTAACATTTAATCGTGCGAGCTGGAAATATTCGATTTAGTAATATTAATGGGATATTATGTTTCCGGTGGTTTAACGTTAAACGATACTTGTACTCGAGACAAAGGGTGCAACGGAATAATAGTATTTATTCATTATCATCCATCCCCTCTTCCTCTTCCCTGTAACTATCGAAATTACCATTTAATCATGCGATTTAAGACCATTTTATTCTCCATTCGTAGCCATTATTTTAATAATAGGTTCGCGGGCTACCCCGTTTTATTTAATTTTTTTTACACCACGAGACGGAGAAAGAACGAAAGAAAGAAATACACAAAGAGAAAGAGAGAGAGAGAGAGAGAGAAATAATGCAAGAGACTCGGGTTAAATTCCAGAAGTTACAACTTCCGCCTGATATTTCATGCGCGGCTTACAAAACTGGTGAAGAGAGAGCGAGTCTCTAGCATGGCGCGTAACGCACTTCCGTGCTCGCCGTGCAGGACCTGTTGCCTCTCTTCAAGGTCCGCGTCGCTATCTTCCTCTCTCGCGTCTCGGGGAGAGCAAGTGCATGCAGATAGCGCGCTGATACGATCCCGACTAAGACAAGAGAGAGAGAGAGAAAGAGAGGGAAAAAGTGGGAAGAGGGAGAGAGAAGAGTGCGAGATCAGTGACGCTGTCTGGTACGAAGTCGCGAGAGGTACGAGTCCGTAACGAGAGAGAGATATATAGAAAGAGCAGCAAAACGCACCAGCGGAAAGTCAAGCGAACCGTGAAGCGATCCTGTTGCCTGATGGGTTTCCAGGAACGCCGCGTGCCTTTCCGCAGAGAACTTTGCCAACGTCTCTCGTGGAATTGGCCAGCTTTTTTTTTCTCTTGTTCCTCTTTTTTCTCTCTCGTTCTTTTCTCTTCTTCCTTTATCACCAGCTTTTCCTGATTCCACGTGCCAATTTGCATTTATGACGTTCGACGAGCGTACGAGAGAATAGACAGGTAATTTTATTTTTTCCAGGAAGTGCGATACCGTTATTGATAAAGTTTGTACCGTAGGTAGCGGCCATTTTGTCAGAGCGCTCCGCGCGCCATTTTGTCGACGCGTCTGTTTCCTCTGAATTTCAATGTATGCTTCGTTTTTTGTCCTCTATTTAATATCCTGTTGCAATTTTTTCTCGATATTTTGTCAAGAAGAGAATTGAAACAAACAAACGAAGATTATTCTGTTGCGAGAGAGGAGGGGATTCTTGGTTCGCGCTTGTTAATTACAGGAAGGACGACCACGTGGAACCTGAAAACTTTTTCTGATTACTTTCTCTTTCTCTCTCTCTCTCTCTCTCTCTTTCTCTTTCTCGCTTTCTGCGATCGGACCTACACATCGTTATCGAGCGAATAAACCGTCGAGGGCCGACTCGAAGAACGAGCGGCCAAACATTTTTCGTGCCCCGTTCGCGATTCTCGCGTGGCGACGCGTGTTCTCTTTTGTCGAGCGCCATGTTTGATTCTTTCTTAGAAATCGGCAAAGCCTACAAGCGAGAGAGGCATGCGGTGTGATGGTGCAAGTTGGAGAAAGAGAGAAAGAAAAAGAGAGAGAGAGAGAGAGAGTGGCCATCGGGGAAGATGAGAGGAGTCTTCTCATCCAGCACACTGAACGTAGGGCAACGATCTTTGTCTCTACATATATATATATATAAGCGTAGAAATGGTGGAAACAAATATATATATATATATTTCTCTTCGTCTCATCCTTTCTCCTTCCAGCCAGCGGTGCTTTCGCCCTTTTGCCTTCCTCCTCCTCCTCTTCTTCTTCTCCCTCTCCTCCTTAATTTTTCTTTCTTTTTCGACTTTCGGAGAGCCTCGCGAACATCGCGATTCCCCGAATTTATGTAACGAAATCTTTCCTCTGCTCCCTTTTACCAAAAACCTCGTTCCCCCATTCCTTCTTTCCTGTGATCTTTCTTTTTTTCTCTCTTCGTCCTGCACCTCCTCCGTTTCACTCGTACACACTAATTCTTAATGCAATACTACATGTCGTTACGTTTTTCAATAATAAAGAACCTAATTGACGAGACTAAACTTCGTTCTCTCCCACCTCCTTCGTCGTTCCTCGCGGATTTTTTCTAAAATTATACAATCGATAAATCGATACTCGACGATTTCTTCAAATTAAACGATCGATAAACACGACACCCTGAAAACAACAATCGGATGGGAATCCAGCTTGTAGATTGCTCACCGTGTTATAAATGGCTTTGCGAAAAAGATCCAATCGATAAGGAAAACTAACATCATTAATTGCACGTCGTGTGGAACAATAAATACACACACACACACACACGCATATATATATATATATGCAATATGCCTACGCGGTGTCTCAGAAGAGGGATCGGGTGTGAGGATCGTGTGTGACTTCATCACGGTCTGAGAACTAAGAGGGGAAGTTATGCAAGCTTACATTATTCATGGCGTCGTGCGCTTACGCGTTTCCTTCGTCGTGTACTACGCGACACATCGGCTCGAAGCGTACTCACTCGGACACTTGGTTGCATATGTTTTCGCATCACTTTTCTCTCTGTCTGTCTCTCTCTCTCTCTCTCTCTCTATCTCTTTCGACATTACATACCACGGACAATTGATAATAACGTACGAGGATAATAACAGACGCGGGGGAACTATCGCGAGTTACGTTTCTCTAAAGTACATTGGCGGGACTCGAACGATTATAATCAACTCATTCATAGATCGTCGGCTTTTCCATCGGTCCGCGGACATAATACGCGCTGATATCAGTAATCGACTCCAATAACGCCATTCTTCAAATTTCTCTCTCTCTATGTCTCTCTCTAAAATTCTTGCCCGATTATAAAATCAAACTTTACTAATTTTTAGAAATAACGAACTATTTTGATAAACAAGTTTATTTATATTAAAGAATTAAATATTAACTAAACTTTAAATATTTTGTAAAACAATTAGTCTTCTTATTTATCATCCATAATCTCCCAATTATTTAATTAATATTTATACACTTTTCGACTTAATTACTATTTTATTCTCATCTTATTTGTATCAGTCGATTAATAAAGACAAAACAAAAAAAACCCTCTCAATATTTTCTCATCGCGCGCGCTCCACATATTAACTTCGTGGAATAATCCCCGGGATACGCGTTCCGTTCGATGAATTGAAATGTATCCGGGAGCTTTTTAATCGTTTGACATTGTGTACATTAGCAATTCATGAAAATAAGAATAATATGAATGCGCAAACGAATGTCGATGGAGTTGAAAAGTGGTAGAGAGTGGCGGTAGGAGGAAGAAGAAGGAGGGGAGAGACAGCCGTCTCGTCGTAGACACTATCTAATTAAATTAGGGGGCATCGGGCGTGAAGATTGTTGCGCGGACGGCGAGGGGAGGGGGTACGAGACGAAACAATTGTAAAACGGTATATAATGTCTTCATTGTCCCGGTTGAGTGAGAATAACTGAATTCGTGATGGCCGAACGACGACTGTGATACGAGAATAATGCGTCTCTGTCTATGTATCAGTGTATTCGCTCATTGTAAACCGTAGAAACGTAAGGCCTCATCGACTGTGTCTTTTGATCCGCGAACGTCGTAAATTCGACCAACGATACGCGCGAAATTCAGGATTCGCAGTCATCTCCTTGGTGACAGAGCCTTCTCTTGCCCCCCTCCCCCCTTCTTAGGATGAGGGAAGTGAGGGTGGGGGTAATGTTATGCAAGGTTACATTATTCATAACGCGGTTACACACTTCCTTCGTCGCGGCTACACACGAGAGTGCAATTCACTCGTGTCACTCGGCTTCTTCGACGCGTTGTATATTTTCATTTTCTTTTTTTTTTGCGCGAGTATTTTTTTCCCACGTGTTCCGTACGTTGCACATTTTATTGAATTTTACGCGCTGAGAATAATGGGTAATTTCTTTTTGCGTTTTTTTTAATGGGTAATTTGTAGATCGAAGGAGTTTGGATTTTTTGGGATCAACGGAGAATAATCGTGGAGGGAGGGGGGGTTTTTTTTTAAATGATGATAAATTTTTGGAAAATTGGTTGTGAAAATGTAATGAAAAACATAAGTTTTTCGGGGACTGATTCTTTGCTTTATCGATAAACTGGATATTTCGAGGTGTTTTTGTTCGTGAGAAAAACAATATTCGGGAGATATTTGAATATGAATGAAATGTAATTTGTAGAAATTATTCTCAAGTTTCAGAGTTTCAGAGATCTTTGATCGATAGCACGAGAGTAAACACAGTTGGATGTTCAGCGAATGCCTCGTGTATCGTCGGGAATTCGTCGCGAATAATACAGAAGGCCAAAGTACGAGAAAAAAATTACAAAGCAAAAGAGATAGAGACAGAGAAAAAGATAGAAAAAGAAAGAGGGATAAAGGATGAAGTTGGGGGGGAAAAAATAATCCCAAGGAAACGCAAAATGAAGGAGAGCCAGGCGACTTTTAGAGGGGTTTTTGAGCGATTCCAGGTACAATTAGACACGATGGCAATGGCTACTGTTATGTCGCTTCCAGGAAAACGTTTGTCTCGAGGACCAGATGGGCACCCACATGATTCCTCGCTGCAACACCATCTCTCTCGCTCCCCTCGCGAGTGAATCAAGAAACGAGACTAAAAAGAAAAAAAAGAAGAAGAAAAAAAATGAAATAACACGAAGAAAGATACGAGGAGGAAGAGCGATTAGACTCACGCGAGGAAAAGAGAGGAGGGGCGAGCTAACAGCGTCGTACTCTATACGTATCATGAGTTTCTTCTTTTTATACTTCATTTTTTTGTTTTTTGTATTATTTGCCCCGAGTACAACGCCTCTCACAGAAACGCGAACACATCCATTCGCTGAGAGTCCTGCAATTACGAGTTCTCGAGATTGCGAGAGAAAAGGGTGCTGCCCGGTGTGAATTCGTGGATAATTTATGTTTTGGTTCGAGGGCGACCGATGAAAAAAAAAGGACACAAAATCGGTTCCTTCCTCTCGAAAAGTCTATTTAGGCGTAGAAGAAGTTTAACGAGCATTGACTTCCTGCGATTCGCGTTGAAAAAAAAATGAATCGCTTCGTCAAAAACAAAATTAATCACTAATTAAGTTTGATTAATAATTATTTAGCTATAAGTAATTATCTAAAGCTCAATCGATGAATTTAATCGAGCGAGGATCGTTCGAGCGTCCTTGACCTTGAAATTCCTAGGTTAGAAAAATTTCCTATATTTAAAATCCCTCGAATCGACTTAAAAATCGGTGTGAAAAATAGTCGATCGGTACTGACGTCGTTAATAAATATTGTTTTTCGAACGCGATCGGTAAATTGCGGCGACTGGTAGGGAGGACTAAGTGACAAAGTAATGATAGATCCATAAATCGAGCCACGGTAATGACAGTCCGCCCGTCGATTTATTCCGAGAAAGGTAGGCGCCCTCGAGCTTTTCCTTTTTGACGCAAGGTGGCGCTCGCCGCGCGGATGTAACGTTCGCGGCTCGTTCACACTTTGTTAACGCGGTTTGCGATAGCGTGTATGTTCCTCTTCTCGTGTAACTCGATGCCCTCGTGGCACGATCATCGGTAAAAGTACGTCCCGGAGCGACTCAATGGCATGAAACAGTAAAAGGCTAACGACGACAAATCACGCCAACGTTCACCTGTTGATTCCATACGATTTATTCCTCCTTTTTTTTTTCTTTCTCTCGTTCCCTTCTCCTCGACCGTTGTATATCGTGCGAAAGACCGCTTTACTCTCTTCGCGCAACGAAGACATTTCGCGGCTCGGTTGTCGTTACACCCTCCTCGTGGTATTTCGATTTATCATCGAAGATACGAACGTCGTTTAAATGTTAATCGCGTGGTCTGCGACTCGAAATGTGAAAAATATCATTTCAATATGTATCTTATATCTTCCTTATTCATCAATTTTTTCCATTCAGCGAGATAACAAATTTTGCTTATTATTTTTATTAAAAGGAGATTTTCATTGGGGGAAGGAAGGAAAAATGTCGGGAAAAAATGTAGAACGACAAAATATAAATGTTTTATTACCGTCAGTATTTGAAAAGTACTTATAAAGGTATCTTATAATGCCATTAGGAATAATTAATTATCAGTAGGATCATTGCAATAACGAATAAACCAATAAGCATGATAAAATCCATCTTGCCCGCAGGTTGAGGGCAAGATGGAATGTATTTTCATTTTGTACATTTTGCAATTGCAACGCAAAAACAACCATTTTCTGTGTCGGTGCACAATTCATGTGACCAACGATAACATATTGGGGACTGGAGCCAATCCTCCGCGAGTGGCTTCACGTATTCTTCGCCACAGAATAGGCAAAACCAATGATTTTGTGAGGGCTTCTGAGGATCTTGCAACATTGTATCTTTATTTTCTGTTCTCTCTTTTCCCGTCGCTTTTCCCTTTCCTTCATTCTTGTACGTTTCTTCCATGTTATGTTTTATTTTATCATAGTTTTTTTCTCATCTCATACTTCTTTTTGACTATGACTTTGAATGGAGAATTAGTTAGGATCTCTGCCTTCGGAAATCTTACTTTCCTTTTTTTTATTTCAGGAGTAACTTTTGATGAAGGAAATATTTTCTTTGGAGAAAACGTGTATGATGTGGATGGTTCTTTCAAGCTAATGACAGCGAGACTTTGACTACATTCAAGACTTTGACTTCTTTACTTTGTTTTTCTTCTGTTCTATCAGTATTTGCCTTTTTCCCATTCATTTCTTCATCGATCGTTTTCTGCATTGCTTCTTCACTCCAAGATCAACTGCCACTCTTTCTCCTATATTTGAACACCACCTAGAAAACAAAATGCTCAATTAGTAAGAGAAATTTAAAAAAGAATCAAAATACTTACGCGCAGGCAAAATGGAACAGTTTCCATCTTGCCCTCAAATTCAACGTTCCATCTTGCCCACACCCGTTGCCAATAACGATATCAACGCTTCTACCTAAGCTTGTAATATTTTTTTTTCTTTTTCCCATTGATTCGTACAATCCATTCCTAGGAGGAATATACCCTAAAAAAGCAATATCAATATTACTTATCTCGTACAAATAATATCATTTAAAAAAACCAAAGTTTTCCTAACAATTTGACGCATAACAAACAACACTTATGGGCTGTCGTTCGCGCGAGCCAGATCAAACTCCGGTCGTATATTCAAGACGACCGCATGTCTCTGTGTACACAGCGACTCGAGCGTCGTGTCACGTGGTTCAAAGTTATAGATATTTTCATCTTGGTCTCCCTTCCTCTCTATAAAAAAAAAGAAAAAAAAAGAACAACATCGAGCGGATCTGTCGGTCGACGTGAAAGGGAAATACGCGGAATTTCGCAACGATAAATCGTACGCACGTGGTTGTACCGGCGGGAGGAGGAGGAGAAGGGGGGGGGGGTGTAAAAATGTCGAGGTGTCGAGAGGCGTATGATACGGATAAGTGCGATGCGCGCGTAGTGGGGAAATCCCGAGGAGAACAAGTGACTGAAGATCGCTTGAAAAACGAGCCGTTCAACGGGAAGAATTTTCCTCGTGGATTGGCACGCGATAATTGTACTTTCATGCGTGTCACGGGACGATAGAAGGAAACGAAGGTGCGAAATGAGAGTACGGGCCGTCGAGCGAGAGAGCGTCGAGCGAGCCAGCGAGAGGTGGGGAGAATGCGCGCGCACGCGGGAGACAGGGTGCGCAGTATCGATTCTCGATCGTGCGACGACCCTATCGTACTTCGCGCATGCGCATGGCATATTTTTCGTTGTCGAAGAGTCATTAAAACGCATCGATGCAGATTTTTTTAAATTTTCTTCATATTTTTCTTTCGTCGTTTTTGTTTAATGAAATTTTTCGTGTAATAATTGAAATTTCTCGCTCGTGACGAGTGTGTATTTATGGAACTAATAAGAAATTCGTGAGAATTTGAAGTAGCAAGATTTAAATCCCCGCGTAAGGGAGGAAGAGTGATACGAGAATAAAATATTAATTGTTCCCAGTTTGAAAATCTCGAAATAGACGGAAAAGCTTTCACGTCGTTGACGCTATAGATTATTCGTTTCGGTGAATTCGCGAATATACGCGAGATATTAATTAGTCTCATCGCGCAACGAAGCTTCGGGCAAATATTATCGCGTACGTAGGTAGATATTATTTACATAAGCGAATAAGCTCCGTCGGTCGTAACATCGGTGCTTTTATTTACGTTTCTATCGGCACCGATTCGACGATTTCATAATCGATCGATGAACAATCAGTGAAACACGTTGCTACCAGTATTATCCTTTTGGCATACCCTATCAATGAAACGTTTATTTGTAGATTTCGTCGAATTAGTATCGCATTATTGCCTTTCAATTAATATCGCTTCGCGATCGGCTAATTAATTTCGTTTCGGTTTTACCGGTTGACGACAATTCGATGTATAAATACGGATGAATAACGACCGCTATATGTATTTACGTGGACCAAAAGGACTTTTCATCTAACGAGAAACCGATTATTTTGTATCAATATTGATATTTGTTGGAATATTCTCGATATCAACAAATGTACGTAAATTAAAAAATCTTTATGTATAAAATTATGAATATATCGATATCTTCATTCATTTTTAGTTTACGTACGTTTACTGATATCGACAAAAGGAATATATTCATAGTTATTCTTATATATTTATTTATGTCCATTCTCATATATCCATTCTTTTTTTATTTTACATACATTTATTGATATATATATATATATATCAATAAAAATATATATAGGCGGATATAAGAATGGCTATATTATAAAGCGTAGGTGGCTAGATCACGTGTAGTCCGTTCTATAAATAGCTAAGTATCGCGATTATGCGCAAGCCAGCCCGAGTATTCGCATCGAACGATTGTATAAAAGGGCGAGCTCCTCGCCCACGTTCGTTCGCGAACCCTTTTACGGCTACCCCAGGAGAGAAACCCCCCCTCTCTCTCTCTCTCTCTCTCTCTCTCTCTCTCTCTCTCTCTCTCTCTCTCTCTCTCTCTCTGAGCATCACTTTACATCTATATGTGTGTGTGTGTGTGTGTGTGTAAGAGTCGAGACGCACGTGCTACGAACGCTTATATATATATATATGCCATAACTATACCCGGATAATGACGGTGGGTCAACGTACCCTCGACTCCCTCTTTCTCTCCCTCTCTCTCTCTCTTTCTCGACGCTCCACCCTCTCGCGCTATTAAATTTATTCAAACGGAAAATTTCGAATCTCTTAATAAGCGCGGTAAATCGGCCGTGCGTTCGAGAAACTCCTACGCAACATTCATTTTTCATTTCCCATAATTTATCGAAGAGGAAAAGATAAGGATAAACAATAAGAATAAAAAAGCGAGAAAAAAAAGTGATTCGATCGAGTCGAATCTTTGGACAATCGGATAGAATTTATTCGAGTTCGATCCGAATGAAACTCATTAGACGATCCGTCGCGATACGCTCCGACGATTCTACGTAACGTTCAATGAGCCCTCGTTTGTGTTCGATTCGCGACATTACGCGATTCTAATGCCGAACCACCGGGAGAACGTATGAATTAACTCCTACGCGAGCCAATTATTCGCCCGTGGAGAAAATCGATCCGCGTGGGCCGGCAAATCTGGACCGGTGTACGCCGGTGAGAGATCTCGTTTTGTGCGAACGCGAGACGGAATTTTGTCGTAGCTACGTGTTATTTCATCGATAAAATTCCCTCAGTAATAATAATAATAATAATAAATCAAATATAAAAAATAATAAATAATCAATAGAAAATAAATGACAAAATTGAAAATAATTCAATCTTCGCATATTCGAGCCTCTTGGTCGAAGCCGAAACGATTTAGCGATTAATCTCACTCCAAATTTCTCGTTCGAGCGAAAAGAAAATTTAACAAACGGTTGTAACAAATAAACGAATTTTCCTTCCATCATTTATTTTCCAACGATTTTTCAAAAAAAAACGTCAACCCCGAAAGACACGAAGTCTCGACACGAGGACGGATCCGTCGACCCCGCTGACAACCTGTCGGCGAGGACCGGTCTTTCGATCTGGTCCGTAAGAAAAGAAGAAAAAAAAACATATACGGATAATTTCGAACGTCCTTGACTGCGAAGACAACCTCGACTGACACCCGATTGCTCTATAGAAGGTTCGCCCACCTGAGGTTGTTGATTCACGACAGAAACACGACAGTGTCAAAGTCCCCACGTCGCGTGAAGAAAATCGACTCTGATATGAAAAAAATAACATGTAAACCAAAATAAACAAACCAAACACAAGACAAAATAATCTTACGACCACGAGGAGCTCTGATTTCATGCCCGAGGGCAAGGTAACGACTTTGTGCCAAGGTCAACTCGGACGAACGCAAGCTCGGGGTGTTTTGTCAGATGCGTCGGAGGACACGCACGACGTCCTTACAAGAACTCTGTCCCCGCCTCTACCCGGTCACCCTCGATCGAATAATATACCGGTTTCGCACATTACCGATCCATATGGAAAATCAGACCACGAGGAGTCCTTGATTAAGAAAGAAATAAACACAAAATAATCAAGACGAAGAGAAGTGAATAGGCAAGAATTTTCCAAAAAAAAAAAAATAATAGTAATAAGAAGAAGAAGAAGAAAAACTGCCGTGAGGGGTAATTTCGCAGCGAAGATGGGCGCATCTCGTCATCCCACACGTAAATCGGGGTGTCCGTGATACGGGCCCGGTCGGTGTCTGGCCGGGTGCGCGTCGGTGTGCGTCGGCCGAGAGTGAAAGAGAGCGGTCGCGGTGAGAAACGCGCTGCTAAGAGAGTAGCTCGAAGAGAGATAGAGAGAAGAAGAAGAAAGAGAGGGAGAGAGAGAGAGAGAGAGAAAGAGAGACTCGATTCCCAACAGTCTCTTCAGAGGCCAGCACGGAGGGAAAGGAGAGTGAAACAGGGAGGCCCGACAGACTGACGCCAAGAACCCCACCATGCGAGACGACCAACGACAACGACTACGACCATACCAATACCACCTAAGGCGACATACAAGTACATGTGTGTTGCCCATGTGTGTTTTTAACACCGGTGTGTATTTTTTCTCCCGTTTCCGTGGCGTGTTCTCGCGACACACGCACTTATATATCGCTCGGCACTGTTCTCGCTCGCACGTTCACGATCCGATTCGCCCTGTGGTATATAAAGGTATTATAGGGAGGATATGGGTTTGGTCACACGCAAGATCGTTAACCTAGTCGAAGTTGCGATGCGATAGAGACGTTTGATGTACTCGAGGGGAATTTGTCTCTAGCGGGTCCAAGGAGGGGGAGCAACGCTTGTGTCAGTAGGACGTGGCGCACGTGGTGGCCAAGTCTCGAGAGGTTCCGCTGTCGGTCACCAGGGGGTTTGACAGTCAATGCTAAAAGCCTATGTCTTGTTTGAGACGATTCTGATTGGCTGAAGTGACGTGAGGTAGCGATACCAACCACCCCACATAAAATCTTCACCCTGGTATACTGCTACGAAGGTTCTATAAGCTATACTATAAAGGAAGATTCAGCTGATGTCGCTTTATGACAGCTAAAGATTTTCAACTGTGACGAACGACCTCGAATCAATGGAAAGTACAATTACAGTGCGATCGTTGAAAATGGGCTGTATTCAATAATTCAGTTTCTTTCACTTAGTTGTATTCGTTCCCTACCGGTAGATGGCGCTGGTATAGCACAATGCTACCAGTGTTACAGGCCAAAAGCTTTCATGTTCTATTTTCTCCGTTGGACAGGGCCAGGCTAACCTTCCAAATAAGGGGAAGCAATGTCAGCTACGGACTATGGACTGTCAGCTCCCCCTGGTGAGTACTGGATGGATTAACGCAGCCCCTTGCCCGGGGCTGTAAGGGAAGATCTTACTGCTGACATGGCGAAGACGAAGATCATCCGTGGAACAGACGGATGAAGCAGGCCACGAGGGATCTTGATGGAGGACTGTGGTAGCCGTGGGTACTGACAATGAGATAGAGGGCTAGGATTCGGGTTCTTGTCGGTGTATTATCAAATTTCATGCAGGTAGTATCGCACGATTGTAGTATCGTCGTGTAGAAAGCGATAGGAAACTACCACTACGGTGTTTAGCCACGTGTAGTTACGTTTGATGAGGTGGAAGTTAGGTCAAGCGACTCGTTGGTGGATAATCCCGGCGCTTGGGGCTATTCGGTATCCCGAGTGTGAAATGGGGTAACGTCTACGGGACGATTGGCGACTAGGCAGAGCGTGGAAACCAGGCTACTGGAAGATCGAACGTACAACTTCCGCAGGTAACGTCTTCATGGGTGAATGGAACGTTGGACGCTTAAAAGTTGAAACCCAAACAAACATTTTTTTTCTTTGGATAACGAGTTGCATAGTTTAGAGCCGAGAGAAAGACATTGGAAGAAGACAGCGGTTAATTCGACATGGACGACTCTGCCAAGAGTGGACGATTGGAAAGATAGGTGGAAAAAGAAGAAAAGTTGGAAGTCAAGCCAAGAACGACGTATACGCGTATACGGCTTGAATTCCTTCTTCTTCTTCTTCTTCTTCTTCTTGTTTTCCTCCTCTTCTTACGCTTCTCGTTTCGCCGATTCCCTCGTTTCTAGCTCTCGCGACATTTTTCGCGCATGCGCGGGCGTTCGAACTCGGCGTGCTCGAGCGCCAGCGTCATCGCTGCGCGCGGCCGAACGCGTCCCCGATGATTCACGCGCATATGGGGCGTGCTGTTGCGTCGCGCAACCGCGTACACGCACGCGCGCCTTGGACGACGCGTTCGCGCATGCGTTACCTTACCGGCTAGAAACGACTCGACGAAACGGGGACTGACTGGATTTTTACCGAGAAGGAAGGTAAAAGTGGTTAGCCGATCGGGTAAATACGGATTTTACGGAATCCATCGCGGATCCTTCGTGGGAAATATTGTCGCGGATCTCTCGAGGATGGTTCGCATTGATTTTTTTACTACTCGTTATATCCGGTTGTTACGAATTTAGGCTCTTTAAGAAATCTTCTCTCGCGAGTCGCCTCGATTCATGGATTTGGGTCAAATCTCTAATAAAATTAACTCATCGGACACCGTCGTGTTTAATTCGACGGGAACGATTAATCATCGATGCTGGAACGCTAGAGAAGTTGCGAACAACGGCTTTGATGATTCTCTCCGCGCTACTCCCCCCCCCTCTCTCTCTCTCTCTACATAAATATTCTTCCGCCTATTGGCGACTACCGCTAGTCATGTGCCATTGACAGGCGTTGAAAATAACGAGCGCTGCATCATCCCAGCCACGCAGAAGCTGTCTCGTTCATATTCCTCTCTCTCTCTCTCGCTCTCTCTCTCGTTCCAGCGTGTAAAGTCAGAATATTTCAATGCGCATGTGGGACAATTACGAGTTATGACGTTTGCGCAACGTCAGAAGACGCGGAGGCACGTGAAATTAGCCGTCGTCCACCTGCGCATTATTTCTTACGATTCTGTGATCTCTCATTCATCGATATCGTTGCGTGTACGTGGAAAAGAAAACAAATAATAATTAAAAATATCCTTGAAAATTGATTTAAAAAAAAACAAAAAAATTCGAATTTTCTTTTTTTTTATAAAATTATATTTTTACTGGTGCGTGGCTCGTTTCCAGGTCGCGAACGATGTGCCACGATGTCGGGAAATCGGGCAGTAAGACAGAGAGAGATAAATAGATATGTGCAATTGCAAATAACGTTACATCCCGATAGGTGGCAGCTCTCTCGTCTCTGACACCACGTGACTGACGCTCGACGTTATTCGCTATCTTTCTCTCTCTCTCTCTCTCGCTATATATTAACGCTCTCGTCATCGCTCGGGTCGTTAAGAATAAGTCAGAAATAGAGCGTATTCTGCCGTTGCAGAAAACCGGCGCTACATGAAAACTTCATCTTTTCGTTCGTTTCGTTACGAATATTCTCGGGTTTCGATGTGATTCAAAAGTAATACCGATTTTACGCCAGATGGATGAATTCGTACCGAAATAAAAACACACATGTATTACGTACATACGTGTGTGTATGTGTGTATCCCACTCGGTTACTAGCGATGTCGTTAAATATTTATCGGGACTTGACCGTATTCGTTTTCTATATTCGTAAAGTTCAACGTATCGAGACGTTGAGAAATTCTATAATATCCTCGCGCAAAATCCGCTCGATCGTGATTAACCGAGTGCGTCGCTTCGATTATAATTCGACGGATTTTCATCGTGATTATTCGCGATTAAACGTTGTCTTTATCTTTTTTTCTTGTTTTTTCTTTTGGTTCTTCCATCTCGTAAAACGATAAAGAACTGCGCAGCTGCGAGCCTGAATTACGTCGCAGTGGCGCCATCTGCCCGATCTCGCGCTCTCCGAGCACTAGCGTCCGCGCATGCGCGTATGGTCGTCTCGACTCGAATCCCGAGTTGACTCTCGGACTCTGGAATTTTATAGCTTATTTTTCTACAAATATATTGAAATTTAAAAATTGTGTTTTATATCGTGTAAAATGTTTTAAATTACTGTTTTTTTAAATTATTTTATTATCAGCATAAATAGTTTACCAGAAAGATGACACGTACGAGCTTTACTTCTTCAAATTTTCCCAGATTTACACACTGTATTTTAATTACTGTTTTTTTCTATTATTGTAAAATCAGCATAAATAATTTATCATGAAAACTACATGTTTTTTCGGTCGAAAACAATCACAAAAAAAAAGATGATCCGAGACAAAATCTCGGATGTCACGGGTCATGGAACTCTTGGTCTAGAACGGCCCATACATCAATGCTACGCGACGTATATACGTCGTTACAGTCCCACACGTACGAGTCGTTACTTTCTCACACTCGTGAGGTACAGACCCGTTGAGAAGAGTCAGAAATAGCCACTCGGGCACATCCACGTACGGTCCAGCGATCCCGCGAGAGCGCCAGGAGCTCTCTGCGCTTCATACTTTCGAAGGAAGGTCGTAGGTAGGCCGAGAGAGAGAGAGAGAGAGAGAGAGAGAGAGAGAGAGAGAGAGAGAGAGAGAGAAGAAAGAGAAAGACAGAGAAGCAAGAAGGAGCGGTCGAGCGGGACGAACGAAGTGGGGGGAAAGGAAGACGACGAGGCGCGACGGACGGAACACACGCGAGTTACACGTACTCTGTACGCGGATTCTCCGTCGTCTTTCGTCGTTTCAGAGATCTTCTTGCGTGCGACAGAGCCAAAGAAGAAGAAGAACAGGAAGAAGAAGAAGAAGAAGAAGAAGAAGAAGATGGAAAAGAAGAAGAAGAAGAAGAAGAAGAAGTAAAAGAAGAATAAAAAGAAAACGAGAGAAGTCGAGCGAGCGAGTCCGCCCTGGGGATTGGGGAAGCCCTCTCGATTCTCTCTCTTCGTTTCTTAAATATATATATATACATATATATATATATATATATATATATAGATAGATACACCGTGGCTATTCTAGCTTGACCCGGGGACTCAGGAATAGAATTCTCTCCCGCGAGAGCGCCTCGCACGAGAAGCCTCGTTCACACCGATGAGAGCAACGCCGCATGCGTCATTCCCTCGCGCGGTGATTTAATTTTTGTTTTTTCCGCTCTCTCTCTCTCTCTCTCTTTCTCCTTACCATTCGTGCCATTAGCGATCGAAGTTTCCTACGTTATCGACGTCTCATTTTTTATCCTTTTTTTCGCGCAGGTTTTATTATTATTTTTTTTTTTTACGGAAACGTCAGGATTATAGGGTCGTTTTAACGCGAAAGAGGGAGAACTATGGGACGAAATTCATTTATCAAGTTGTGTACGATGATGAATTATGGCAATTTTTCAATTACTAGCGAGAGAAGAAGAAGGCGCGAGGGGGGGGGGGGAGCTCGGAATCGCGACGAGGCCTTCGCTCAAGGCTCTTTCTTATCTCTCGTACGTCACTTGGTTTACGATATAGATATATAGATATATATATAGTATATATATATATCTATATTATATATATATATATATATATGCGTCGAGTCGTCGAATACGCCAGCGAGGATTATTACGCAAGGATCCTTAAGCCTCGTACACAACGGCGTTATTAAGTTCGCAGCGAGACGAACGAAGATTATTTCGGTCGGACGCGCGACGTTACGTCGCATCTTACGTCCGGTTGGAGTTTTTCATACTTTCGAGGAGACGTCGACGTTACGTCGCGAAAAGACTCCAACCTTCTTGTTTTTTTTTTTATTTTTTCAAGGGTATTCAATTTTTGAGGTTATCGCTATTAACGAGCGTTCGCCACGTGACCAAAACGATCATTAAAATCTCACCCGTCCATTTTGTTTTCGAATCAATTTCAGAGTGTAATTAATAATAAATCGAGCAAATTATTATTACGAAGATAAAAATAATTAAGAGTGTAATTAATAATAAATCACGAACATTTTCATTACGAAGAAAGAAATAATTAAGAGTGTAATTAATAAAAATTAAAATCGAGACAATTATTATTATATATTATTATGATTATTATTTAAAAAATAATGCCTATAATCGACGGTAATTCGTATTGTTCAAATTATTCATGAATACTTTTGTTTTTAATAATTCTAAATCGTTGTGCGAAAAACGTGCGTTAATTCGCGGTAGGGTCGACTCGAATAATACGTATAGGGAGTAGCCGGTAGTACGATCCACGTGAATTTAAATGAATGGACTCGGGTGGAAAAGCGTTAGAGCTACGGTAATGAGATTCACGCTACAATGGAGAAGCGGAGATGCAAATCCCTCCATCCCCCTCTCACGCTCTTTTGCTCTCTCTCGCTCTCTTTCTCTCTCTCTCTCTCTCTCTCTCTCTCGCTCTCTCTCTCTCTCGCTCTCTTTCTCTCTCTCTATCTCGCTCACTCACTCCCGCATGCTGAGATGCATCAAGGGGTTTCCTCGTGGCGCCGGGTGTCTGCCGACCCGGCGAGTTTTGAGTCAGATAAGTACGATATATATATATATATATCGTACATATATATATATATATATGTATATATATATGTATATGTATATTTGTACGAGTATATAATTTCATTTTCTATCGCGTTAACCAGCTGCGGCCTAGACGTTTCTGGAAAATGTCTGGCCCGACCCTTTTCCTCGTCGAAAATAGACGAAGAGCGAAGTAGTCGAGAGGGTTAAGAAAATTCTTTTTCTTTTTTAAAAATTTTTTCACAAATTTTTAAGGTAGGTTGGGAGAAAAATATTGAAATCCTCCACTCGAAGCTGGAACTTTCGAGAATCCTCTCGTTTACGTATCTTCTTGCGCGATTCAATTATGTCGCCTATCGTCGAAGAAGCCCTGACGTTGGATCATCCGGTCTCGGTCGATCGAGCATCCGCGCTCGAGCGTGGCTGTGATCAATGGTCGGACAATATATTTATCCGTCCAAAGGGGATTTCCTATGTAATCGTGGCGCCGAGACAACGATAGAGAGAGAGAGAGAGAGAGAGAGAGATCGATTCGCTCTCTCTCTTTTCGACCGTGAACGCGAATTATTTCAACGGAGAAATCCCTTCTTAAGAGGGAAATACCGGTCTCGATCGAAGAGAGAACGTGTCTTGCTAACGTCTCGTTTCTTTTTCTCTCCTTGTTTTTTATTCCTTTTTTCTTATTCTTTACCTTTTTTAAGGATATCATCGAGCTAGGAATTTTCAAAATGGCGATCGTGGAACAAATCGTTAAACCTCCACGAGGACAAACCGAGCGGCTGATTCGAGCGAAGTGAGGCTTCGATGGACGAGAGAGAATGTTGGTCGTCTGTATCTCAGTGTGTGTATGTGTATATTTATGTGTTTGTTTGTGTGTGTTAGTGGGGATTCCTTATGGCGCCGGTCGTCTGGCTCGACGACGCCGCGCAACGAAACACTGAAACGCATCGCGCGCCCCGATCCGCTTCGAGGGAACGAAACGAGATGAGACGGTGAGAGCGAACGGTGGAAGAGGGGGGGGGGGGGGGCTGGGAGGGGGGAGAAGCAACAAGGGACACGCTGGGTAAAGGCGAAAGAAAGCAGATTTTTGGCACGAACTTTATCGACCAGAATTAATCAACGTTCGTCGTTATTAATTTTATTCGAAAAATCCTGCGCTCGTTTTAATTAATGAAAATAAAAAAATAAAAAAATAATACGAAAATTGATTTACAAAAAAATCGCAAAATATAATATTAAAGTCGAAAAAAATGAAAATTTGAGATTCGAGATTATTATAGGTTTTGAAAAAAACGTTGCGAGCGAGTCGAGTGATATGTTTATAATTGAAGAATTTTCTTTTATAGGATATGTTCGAAATATTGATTTCTCGAGCGTCGAGAGACACACGATTACGCGAGATATTTCGAGGAAAAACGTGCATAACGAATTTGGAAATTGAACATTATTTCGGTACACGTGCTTCGAGCCAAAGCCAGAGAAGATTATCCATGAAAAGGCAGAGAGAGAGAGAGAGAAAGAGAAAGAGAAAGAGAAAGAGAGATAGAGAGAGAGAGAGAGAGAGAGAGAGAAAGTTGGCGTGCGACGAATGACGCGCGGATTTCAACTCGCTGTCTATTCTCGAAGAGCCTTCCTCCCTCCCCTCTCGCTCTCTCTCACCCTCAGACTCCGAGTCTCTTGTCCATCGAGCGCTCCCCTTTCGTCGTTTCTCAATCAATCTCTCTTTGTCTCCGTTTCCTTCTGTCTTTCGTTAACATCGCCGGGAGATCCTCGGCCGATAGTTAAATTCTGAATACCTTCAAACGAAGCCGACTATTAAAATCTCCCCAACGGTCCATCCGATTGTTACTTACACTAATTTTATTTTATTTCTTTAACCATCGACACGAAGCTTAAATATTTTTGAACGAAAATTTACAAAAACTAAATATACTGCATAATAATAATAATAATAATAATAATAATAATGATATTATTATTGAAAATATAATCGTATTATTATTATTATCATAAAATCATTGGTCGATAATTATTCGAAAGTCATCGAACTCGTGAAATTCCTCGAGTGCCCAACGGTCGCTATAATCGACCACGAAGAAGTTGAAAGGTCGATGCGCGGCCTCCACACACATACACGCACACACACACACACACACATCCACATACATACACACAAAGCCAAACGAATTTGCCTCTACCGGGCAAAAAGAGAACGAGGAAAGGAGGAAAAAAAAACAGAAGAAAAAAAAGGTCGACCCACACTCTCGAGGTCGATTCTATGCCGTATAACCCACACGTAGAGACTCTCGATGTCCTAGAAAGAAAGAGAGAGAGAGAGAGAGAGACAGAGAGAGAGAGAGAGAGAGAGAGAGAGAGAGAGAGAGAGAGAGAGAGAGAGAGGGAGAGAGAGAGAGGAGAATGGGAGAAACGATTGAGAACGGACTTTTAGAAGCGTGTCTGTGACTGGTGGCGAGTCACACCTACACGCGTGTTCCGCTATTAAGAATGAACGAAACGGTACAACTACCCACGAAGAGTTCGAGAGAGAGACGGAGAGAGAGAGAGATAGATAGATAGATAGAGAGAGAGAGAGAGAGAGAGAGAGAGAGAGAGGCTGTCGAAACTCGGAATCACCGACCGGATAAGATATGGACCCTCTCGCATGTAATCGTACCGGCAAGTCCTAGACGTTTTGACCTCAGGGAAAATATCGAAATATTGGGGGGGGGGGGGGGGGGGGGGGGATCGATCATTTTCTTATGTTCGTTTTCTTTTTATTTATGTCATCACCGAATCACTCTTTCGAGAAACGAAACGAGACGATAAACAGGAAATATTTACGAAACAAAAAAACAATATTTGTTTTCACGTTAGAGTTTCAATGACGATACAAAAATCATGATGACAAAATTTTCATGTTCTTTTTAGTCGTGAAATTTTTTTTTCACCACGGTCCGCTGATTTACGAACTTGAATGTTTTTAAATCTTTGTCGAGAGGTCATCGACCGCCCGTATTAAATTCCAACGACCTGTGCCAACGTTTATGAAAACAAAAACCGTCCAACGTCATTAAGAGTTCGTTAAAATTTAATTAAAAAATATATATATATATACTGACACAGAATTTCTATGATACGAAAAAATTTAATTTAACGAAAATCATTAATAAAATACATTGTTTTATTATTGTTATTAATTAGATCGTGTTCCTGACTTTACCATCTTTCACCCGTCGATCGAAGTGAGAAAAAAAAACAATTTTGAAATTGAGATTTCTTGGCTTCGCAGGTATTTTTTTTTTATATCAATGTCCCTGGTAAACTCCTGTAATGGTGAACCGCCTTGCTTATGTAGATGCACAATGCAAGAACCGTATAAGTCTATATATATATATCTATATATAACATAGGTATAAAATTGCTATATATCTAAAACTATTATATGGTTCTTTCAATGTACATATATATCTATTTATACCTATATGGCTATATTTTACCTGCATATATACATATATAGAGGTAAAATATAGCAGATAGTACACACTATGTGGATGGAAGCGCGGAAATTCCTGGAGGGTGGTAACGTTTATCGCAGACCCAGCTGGCAAGATTCCATAAAGCAGGCTCGTAAAAAAGTCTCTCAAGTCGAAGCTCCTCGTTTCTCTCTCTCTCTCTCTCTCTCTCTCTCTCTCTCTCTCTCTCTCATACACATACATTACATCTACACACGACAGGGTGGTAATCGAGAAAAAGAGAGAGAGAGAAAGACAGTCTCGCACAAAGGGTGCCGCAAAATACGTCCGCGTCGATGGAAATGACGGAAGTTTGCAGGCACTCGTGCTTTTTACATCCGCATCAAAGTAAAATTGTGTTACACGACTTCTTCAAACGTAGGTACCTACGACGCGTCGCGCAAATATAAAAATTGTATTTTACGAAATAAAATATTTCCATCGATCATCGAATTTCAGTGAGACGAATTGAATCAAAATAAAGACAAATAATACAATTATTATTATTTCGTGCGATTAGAGAAACGAATGATTTATGGTTTTTTTTTTGGTTTGTGTAAAAATATTAACACCGTTCATCGCCAACCGGAAGCGAACGAATCTGGTTTGATTCGGTTCGTACGCCGTGTGTCATCGCTATCGCGTCTTATATTCGTTGATTGGTCTCGTCTATTGCTGAGACGTATAGTGAGAGAGAGAGAGAGAGAGAGAGAGAGACGAAGAGGAAGATTTAAACGGTGAAGAATAGAGGTGTCAAAGAGAAGTCCATTCAGCTGAGGATACGCCATGCTCATTGTCATTATTCAGTGCTGCAGCTGTTGCTCATATCTCGTGTCATTGAACGTCCAAGTATCGCAGCTCGCTCACGATTTCTTCGTGCCTCATTTAAAACGAAAACCTTCGCCAGATAAAAAAAGACATCTATTACGAGAAACATTCTTTCGTATAATCCAATAAAAAAAAATTCACTCTCGAGTCATAAAAAATTATTAAAATCTGTTTCAGATTTATGAATGACGTGTAACATTTTCATTAATCGCGTCTCATTAAATACAGAATCGATTTTCTTATCGACGATATGTTGCATTAGAGGGTGTAAAATTAAAAAGATAAAAAAATCAGTTATTTTTTTAGTTTTTTTTCTCAAATCATAAAAAACGAAAATTATTATAAAAAGTAAGAAAATGAAGCGAGTAATAGATCGGTTATCTATCAAAGCTAATTTACAATATCATCGTCTCTCGTTGTGGAAAATCCGATGGACAAACCCCCTCCCCCCCCCCCTCCCTCCCACCTCGCCTGTTGACCACCTTTTCGCGTTCAGACGAGATCTCTCTATAAACGCATGCTCTCGCTGGTACCCGCGAAGTGTAATTCAAGATGGCGAGTTGCGATATACGCGTCTAAAAATAAAGACGCGAGTGCTTCGTCGTCTCCGTCGCGCTTTAGCCGTCCGTCCGTCCGTCCGTCAGTCCATTCGTTCGCCCATTTGTTCGTATGCTATGGACGAGAGAGAGAGAGAGAGAGAGAGAGAGAGGTGTATGGTTAGGTGCGTTCATCTCTCTCTCTCTCTCTCTCTCTCTCTCTCTCTCTCTCTTGCTCTTTCTCTTTCTCTCGGTATTTGTGCCGGACGCCACGATGTCGCCACTGCAATGGGCGAAGAGTCCGCTAAGGGATCGTCAGAGTCAGGAGAACGGGGGACGACTCGGAGAAAGAGTGAGAGAGAGAGAGAGAGAGAGAGAGAGAATGAGAATGAGAATGAGGGAGAGCGAGAGAGAGAGAGACGGGGGCGAGAATACATTATGCGACCTTCGCATTATGGATTCAGGAGATGCGAACGAGGGCTTGGAGTTTCTCGCAAGATGCCGCTCAAATTCATTCGAGAAGAGCTTCAAAAAGCTCGTTTCCATCGACGATACAAACCGATTTTTCGACGATTTATCGATTTTTTAATTCTTTCTTTTTTCTTTCTTTTCATTAAATTGTTTGTTTTTTTTTTAACTATTCGAGCACCAAAATAAAGAATAATTTATCACGTTGCATTTTTATCAGCCACTGGACGAAAATGATCGAATTTGTTTTCGACTTCCCACCGTATCGAATCGACGCTCGAGTGATATGCAAATTTCGTAACGAGGAAAAAAAAAAAAAGAGAGAGAAGTTTTCGAGTCCCTCCGACGATTGAGATATCTCAGACTCCGATTGGATAATCGCGGTCGAGCGTTTCGCTTCTGTGTGTACGTTTTTTCTTCTTTTTCTTTTTGCATCGCCATAATCGTCGGGCGACAATTTTAAGAAACGACGAGTCTCCGCAACGAGCTCGTCGTACGTGCAACGTGAGAAAAGTCAGACAGGTGTAAAAATCACTTCGTCGTACGCAACGTGCCGGGTGTAAACGAAATTAAAATTCGAAGAAAACGTTGAACGAAAAAAAAAGACAAAAAACAAAAATTATATAAATCCGAGATAATTAAAATAGAATTTCACCGTTACTCGCGAACAGTTTCAAGATTAATTAATTCGAATCGATTGATTAAATTTATCAATAATTAGTCCTCTTTCTTTCATTCCTCATTATTTATCTTCCTCGAGCCAATTACGTAATTCCTCAAAAAAAAAAAAAAATCATAACGATCGTTAAAAACAATAACGATCGATAAATCTCGTCATATTTGTAACTTCGATCCAGCAACTAGAGAGAGAAACGACAACCTGCGTACGATAAAATTCATCTGTAGTTTTAAAAGCATAAGCATAGATCGAAGTACCTGCTGTACGTATCGTATTCGCGAGAGCTCGATCGTTAAATGTAAGTCGGTACCGAGAAACCTGGTAGCTCTATATTGCAAAAAGAAGATAATTAGAGTGCTGGTGTTTAAGCATTCGCTCTCTCTCTCTCTCTCTATATATATATATATATATATATATGTGCATAGGTTGCTGTATTTATTCTATAGACCTATATATATAATCCCTCCAACAGATATATATATATATAGGTCTATAGAATAAATACAGCAACCTACACTCTGTTTGCTCGTCGCGCCATAAATCTATACGCTCGTAGCTTGGCCAGTGGCCACCTTCGCCGCTCGGATTACCAATTACCATCGTTCAAAGTGGAATAAGAAAAACGACTGCGCAAACTCATGCGAGTGCAGGCAGATGAGGGAAGGGGAATAGAGAACTCGTGATTTTTAGAACGCACCTTGCCTCGAACCGGAAGCTGGATGGACCGGAGTCTCTCCCGTTCTCTGTGTCTTTAGTCGAAGAGAAACATGACATGTATATATATAAGTGTAGTATATATTTTCCGAGAGGCCGCGCGACCAACTTGTGTATTATACATATATATATATAGCGACACTGGGACATGCAGCAGATGGCTGGCAGATGTACGTTGGAATATCGCGTCCTGATTGCAGGTCCGTCGGAGAGAAAGACAGACAGCGAGAGAGCACGATGGAGAGAGGGGTAAAAAGAAGAGAACGCGAAAGGTGGCCCCACGCACGATCTTCAATTTTCGTTCATCGAGTCCGTTTCACCAACCGCGATTGCTCCTCAATATCCTCGTGCACGATTTCGAGAAAACGCCCCGTTATTCTCGTCATTAAACGTTTTTCTCTGATATTTTGTAATTCATGAAAATTTGAATTTTGTTGAATTTGCTGAGTCGCAAAATTCATCGACGTTGGAAAAAGCGTGGAATTATCGGCGTTCGAGATAAAAGAAAAATTCACACGCGACAATTACGAAAGAAAAAGTTTTTCTTTTGAACGACGGTTTATTCGCACGAACGAGAAAAAGTACAGAGCGTCGTTACACGTTTATACGAGAGCGCCAGTGTCTAGCGAGGCATTTGGGCAGATCTCATGAATAAAAATAAAATAAAACGAAATAAAATGTAAAGAAAAAAAGAAAAACAACGAGCAAGAAAAAAAGAAAAATCGAGGGAGTTTCGGGTTCTTTGTTCGTTCACCAGAAGCGAGAACACCTGCCCATTCTCCGTCCGGACGTGCAATCCCTCTTCCCGCGCTATTTCTCGTTTCTCTCTCTCTCTCTCTCTCTCTCTCTCTCCCTCTGTCTTTCTTTTTATTTCTCCTCTCATCTTCGTTCTCCCCTTTCAATCTCCTTCCCGTTTGTACCCTTTTGCTCGGTTTGCACTCTCGAAAACGGAGCATCCCCTTCTCTCTCTTTTTCTCTTTTTCTTCCTTTCTCTCCCTCTCTCTCTCTCTCTCTCCTCATATTTCGCGGTTTATACGATTTCTCATCCTCCGATCCCTCGACCACCTTTTCCACTGTCAACTCTCTCAGCCCTCCCAAAATCTGCAGCTTCGCCGTTTGCTCCGATCGACCGAACGAATTTTCGTGAGTCCACGAAAATTCGCAACGACTCCAGAATAACTTATCGAAATTTCTGTCGATCGAGACGTCCCTTCTTCCCTTCGATTACAATCAATCATATCAAAATTTCTCGATAATTAACATCGATCGAAAACAAAGAAAAAACAAAATTGTTTACTTTCAAGAATTAACGAGATTCGTGATTGGAATTTAATTGCGATCGTTCGGAAAATTTAATCGAATCGACGTTATTAATTCGATGCTAATTGGCAAAATTAATGATTAATCTGACGATTATATCGTTAATATCGAGCTTCGGTCGAGAATACGATTCGACGAACGATGGAATTCTCGGTATGTACTTTTTATCGAAATTTATATATTATATAGTATATATATATATTATATGTAATGTATATATTATATAGGAATTTATACCTATATATAATGAGAGGGAGAGAAAAAGAAAGAGAGAAAGAATAATGCGTGGGTAGAAATTATCAGGAAACCGGATATTACCCACCTACCTATCGTCATGAGATGAGCGGGGTAGCGCGAACTATATTTCCCCCATCTCTATACACAAGAAAAGTAACACATATATATATATATATATATACACATATGTGTGTATGTGTGTGTGTGTACACGTAGGAGTCGTAGGTTGCTAGGCGACCGAACTCACCGTGCTCTTTTCACTCGAAAGCCCGGCATCTCTTAAACAGACCACTTCCCAACAACCCCCTGCCTACTATTCCACTTCGCCCTTTTCCCTCTCTCTCTCTCGCTCTCTCTCTCTCTCTCATTTCATCAAGTCTCTATCTCTCCTTCTCCCCTTTTCTTGTATCACTGGCTCTCCCCAGCCCGTCCCTCCCGCAATCCCTCCCTCGCCATTCGTTTCAAACTCCTCGCTCGCATCCCGGCCCTCCGGTGTTCGTTCTCCACGTTCGTCGAACACTCTTCGCCGTTCTCTTTCCCTTCTCTCCACGCTGTTCCAGCCTACCACTCGCTTTCACCCGAGAGACTCATCTCTCTCTCTCTCTCTCTCTCTCTCTCTCTCTCTCTCTCTCTCTCTCTCTCTCTGTCTCTCTCTCTCTCTTTCTCTCTCTCGGTCTCTCTCTCTCTCTCTATGTCTCCCTCTGTTCCATCGTCCTCCCGTGCATCGTACAAACGCTCACTCTCGACGAGAGACTCCCCGACCGGATCAATGCACCTCGCGTACTTCCAATGCACTCTCGAGCGATCGTCGCAATAATAATAAAAATAATAATAATATGCGGTATTATTATTATTATTAATTATAATATATATAAATAATAATTAATAATAATGATAAGCATATCATTGTTATTAATTATTATTATTATTAGTATTGTTATTCGATAAATTCGATGATTTGTATTTTTACATTGAATTTAAAAAAATTGTATTAGTTACAAAAATGTACAAAATTTTATTATTAACTACATATTTTCTTTGTTAATTATCATATGAAAATGTTTCGCACATTTATTTTTTTGCGAAAAGTGTTTTTACGATGGATAAAATATTTATCAAAGTGCCAATGAGTATGAGAAATAAGTAATGACGCGAATCATCGGAAGAGACCGTAAGACGCGGTGGTCGTAATATAATTACACTTCGTTAAATCGAACGGTACGCTCGAAACAGAAGTGGGATTCATTAGCGCGATGAGAGATCAACGATCGAATAGAGCGCACGAAATATTTGGTATATTATTTCGGTCGCTCGGTCTTCGAAGCGAAAAACCATTCGTATATTTCAGCCGTTGTCGGCGTTAACCCACTTATAATACACGATCGTAATTGAATTTCGCGAAACGAGCGAAAACACATAATGGAATTAAAACAGCGCGAGTCATCGATCGAACAATTTCCGATTTTCCATTCTTCGCGAGATATTCGCCTTTCAATTTTTCTTCTCGTCGAATTACGAAGAAGATTGACGCCGAGGGACGGATTATTTTCACGGTTTATTTTGCACGATGAAAATCCATCGACGCTTTGATTCGTCGTAAACAAAAAAAAAACGAAGAAGAAAAAAATACAATTAAAAGAAACATCCGACACGAGAATCTTTTTATTTTTCCACCAAAAGAAATATAACGATTCAGCGTCGACCTCGCTTTTCCCACCGAAATAAATCGACCCTTAATTTTGCGCTGACTAAATTGTTTCAAAACATTCTCGTCGAGAGAACGAAAATCATCCGGTGGTAAAGATTTAAAATCACTTTTTAACAACCTTCGTGGAGAAAACGTCGTTTCGGTGGATCTCCGTTTGAACGTAAAAATAATGAAAGAAAGGATCTCGTCGCTCGTGATAAAACTCGGTGAACTCTCTTAAGAATTCTATCCTTCTCACTATTTTTACCCGAGCGTCTACTTGACGGTTTAGCGCCCTCGTTCGAGAGCGTCGTTAACCCTCTGCGTAAAGAGTGTTATGAGTTCTGTCTCTCTCTCTCTCTCTCTCCCCCACTCTCTTTCGACCAGATTCCCATGTTCTTCGACGCTTTTCGTCCAAAGCCTCGGCCACTGTCCAAACGGCATTTTCATCGGTGACGTAATATATTAAAATGGACACAGTGGCCGCACAATTGGCCTTTTGACCTCGCGATGGCACCAGTAATAGTAGATATGAAATATAGAAACGCTGGACAGATCGTAATACACTTCTTCCCGTGACTATAACTATATTTGTCTAGTCTGGTATCGCGTCTAGTAACACACGGCTACGCTCTCTGATACGCGCATGCGCAGCTAGGCACGCACGTGCTCTGGTACGCGCATGCGCAGCTAGGCACGCACGTGATGTGATACGCGCATGCGCAGCTAGGCACGCGGGCGCTCGCCTACGCGCATGCTCACTCACCCGCGCGGACTTTCACGCATGCGCAGCCAGGCACGCTGGCCTACGCGCGTGCTCACTCACCCGCGCGGACTTCCACGCATGCGCAGACACCCATGGGCAGTTATACGCATGCGCAGACACCCGCGCATGCGCCTATGCGCACGCACACGCAACCTAGAGTTATATATATGCAAACATAAAGTCCATACTCTCATATACATACGTACGAGCTCGACGTTCGACATCCAACAGCTCGAGAGAGACAGTCATGCATAGACGCGAGTAAAATGGACCATATAGAGAGCCGTACAGCTTCCGGGATACCAGCTTCGCGAGCTATACAGAATCTCGTGTGGTAAATCCTCGGGCGAGATTGAAGAGAGATAAAGAGAAAGGGTCGAAAGCACGAGATGGGCGAAGGTGGGGCCGCCAGGGAGGATGAGATAGAAGCGGCACAGAATCCTGTTGGACGGAGAATACGGAATAGCTCTGCTGGGGAAACGGGCCATCGCCGAGCGAATTCACCCCAGTGAGAGAAAGAGAGAGAGAGAGAGAGAGCGCGGGTGACTCTGGGTTATGACCTGAATAGCAGATTAGTAGATTACCCGTTTACGACGGAACGCATCATAGCCTTCCGACGTTTTATTGAAACCGGGATAGCTATGATCGTATTCCATGCTATTCCCTCAAATATCATTTCATATCTATCTACATATATATATATATATGTGTGTGTGGGTGTATGAAGGAATTTCATAAGATATCGTACACCGAATATACTTTAAGAATCCTCTATTTATCTTGAATATTTACGTTTCAAGATCCGTGCCCTTCGAGTCTCCGATGTTCCGACGCTCGAACGAAAAAGTTATAGAAATTTTGATAAAGAAGACGCTTTTGTAAAAAAAAAAAAAACCCCCCAGTTATTTCGACATTTCGTTCGAATATCCAAACTCGTGTATCGATCGATTGTGAAAAATTCACCGATCGTCAAACTCTTCTTTCTTCTTTTCTCCCAAAGAATAGACAAACAAAAAATACATTCGTCGTTTTTGAAATAATTTTTAAAAAAATACGAACAAAAACAAAAAAAATGATTTTTTTAAAATCGCACGTGTCGCGAGTACGACGGAAGAATTATAACGTTGGACACCAACAATTTTTTCCACCGATAACGCATCACCCTTTCTTTCTCTCTCTATCTCTCTCTCTGTCTCTCTTACAAAGCGACAACGCGCTTCGCGATTTGTCCACGCGACTAAGATAGCGCCATTGACGAATGCCATCGAGAATCGGCAAGCCGAACACGAGGAACTACCCCTCTTTAGCGCTTTCGACGACAAGCGAAGATGCAAAACCAACGCTTCGACCTTTTGACATTTTGAGGATTTTTATTCACCAATCTCGCCCCTAGCCCCTCGTTATCGTTATACGTATAAATATATACAGACTCGAGTCAAACCTCCACTCTAGACGAAAAAACTGGAGATCTTCGATGTTGGAACGAAAGAAAAAAAAACAAAAAAAAAATTTCATCCTCAATAGGCTTTTATGTTTCATTGAAGTGAAGGGGGTGGGAGGACGCTCTCGCGAAAGACAATAACGGTAGAGCGAAACGCGTAACGAGAGAAGTAAAATAAGAGGATCTCTCCTGTCATATCGTGATTTATAAAAAATTAACATTGCAATTATGCGCGAATAAAGTTGAAAGGGAACAAAAAAAACAGAAGAAGAGGGTTGAGGAAGGGTGGACGAGGGGTATAAGGATTGGAGACGCTTGAGAAACTGAGAGTGCTTCTCGTATTGCGCACGAAAGAAATGAAGGGAGACTCGAGAAAGAAAGAAACTCTATAGATATGTGAAAAAAGCATACACACCCCTGGTCGCTGCATGGAAAAAAAAGTCCCGAGGGATGCGTCGAGGAGGAGAGAAGAAAGGAGAGACTCGACTTTCTCTCTCTCTCTCTCTCTCTCTCTCTCTCTCTCTCTCTCTCTCTCTCTTTCTCACCCTCTCGAGCTGTAGGAAGAGAAAAAAAGGGTTGGCCACCATCATCCCCCGGGCGCAAGGACTTCGAGGGTTGATTATGAAGATTAAAGATACCGGGCGAGCGTTCTTTTCACCCTCTTTTTTTCTTTTTCCTCCGAAGAGTCTGCAGTCGTACACCCCCTGACTCTCGGCCTTCGACCCCCGCGTTCTCGCGCCCTTGCGCACGCGCCCACTGACACCCAAAGTACAAAAGATCTTTCTCTCTCATCGAGGAAGATTCTTGGGCTACAAAGAGAAACACATAATTAATTGTTATATAATATTGACCGTGTGAACGTCTTAATGTATATTAAATTGTTCAAAAATTCATAATTCAGGGTGTTTGATTAAACGTGGCGTTAATTAAATTCAATTATTAAATCGTTAGCATTGTTATTATTAGAATCGTCGTCGGTCCATGATTTTTATCTCTTACTATTTATTATTATTATTATTCTTATTGTTATTATTAGTATTATTATTATTATTATTATTATTATATATTATTGTCACGATCGAATTGTTAATATTGTCATTAATTAATTATCTGTTTAATCACGGAGACCAATTGTAAAAACTACGATTTGATTATGTGGAAAAATGTATGAGTTTGCAGTTTCTGAGGGACAGAGGGTTGTGAAAATACGGATCTTGAGATATATATATATATATATATCTTTCGTCGACGTCGTCATTGACGTCGTCGGAGTTCGTCTCGTGTGTGTTGCCCCGGGAATACGCCCCAGGGATCGCGTGCAGCATTGTTCCTTTTCGCTTCTCTAACTCCGACTCTCTTTTTCCTCCCTCGCTGGGGATCCTTTTTTTCCGCATCAGGCTCGTCAACTTCTCTTTCTCTCTCTCTCTCTCTCTCTCTCTCTTTGTCTCGCTCTTTCTCTTCCTCTCTGTTTTCCACCCTCTCGTTCATTTTCGCGAGGTAAGCTCTCTTCCCCTCTTTTGTTTTCGCTCTCGTTCACTCCCCCACTTTTTCCCTTGATTCTCTGTCTGTCTCCTTCTCTATCTCTATATCTCTCTCTCTGGTCTTTTACTTCGTCCCACAATCTCTATCCTTTCCTCCTCTCACCTTATATACCTTTTCTACTTTACGAGGGCGTATTTCCTCGAGCGCGCGGAGGCGAACAAGCGAGGATATAACCTTTATGGGGTCTTCCGAAATTAAACGAAGATCTCGCTCGCTGCTTCGTATCTTGTGTCTCTATAGGGCGCGTGTTGCTCACGCGCGACAAAAGAATCGACAAAGAATAAATAACGAGATCGTCAAGTAACTGAGATAGCGAACACGACAATAAAATTAATCGAACGAAAATGACGGTTAATCGAAGGATCGATAATGTTTTCATAACGATTGACCGAAATTGATTTAACGAACGCTTAATCGAAATTAATTCAACGAACGATTAATCAAAATTAATTGAAAGAATCAATTAATCGAACCAATTAACGAATCGATCAATTTTACTTATTCGATTAATCGCCATTGAACTTTATCAAAAAGAAAACAAAAGACACATTTTTCTCAACTTGCGCGTATGAAAATCTAAAGAAACAAAAGTACTCGATTATTCGCCATCTTTGATTGTTGTCAGTTCGCAGATCGTCAACCAACTGAGATAGCGAACACGACAATAAAATTAATCGAACGAAAATGACGGTTAATCGAACGATCGATAATGTTTTCATAACGATTGACCGAAATTAATTTAACGAACGCTTAATCGAAATTAATTCAACGAACGATTAATCGAAATTAATTTACCGAACGATTAATCAAAATTAATTGAACGAATCAATTAATCGAATCAATTAACGAATCGATCAATTTTACTTATTCGATTATTCGCCATTGAACTTTATCAAAAAGAAAACAAAAGACACATTTTTCTCAAATTGCGCGTATAAGAATCTAAAAAAACAAAAGTACTCGATTATTCGCCATCTTTGATTATTGTCAGTTCGCAGAAAAACCGAAGTATCGAGAAGAAGCTCATCGAGACGAGTATCGACGAATTGTTCGCGGATAATCGAATTATCGTCTTTCCTCGAGCATCTTGAAAACTCACCCCCCCCCCCCTTCATCGCCGCCAATCTATTTCACGTCTAATGTTCACGCTTCGCCGCGAATCTCTCTAAGCCCGTGTATTTCTCTTCTTCCTTTGCCACGACAACTTTCCTCAAACAAGTATTTATATATACTCGAGCTTTTTTCCCCAACTGTCTTTATGTCTCTTGCGAATTCTTTATATCATCCACCTTTTCCCTCCTTCTCTCTTCGCGATTTTCCGTCTTTGGTTTTCTCTTTCAACTCGCCTCGGTCTTCTCCCTCTCTCTCTCTCTCTCTCTCTCTCTCTCTCTCATGTGTGTGTGTGTCTGTATGTCTGTGTATGAGTCTAGGGGAAGAGAGGGTTGAGGGAAAGAGGGATGCTCTCGGGGGTTGCTACTGTGATATAAGTACGACCGGGACCCTTTTCTCTCTCTCTCTCTCTCTCTCTCTCTCTCTCTCTCTCACGAATTCCCACCACACACCACCGACTTCAGTTTTCATCGCACTTTGTGAAACAGATCGGTAAAAGGGGTTCCCTTTGCTACCTACCCCGTACTTTTTATTTTCCCTTTTCTTTTTTCTCTTCCATTTCTACCTCTTTTCCTCTTTTACTCTCTCTCTCTCTCTCTCTCCCTTTTACATTTTCTTACTCACTCGGCATCAAGGGCGAGACTGATCTCTTCTACGCTCAGAGACGCGAAAGAAATATCAAAGTCGAGTGCCACGAGTGAAAAATGGATCAAGGATATTGAACGAAATATATGAAAACCCTTTTCTCACATATATAGATATAATCTTCGATGCGTTGAAAATTTACGTATTACGCAGCTTTTTATCGAATTACGTAATCACGTTTAATCACATTAATCGGATTGTTAATCCGAAATTTTCGTCAATCGTAACGAGGAGTTATTTCGATTGATGTTTTTCGTTTTTCTTCTCTTTACTCGAAATCCTTTCGGTCGCAATAATTATTATCGTCGTTTTATTAATCGCGCGAGAAAAACCGATAATGCGATAATTGACGTTGATAATACGTGTTCTCGGGGTCACTCGAACAATTTAACGTCTCTACCTGTATTTATATTTATATCTTCGACAATATATATCAGAATATCACCCTTACATCGTGGATTTCAATGCTTCTCGCGCTGCCTCCCGCCATGCTGATGACTGTGCGCGTTTCCCGGTCAGTTATGCAATATCGGATATCGACTATCTGTCGGTGGCAAGCCAGGCGGAGAAGCTCGAAATCCGAGAGTGTACGACGTTTTCGACGTACGTACACGCGGTTGTATTCGACTATATTCCAGTTACTGGAAAACGACGACGTTATTTCGCTTACCTATAGACGTATAAAGGAAGAACCAACCGCGACATAGACGATCGAACGATCGGGTCTCCTCGAATAATCGGATCTTATGAATAAAAAGGTTATCCACGGGAAATCCTAGGCTTCTGGCTCGCGCGACTCCCGGGGAACCGTACGCGCAGCAGCAACGGCGCATGCCCCCTCTCCAGCGTTCCACGCTACTCGACTCGTCCGCCAATCAGCGCACGGCTAGCGACTCGTCACGCCGCGAGATGTCTCTTCGCCGAGAAAGCCTTTTCGTATGAATAATCGACTCTCTCTCTCTCTCTCGCGAGCGCGATTTTACGATCGACCCGCTGCTAATAACGTCGAATTTCCGAGTGACACGAAGCACGGACCCAAATGTCACGAGAGTCATCCGTTTTCGCTACGAGTGAATCGTAATCGGATTTATGGTTGAACCTCGAACGTTCGGAACGGAGAAATCGCGACGATTTAACCGGTAGGATGGTGAGAGATATACGCGAAACTCGTGACCCACTGATGTATCGCTTCAAATTTGTCGAACGTCGAACTATGAAAATTTTATTTAAAAATTCTCCCATCTCGATATCGCGTCGATGACTCTCGATATTTCTCTCTATCTCTCTCGAAGAATTTTCGAGGTTTATTTTGGGGATGCCGAGGATTGATTGATGCGATTATTGATATTAAGCAAAGTTCTTGGAGATTGGCTGAGAGATTTGCGACGATTCGGTCGTATTTATAAGATATAATAATTTTTCATTGTTGATAATTTTAGTTATACATCAATTAGTTGATTTGATTATTTACAGTTATCACTCTTTTTATTTTTATTATTATTATTATTATTATTTATTATTATGAATAATAACTTATCGATCATCTTTCGATGTTAATATGTGTTGTTGATAATTTTAGTTACTGTTGATGATGCATGATGTAATTATCCTGTCGAAACGATCGATCGACTGAATTAATTTGTTTGAAATAAATGTCATTTATCTATGTAAAATCATATATAAATTAATTAATTTAATTATCAATTATAATAACTCTTCTTATAATTATTATCACGTTTTTATCATCATCAACAATAACGTATTATCGGTCGATCTTTATATTCGTCCGAAAACGTGATATCAATGAAATAGCGTGTCACATTTTTTTACAGCAATCATCTTTTTTTTTTTGATAACGACGTATAAAGCGATTTCTCATAATATCAGAGTTCCAATATTCTCCATGCTTTTTTCGACGTCATTCGACCGAGCTCGCGTTACCGCGAATCGAAGCTTCGACGCGTTCGCGTTTCTGGGAAATACGTTTGTGTCCAGGAACGAGGGAAAGAATTAATCTCTCTCTCTCTCTCTCTCTCTCTCTCTCTCTCTCTCTCTCTCTCTCTCTCTCTCTCCCTCTCTCACTCTGCACGACTGTTTTCACATCGAGGAGCAAAACTCTTTGATCCTCCCGCACGTGCGACGATACACGAGAGAGAAAACGATCTCCTCGCACGTTCCTAGAAGAAAAAAAACGACGAGATGCAGCATCCTCGCTCAACGTTCGCTCGTTCTTTCGTCCATTACCTTCTCATCCCCGATCTTTCTTTATCCTCGCATCGTTTATATAGTTCGACTCGATACTCTTCCATTCGCGATTTTCTCGTTATTGTTGTTTTTTTTCTTTCTTTTTTTTCTATTTCGTTAAGTACAACGGGAGCACCGAGCGCCTCTCTTGGGATTCCCCGTAAGCTTCGCGGGACGAGCGACCCTTCCCGCTAAATGCTTCGTCTCGACATCGTCACATATCCTTAATCAGGATACTCCCCGATGAATTCCCTTCCGCGAAATATCCGTACGCCTTTCTTGCGAGGGACATACTTTGCCGTTGATTAAACGAGAGACGTACGAAGCTTCGGGACGAAAACGGTATTTAACGTTTATAATCATTGAAAAAGAAAATTATCGTTAAATCGCGAAAGTAAATTCTCACGCTTTTAAATATGGAAACGAGAATAAGAGACGCGACGTGTTATATTCCCGATGTAGAAGAAAATTTTCTATCCAACGAGAACTAATTTTTTCCTCGCTCAAGTCGAAAAGTCGAAATTTTTCTTTTTATCGAAATTGACTCGACGGACTTTTCACCAATTTCCCATCGACAAGTATGAAAACAAAAAACAGAAAATTTGCATATTTTTCGTTCTTTCGACCGACAAATTGCCACAATTATCATAATTAAGTCATAATTAGCCTTCCAACAAATCAACAATAAAACCCAAACTTTCCATCATCCCCCTGAATCATTCGTCAAACACCCGGCGATTCGTTCCACAACTCAACGATCTAATAAACAATTCCCCCTAAAACGAACAAAAGCAAATACACAACGCTCTCAGAAAAACAAAAATAATAAACACAAGATAAGAGATCCGAGATCAAAAAAAGCGTGCGCTTTATACACGTACGAGATACGTGTATATTTCACGGGAAGCTTACCGTGCGACGAGAGGAACGATGCTCCACGCGAACGTTATCAGTTCTTCGTGGTTTACTATAAACGTCACCCTGTGTGTGTGTGTGTGTATCACGATGCGTATTTGCCGGGGACGAGGTCGTACCTAGCAGCGCCCTCTGTGGGCCCAGCGGTGAAAAACAACGGGGCGTGGGATCGTAACGCGAAAAAAATGGGTCGACACTCGTAGCTCACGTACCATCCCGTTTCTTATATCTGCAACCTTCCACCCTCTCACATGTATGTTCACTCGCTGATGTATATATATAGCTATCGAAGATGATATATATATATATATAGAGGTATATAGGTATATATATATATATAAACATGAGCGAGGATCCCTGCGGTTATATATACGCACGTGTACATAGAAATATGTACACCGTGAGAGAGGCTTGATGCGGGTGCTCGGCCATAAAGTGGCACAATGCAACGGCATTATATCCAACCCCCGGCGCAACGTTTCGCCCTGGCTTGGCCAGGGCAAGAGGGCTTTCTGCTGGTGGTGGTGGTGGTGGTGATGGTGGTGGTACCTCCAGCCTGGAAAGACATAAAACCCATGCTGGAGACCCTTAATCCCTTCCTCGTCCACGAACCAACGTCGTTACTCTCGTACACACACGCATAGACACGCGTGCTCGTGTGCATAGGGAGAAGAGGGAGGGAGGGAGAAGAGGGGAGGAGGTACATACATCGACACACGTGAGGTGCGAGCGCTTAACTCGAACCGCGCTTCCACGTCGTATACAGTCGGTAAAATCGTTTTTTGTCCCGTATACGTCAACGGCAGATATCCCATTTTGTATTTTTAGTGCAGTGAGACGTTTGCGCAAATGATGAATCGACGCACGAACGAATTCAACAATACGGCGAGGATGCATGCTTGTTTAGTTGTTTTTTTTTTGGAGGGTTATTGTTGGATGTTATGAAAATTGGTGATTTTTGGGTTTTTTTTATTTAAGATGTTTTGGATTTTTAGTAGTGGAGGGTAAAAAAAGAAATTATAAAATATTGTGATGGAAAAAATAAAAAGGGTTTGAATTTGCACAGTTTTTTGTTTTAAATGATTTGAAATTTGTAAAAACGTTCCGTGAGATAAAATTGTTAAATTTGATTCGTTCGTAAACTCAATTCTTCATTGTAATCCAAATTAATTTAACTTAATAATTTTAAAAAATTGTAAAAAAATTATTCAAAAGAAAGGGAATTTTTGTTAGTAAAGTTTGAAAATTGTTCTAGCTCTTCGTGAAGATGATTGATAAACAATTTCGCGGTTTAGGTGGGGAGAGTCGAGGTGGCTCGAAAGGAGAAATTACTAAAATTAACGGAAAACGCCCCTCGTTTGTCCCACGAGCTTTCTCGACGAGATAGTTTTCTCGTTTAGGACTCGATGCATTTTTTCACAATCTTCACAGGCTATAAAACAGAACCTTCTCGTTCTCAGGTTCGAATATCGACCGGACGAGAAATTCGTCGTAAAGGCGCTTTTTTTTATTTCACAAACGTTACCAAAAATGGGCTTGAAAATTGCAGCGTTGGGTCGAATATCGGATAATTCAAAATTACGCGGTTTTCCGATCCGCCTCTCCTTTCTCACAGGCTCGACTATTATTATCGTGCCGTTATAACGCAATATTATTAAACTTGTAAGGCCTCGTTTTAAATGCACGTCGTGTTAACGAGAAGTGCCTCGACCATTTTAGATCTCTCGACGTGTGTTTCTCTTCATTTGCGTATCACGATATGTTTGTGTGAGTGTGTCTGTCTTTTTCGCTGTCCGTGTGCGGTATACGGAAGTAATGCACCATATTCCTCATGGCACGTGTCAGTCTCGAGTGTAACTTAACGTCCGTTGCGGATGCCCGATGGACGTTCACGGGGTGTTAATGTTCTCTCTGGCAAACTTGACGCTTGAACAGCCTCACGATTGATATTCGCGAGTTTATATAACGAGAACGTGGATTCGACCGTTCGACGATAAAGTAGAGTCGCCAAATATCGTCCCCTTTTTGTTGAAACGTTGTAAAACAAACAATAATTATTATAAATGGATAATAAAACTGGGGATGGTTAAAGTAAATCAATCTTTACTTTATAAAATAAGAAAACATTAACAATCTTTGTCATAAACTCTTTTTGTCTAGCTTTTACGAGAAAGTAACATTTTTAGAAAATCACATTTAGTCGCCTAATAGTCGTCACTGGGGATGATATTCAGATCACAATGAAATTTATAATCTGACGTTATAAAAAATTATGAAAAATTATTGGAATTATATTAAAGTCAAGTCGTTATCAGCCATTTGTTTTGTTCAACTTGTTTTAATTATTGTAACACGTTGAGCATATCAATTTTGGTTCTAGACTTTCAATACAATCCTCATGCAACGATTGGAAGCACTTGGGGCAACTTATCCATTACTTCCCTTCTTATCTTGGGAATAACAAACGGGAGATTCAGCGTCATCATTGCTGATATCTTCTTCATCAATGGCGACTAAAATGGAATCGTCATCAGATGTTTTCTCATTGGAAGATTGTTATTTTTGACGCTTGTTAGTTTTTGTTTTATTTTTCAACAGATTTGTCCGAGTTGTTTACATAATCTTTCAAAGTAGCTCTTGGAAATTGTTTAATCGCCTTTTTATATGTCATCTCCTTCGTTCTAACCCCTTCAACAGCCTTTCTCAACCTTTCATAGTTTAGTTATTTAATATCATCCTGGGACGACATTAAGAGTTTGCTGTTTATGATATAAAGTTAACATTACTTGCAAATCACGTTACCTAAGAGCAAATTTTCTTCACCATGTTTCAGCCCGTGTAACTAACAATAATTTGAACAGAATTTTACTCCGAAAAATCGATCATTCAAAGGATTTCCAAAGCTGAGAATATTTTAATAAAAAAAACTCACCTTGACACTTTTATTAATTTTGTATATATCTCGCCGCAGAAGTGACTTTCGGCCTACAATTTTTTACAGTGATCAACTGAGACCAAAGATATCCCATGTCAATAAGAGATTGCATTAATTGTATCGGGAAAAATGATGGGGACGAAATTTGCCAACATTACCTTACTCGTCCCGATTTTTCTCAAATGTATGAGATTACCGAAATAATGATTTTTAAAAATTTATTTTTAAGTGTTTTTTTTCGTTTTGGCACACTTAATATCTTCACATCAATGTGTTTTACATTTTCAAAATAGAAATTAAACGAAAATCAAACAAAAATCAGCAAATATTTAAAAAACTCAAAATATTATGAAGTTTGTCAAATTAATTTCTCAAAAATAAAACACATTTATAATATATACGCATAAATCTACAATATACAATTATAAATACAACTTCAAATTCAAATAATGATTCCCCAAAAACAAAATTCCCGAAATCAAAACTACCAGCAATATTTTTCAAATTGGCATAAAAAAACACAACACCCATGTGACATGTCAAATTATAGCACGCTTCGAGCTCGATCACCCGACGATTAAATATTCAACGTTCGATTACATTATCTCTCAAAAATTGTAACAACCATCACCAACAAATACTTCTAATTATCGACGGAAATTACAACAACAACAACAACAAATGTCTATGCGTCTCGTTGCGCATGTAACGTACCACAGAGTCTACAGAGGACAAGAATTCGC
>OX637865.1:3548649-3593649 GCA_951802705.1 Netelia virgata
AGAGAAAGAGAGAGGAACGTTTCTCGGTTCTCGAATTTCCCAACGTTGTGCAGTCTGCTCGGACGTGCAGCGCAGTTTCCAAGTATAATGGGACTTGGTTTAATCACGAATGTTCGCGAAAGAAACGAGAAGACCGGCCGTTGTAATGCCATTCGTCTATTCGCAAACCCTCTTCCCTTCCCTATACGTGATGGAGGCCGATATGCGTTAACACGAAAAACGACCCTCTAAAATAAATCTTTTCACTTTTCCCACCGTTCGACTTTTCATGAATTGATCGAATTATGCACATGTCACATTTGGTGAAAAAAGAGAAAAAGTTAAGCTGCCTTGGTTCATTCAGAGGTGATATTACAGAAAAATTTGATATTGCGTGAGTTACCGGTTGAGTACGATGCACAAACACAGATCAGCTGTCAAGACTGCTCCTATGCTTTTGTTTACGAACACAGGCTGACCTTTTGTAAAGATCAGATTCATTGCGATCCGAAGGTTATTGCTGCACTGGAGGCAAACGGCTCCATGCAATTCATATACTTGTCGCGGTAAAGAGAATGTTTTGTTTACCTTGTTCGGCCTTGCGAAGGGAAGAGTGAGGTTAGCCGACCGGATGATTCTTTCCGATCGGCACGTGCCTCGGCTGATTATACTAATAAAACTCATCTTCTTATGAAAATGTTGCAAATGATCGTTACACCGGTAAAAATAACTTTCACATTATTTACAGACTACCAAAGTTCGAATCGTGCTTCCACCTTTCCGCACAATGTTTAAATCCGACGCGCACGAACGAGTGTTTCTCGATAACTGGCCGACCGCTAGTTAACACCGTTGAGCTTCGGAGAAAGAGAGGGCGCCACCGTCCAACCACCTCGGGACGGTGGCGCCCTCCCGAATTGCCAGTCATTCCAACATGGCCGCATAGGTTTGCCTCTGTCACTGATCTCCATTCACCTTTTCGTCGTTGGTTGCACCAGGTTTCTTCGTTCGATTGCGAGAATTACAAATAATTTGACGTTTTTCTTTGATTAATTTCGTTATCACGACTAAGCAAAATGTCCGGCGGAGCATTGTTCAGCAACAACGCGTCTCGCGGTTCGAGTAAATATCTAGTCGAATTCAAAGCTGGTAAAATGATGATGAAGGGAAAAATGGTTTACCCGGACACGAGAAAAGGCCAGTTGTACGTTCATCAATCGGACGATTCGTTGATGCACTTTTGCTGGAAGGATCGCACCACCGGTGTCGTCGAAGACGTAAGTTTTCAGTTTTTCCAATTTTATCTTCACTTCGTATTTTCCGATCCTCGCCTATCCGTATTATCCTAGATCCATAGCCATTTTCATTATTCTACACCAAAGACAAACTCCCATTGTAATTTTTCGTGGAAAATCCATCAACGTCGAGAAAATTCAATAAATTTCTCGGGAAATAAAAAAAATACATATATACTAAAAAAAAATTTGTTTAAATAATAAACTCCATGAATAATCGCTATCCTATTAAAATATACATATAACCTCGAATTCAGTAACTTTTACGTTACGTTATATTCAATATGCATTTCCCTTTCTCAGGATCTCATCATTTTCCCAGACGATTGTGAATTCAAGCACGTTCCGCAATGTGAAACAGGGCGCGTCTATCTGCTGCGCTTCAAGCTATCCAGCAGAAAGTTCTTTTTCTGGCTGCAGGTGAAAATCCCCTTTGTTGACTTTTTCGTTACTCAAGATCATAAAAAAAAGTATGACCTTCGATAAAAAAAAATTCGCCATTTTACAGGACTTAAAAACTGATAAGGACAAAGAACATTGCCGAAAAATCAACGAGGTCTTAAACAATCCGCCCACACCCGGTTCTCAACGCAGTGGTGGCGCCAACCACGAAGGCGATTTGCAAAATCTCTTGAACAATATGTCGCAGCAACAGTTGATGCAATTATTCGGCGGTGTTAGTCAAATCGGTGGTCTTGGCAGTCTGTTGGGAACGATGAACCGTCCACACGGTACGAGAGCAAGCACGACTACGACTTCGACCCCAGTTACCACAACAGCGGCGAGACCACCAGCTGCGCAAACTCCTGCACCGACGACGGTCACAGAAGCGCCAAAACCCGCAGGTTTGTCGAAACATCGAGAAAAAACGATATTAACCTTTTGCACTCGCGATACTTTGCTAACCGATTAACCCTTTGGCCTACAACGACGAATGAGGCTCGTGGTAAGGCATTTGGCCCATTAACAATAAGCTCCTAAATGGTTCGACGCGTGACCGACCTTCCTGCTTATTATGGCCCGAGTGATCGGCAGACTGCGCATAAAGGCAAGGGGTTAAAAGTGGCGAGCGAGAGGCACCTCTCGAGTGCAAAGGGTTAATTTTTTCTCACACATTTTCGTCATATTCCCTCTTTCCATTCTAGGAACGCCAAAACCTTCGTCAGGCAGAACATCGACACCTACAAATTTACTAGGAATTACATCGCCGACAAATACGATCCATCTTAGCGACTTGCAGAGCTTTCTCTCGGGAATTCCAGCACCGGCAGGCTCCGAACCCGTTGCTCAGGTAATGTCACGCTCGTGTTTCCATTAATAATTTATTCCGGGGATTTGTATCGAACGAGGATCGTGGTATGGTCGGGTTTTAATAGAAAACGATCCGAAAAAACGGAAATATCACGGTTGATTTTCCGGTTGTAAATTTTCTGGGGATAAAAGAGAAAGATGTAAAAAAAAAAGTGGTGATTGGTCAGGTTTTGATTGAAAACGATACGAAAAATCGGAAATATTACGGTCGAGCTTTTGTTTGTAATTTTTCTGGGGATTAAGGAGAAAGGTACGCAAAAAAAAATGAAAAAAGTGGTATATGATTGCGGTGAGTGAGCTTATCGGTAAATAAACGCGAGCTTATCCCCCAACTTCCTGCGCTACCCCTGTTGCTTGCGCCGCGCGTTTGTTTCAGTTTTTTTTTCTTTTTTTTAAGCAGATAGTACAAATATGTACAATATGCTTATCGCAAACAACATGTTTATCCTTGTATCGAACCGTTCGCGATAAGATTACATCCGTTGTGACTGCCATTCGATCTTCGCCGCTACGTCGTCGTCGCAAATTTTCAACCAGCTTGTGTTAACCTCTGTGTTTTCCCGTCATCCGTATCGCAACATCTTCGAATCGACAACCGTAGTTAATCTCGATTTTTCAAAAAAAAAAAATAAATAAATAATCAAATTTTTCACGAAGATAGAACCGAAAATTTTTCATCGTCGCTAGATATCTTGGATTTTATGCGAAGGCTCTTGTTTTCTCGGGAATCGTCGTTCATTAGAGGTTATGTTTTCATTAGTTAACGAATATTACTTGACGGGAACCCGTGAAATGGAATTTTAAGTGATAGTTTCGAATTAACGAAGAAAAAGATCATTAAGATTTTGAGATTTTGGGTATCCGCGTTTATTCGAGGCTTAAATGAAAAACGTGTATTATCGTGGCTACACTTGACACAAGTACTAACCTCGCTTACATTTTTATCGAGCAAGAAAGCTACATCGATACGTATCTCGATCGATAAATTTTCAAGTGCGACATTGGCATCACGCACGATCATTACAAACCCTATAATAACATACAATTTTCGCGTCATTTATCAACCTTGATCGATACGCGACGTTTTTGCGGAGAAGCTTCTCGTTCGTTGCATTCGCATACGTTAAATAGGGGGAAAAAGGTGTTTCGAGAAAATAGCGTAGTGTCGTCCATCTATGGGAGAAGCGGACAACTAACGAGTCGAAAATTTTCAAGCACGTTGGCCTCTCGTGGCTACCGACTGGATAGGATCTTGCGTATAAAACATAAAACGAAAAAGCGTCGTTATGATAATCGCGATAATCGTGAAATTATTTACAATGAACTTCGCGTGGTTGACCGATAATCTGGCATTGCTGAGCAGCACCTGGGGTAGAGGAACGGGTTTTATTTGTTGTTCACGGCCGGCTACAGCGGAGCTTATTGTCCGGCAGAGGGGCGTAGCAAGCGAGCTGACCAATTTCATCCCATCGGCGATAACGGCTACGGAAAGTCTGGAGCGTACTATGAGCAATCACTTACCGCCCGGGGACAGCCTGTGTACCACGCTATCGTCCCCTCAGTTCTCCGAGGCGCTATCAATGTTCTGGTCTGCTTTGCAGTCGGGTCAGGCAGGCCCAGTCATTCGTCAATTCGGGCTTGGGCCTGAAGCGGTCAACGCAGCGGCGAGCGGCAATCTCGAAGAGTTCGTCAGTGCGCTGGAGTCCGAGGCCAAGTCGGGAAGCCAAGCTACCGGTGGACAGCAACAGTCTACCGCCGGCCAACCGTCGCAACAGCAGACGGACGAGGACAAGAGCAAAAAGCAACCGCCGTCAGGTGGCGCGTCGGGCAAGAAGGACGACGACGACGAGGGCATGGCGCTCGATTAATCGAAACACTGCCCTCTCGCGGTCAACGCCAGGAGTTTCTCTTTTTTCTCACACCTCGATCCGTATTGATAGAGATATTATAAGTACTGTATTGTGTAATTGATAACATGCGCGCTTCTTTGTTTTTTGTTTGTATTTTTATTTTTTTTTCGGAGACTAGACAGAGTCGAGACTCTCCGTTCAGGATTTATTCCTACACATTTGTACATGAACGAATGAGGGTTCGAAACGTTAATAAAATTTGTGAGAATATACCACACGTGCGAACGAATATCGACTATTTATTTCGATCGTAGGGTCGATTCTTCAATGGTGTACCAATTTTACCTTTTCCAAACTCCCGATGTTTTTTTTTTTTGTAAACGAGTCGTTCGACGAAGTATTTTCTTTTTTTGTATAATTAATAATCTTGGAAATTAAAAAATAGACAATTTTTGTCGTCGTGGCTGTTACGAGAAATTATCAGTGATATACAGAATTTTTAAATCGTTGATACGTAGTCAATCTATTAATTATTTTGTGACTACTGAGGGCGAACGTCACGAAGCATTTCGACGCTTAAAAATTCAATTCTAAAGTAGATGGCAATGAATCTTCTTTTTCAAATATTTCATAGGTGATAACAAAAGTAATGATACAAAAATATGCGTGTCGGAACGATTTTTATGTAATGTATTGAATCGTGTCGTGGTTCGGTCGCACGACTTAAAAAAATGCGTGGGAATAGACGGCAGAGTCATCATGGATTAGCAGGTTATGGAGACATTTGTTTTTATGGAAAAAGCGGGAAAGTGACTGAAGCGCCCGGTGAACTTGGTACTACATTGTGCGCTCTTGGCCTTGAACTAGACATACGTCTAGGCGTACGCGTGTCTCTCCTGTTGGACGGACGCTATACGTACCGCGTAGCGTGTAAAATACAAGGCGGCTGTTGCGCCGAGGCATTGTATCGTTCGGTCAGTTTTAACGATGAAATTATGGTATTTCGTCACAAGGTGAGTCGTTGGTTATCGTGAAAAAAAGCTACGAAAGAAGGAGAGCCTTCTCGCTTCACTTGACCTTGGCTCGTCATCACGTGATACTCGATTGATTATCTCCCGAAAGGATGAGAAAATCCGGGCTAGTTCGATGTCGCGCACGCATGCTTGAGGAAAACGTCTCAGTGGCGGGAATTTGCTCGGGCCAATCAGGACGCATTGTTTACGACGCACAAACGCCCGATTGGTCCACACCGTTAATCGATATAGTATGACACATTGCCGCCAACGTTTACTCACCCATCTCCGCGTTTCCATCAGAAACGCGTGAACGTCGTCAACATCGTCGTACATCCGGTAAGCACGAAGACAAATTGTGGCGAATTTCATGGGTTTTCATCGTTGAAACGAGCCATCGCGATATTAGCGAAATACTTATCCCGTACGGAGCTCGGCCAGATGTTTACGTGGTCAATTCGCGGGAAGATTCGATTGGTTATTTCGTGAATGATATTGCCCAGGAACGACGTGAGGTGTGAGAATCTTGGAAGTGTCTCGAACCCTCGAAAGTTTTATAGATAAGACGCTATATCCGTTATCACCGTATTACCATCGATTGCCAAAATTCTTCCGAAGTCCGAAGCATTAATCGGCATTTATAGCATATTCGAGCGTATCTACAAGCTAATGATAGAAAAATATGTGCTTGCGTTCGAATCTCATTGAAAACAACATGCGCCTCATAATGATACGGTCATGTTCCACGTGCGCATGCGCACACGGCTCAGAATCGAACAAGTAGGGAGAGTAGGGAGGGGGGGATTGCCCTCGCGAGTATGCTGACCGATGAAATCCTTCGCAAATTCCGCTAAAAAATTGTCACGGCGTATTCTCGCGAGTTTCGTGTTGTGGTACGGTCGCGTCTCGTTCGCCCGTGTGAGACAAAAGCCCGTGCGACAATCTTGCCAGTTATGGCGCTAACGAGTGCCGGTGTCATCAGGAAATAAACGCGGGTAATCGAGTTTATTTATTTTTTTAATCCTCATTGTTGTGACAGCGATGCCCGGGTTGCTGGAGAGCGAGAAGGAGAGAGCGTATGCGTGTATGTATATGTGGATGTGTGTGTGTGTGTACCGCTGCGTGCGTGTATCAGCCGTCGGGTTAGTATAGCCAACTGCTGCATGGGGGCACGTAATGTACGCCGAAGCCCATGTAAAATGGCAACCTTGACACTTGGCGATGTTGTTGTTGGCGAGTGACGAGCCAAAGTGCGTAAAAAACATACGTTAGTCGATAATGAGTTCTCATTGTCACCGGTGTGTTTTAACAACCGTTATTGCGTGATTCTATAACGGTATACATAAAACGATAACACATTTTCCCGAAAGAGAGAGGGAGAGAGAGAGAGAGAGCGTGTGTGTGTGAGAGAGAGAGAAGGAGAGAGAACGTACAGTGTGTTAATATAATCTGACGACACTCGCGTCGACGCACATCGTGCGTATCCTTATAATCGTCGGTGGTAAAGAATCGCGGAGCGTAAAAAACGCGGGTGATATTTTCTTTAGCGTTTCGACGTACCGAGGGTACGGTAACAACGAGTGAAAACAATCGCGTCGCGGAGCACTTTTATTGTCTCGCTTCTTTTTTTAAATATTTTTTACTGGGTCTAATGTATCTCGATATGAAAACCGGGAAGGAGAATACCGTGCGTTGCACGGACCGGTTCGCGAATCAGACACGGGCACACATGTAGCATTATACGCGCGTACGTGAGTGACTCTTGTCCTATTCGTACAACGAACGAGTTTGCGGTCGTTATACCCCGTGCCATTCTTTCAATCCATATATTTAATATTCACGATCGGGCTTCGATCACGTCGAGTTTTCCATCGGTGACGTTGCTCGAGGTTATAAATGCTGCGCGGATGTGGTAAATTTTAATATAGGTGCATATGCATATGTCAAACAGATATATGTGCAAATACATGCAACTGTTGTCTATGTGTATCTCGCGCGCGCTCTCTCTCTCCCTCTCTTTCTCCCCCCCCCCTCCCCCCATACGTGAAAGCACGAGGGCACTGCCATGGATACAAGCTCGCGCCGGATGCGCAATGACTAACCGTGTGGCACGTCGCGCGCGCATACATACACACACGGCTATCATTCGCGTTTCTAGCAGTGAAAATATATGTATAGCTACATATATTTTCCCACAACGGTATATTCGGCCTACGGAATAGTTATACGCTATAGTGCGAGGTAAAAGTGAATTCACGATCGCGCTTCGCGGCAATTTTCATAACCACGATTCACCTACCATCGACGACCACAAGCATTTTTTTCCCACGCGTCGTGAATCTCGTGGCCTTTAATACCCTCGTATAAGTATATATATATATAGTACACAAACGTGCAAAATTATTCAGTGACCACGGTGGTTCGAAGTTATCGGTAAACAATAAAAAAAAATACGAGGTTGTAAAAACATAAACAGTCCGTTCGACGTTTGTAAATATTCCGATCGTTATCCGTGTCTCTATCAAATCGGTGTGTTCCGTAAGACGCTAAAGCTCCGGTAAGAAGTGTTTTTTAACTCGAGTTGTTTTGAAGCCTTTGTATTTGTATCGAACAAGTGTCAGCGTTCCAATTATTCTCTCTCTATCGCAATAAAACCGTACGTGTGTACTCTCACGGTGTATAACAACGATAAGCTCAACGCCGTTGCGATAAGCGTGCAGGTACTAGAGCAGCCTCGTACCTCGTACCTCGTACTCAAAGGATTTTCGTAATTTCTCTTTGAAAAGAAAAATTGTATAATCCTATACGGAAAACAATCGTCACACGTTCGATAAACGTCGCGAGTATGAAATAATCGCGATGATACAAACACATATGATCCAAACGGAATCGCGCTTAGTCGTATTGACACGTGGGTCGTTCGCGCTCACGGCTGATCGTCCATATGTAATCTCCATTGTTTCTCAGTTGCCGGGTTAGGCCGCGCGCACCGTGGCGCGACGCTCCGCGGAGCGGGTGTGAAGTATGTATGGTAGGTAGGAGTGGGGGGAAAAAATGATGGTTGCCATCGAGGAGCGATCTTCGCGGTCTAGCGTGCATTCTCGGATAACGTGTGCGCGCGCGCGCATAGTACCGACGGAGCGAGCGAGAAAGCGCCTGGACACACGTACGCACACATAATAAATAACCCGCAGGTCTCTTCGTGTGTGTTTCAGTCGTCTCGTGACCGCTGTTCCGGCAGGTTGTTCGCGCGGCTGTGCGTCTCCCGGTAATGATGCCGTTCGTCGCGGCAATTCGCGTAAACCTTTCGAGTTTTCGTTGTTTCGTCGTAGGAGAAAAGTGCGCGTAATAGAGTTCGCCCAGTGACCAGGAAACGTATACGGAGAACGGAGAATACGACGTGTGGAGCGAACGAAAACGTTCGTACCCAAATTTACAGTGAAATTTTGCAGTGACAACTAAACTCTATCACGTTCTATAAAAATACGTAGTTTTTTTTTTTTTTAACTACGCAGAATGAATCAAAGTGCGTTGTATTTCGCGTACCGCGTTTTTGCGCGTTTCTTCGTGAATTGGTGAAAGCGCCTAACGTACCGAGGAAATGTAGTGACGTATCGCGCGTGTGTTATTATTTGTTAATCGTGAAAATAAAACTCCGCGACGCTCGACGAATAACGTCTTGCCGAAATCGACTCGCGCGCCAACGGGGGTGGACGGACAGTGTTTCGTGCATTCTCCCAACGTGAGATTTTTCGCGCGAATGATTAGAAATACGATACGCGAGTGAAAAATCGGAAAATCATCGACAATCGGGTAAGTGACGAATTCTTTTTTTTTTTTTTTTCGTTATAATTGCTCGTTTATCGCCATTTCTCTCAAGGCGGCAGGACCATCGCCATTTTTCATACGTTGTTGATCTCGACTCGAAACGTCATTGTTAAAATACTTTCAAACGGAAAATATATATTTTTTATATAATAATTCTCATAATTATATTGTTTCATGTACAATATTTTAACAATAATTTTGGTTAAACCGATTTACGATTCTTCTCGCAAAACACAGTTAAAATAAATCTTTCGGATTTTCGGGCACTACCCGTTATTTTTATCACTCTTTTTATCATCGAAAATAGATTCGCGAAGATTTTTTCGTCTCTCTAATCCGGCGCATTCTTCGCGAAATGTCGCGATCCAGTTATAGCCATTCCTGGATATTCATTGGACCGTTATCGTGCAACAAGTAGAGTGGGAGCGTGCGAAGGGATACACAGTGGAGAAAGAGGTGGAGGCGTTGGAGTAGGGAGTGGGGGGAGGGGGAAAGCTTGTGCAGCAGCCCGCGATCTCGCCCGCGAACTCCAGTCTCGTCTTTTTCTTTTCCAGAACTTCTTTATTCTTTCTTTTCTCTCTCTCTCGCTCTTTCTCTTTTTATGTTCTCTCCCTCTTTCGCGTCGTTCGGCTCTCTTGCATACGGAGAGTCCCAAGGTCCCGGTTCGCGTTCGAGGTTCGCACGCCTCTTTGGCCACGGTGTACAGTACAAACATAAATATATACACCGCGCGGTATACCTATGTTCTCTCCGTTTTTTCACAAATATACAGATTACCGTCCAAATTGGATAAATCGAACGATCGATTTGCTGCAAAATGCGTTGAAGCGGAATTTAAATATTTCCTTCGTTTTATATATTTTCTTATTCTTTTTGTTTCTTAAATCTCTTTCTCTAAGTTAACGATTTATCCATTTATTACTTTGATTTATGTTCGATCGTTGCTCTTCGGTTCGCGAAAAATCCCGCGAGATGTCGCCGTCGCGCAGCGCACGAATCGGAGTTACGAAAAAGGTTCAGTCACCGGCGGGATCGGTCGTTAACTGGTGCACGTACATGCATCGTGGATATATTTAAAGAGAACCAGAACACCCCTAACGAGGAACAAAGACATTCGCGTCTCACGTATGGATGAGAGAAAGAGGTACGAGGTTTTTTCGCGTGTGTGTGTACGTTGCGATCTTTGCGAATGTGCGAGGGCGAAGTACGAGCGTCTTCGGTTGAGCGACTTGGTAGCGCGGCAGGGGGGGGGGGCGGTCGCGACAAGTGCGACAAGTCGAAAGCGACGGTGAGAGAGAGAAAGAGGATGAAAAAGGGGCGGGGGGGGGGAGTAATAGGCTTGGTGAACTTGAGTAGCGCGCCTCTCCTTTCCTCTTCTTCTTCTTCTCCTTCTTCTTCTTCTTCTTCTTTCTAGAGGGCCCCGGGTTGCCAACCCATCGCGTATCTTACTTGTTTTTCATTCTTTTTTCTTATTTTTTTTTTATCTCTTTTTTTTATATCGTTTTTTTCTCCGCCATTCGCCTTCGTACTTGGCGCGCTCACCTCGCGCTGGCGACTCTCGCGGACACAACACGCACCGACGTACGCCCGCCTCGCGGTCCCAACGTCCGTGCGGCCGCAAGACCGACAGAATGAAAAATAATAAAGAAAGAGGCGATTCGCGAAGCGAGAGTCGAAGAAAAAAAAATGAGCAAACGGGAGAGAAGCATTGAGAGAGAGAGAGAAAGAGAAGGAGAAAGAGAAAAGGAAGAAAAAAGCAGCGATGACCGACCGGAGGTTCCTTCTCTTCTCTCGACGATGTCTCCCGCCGTGTCTTGAATGGAACGGAAACGAAGCGACTCGAGAAGAGTTCCGTGAGCGGTTTTATTTTTCTTCCTTTTTTTCTTTTTCTTTTTCTTTTTACAACCCTCGATGCACGAGCGCGCTTATTATCGTCTTTGAAATATCCAGACGGGAAGATATATTTTGTTCCTCGCTGCGCAACCTCGCGGAGTGAAAACTTTTCGTTTCAACGTAAAAGAACGAATTCTTTATGCCGAAAGTCTTCGTATAAAAAATTAAATTACAACGAAATTCAATTGAATTACTTATTTTGATGAATATGAAATTTAATTCGTATTTGAATTAAGTTTATTTTTCACAATCTTTTATTTTTTGTCCGTTTATTATATTATAAATATTTGTTTTTTTACCAATTTTTTCGTCTTTTCGACCGTGATGAAAATTCAACGAAAAAAAAAAATGACCGATTCCTCGTAACCGCCTCGATTCAGCTTCTCGTGTACCGTCGCTCTCCCTCCGTCTCTCCTTTCACAAGAACCTCGACCGCGCTGTGTTTTTGTCCTTGCTCTCTCCCTCTCGATACGAAAACGAGGGCCGACGGCCCGATGCCCACCCGGTTAAAATACATCTCGCGAGGCGTTTCTCGCGTTTCATTTACTCGCTTGCTTTTATACTTTTTTTTGCATTTTTTTTTCTTTTTATTTTCTTCGTACTCATGGGTGCGGGCCATTTTTTCAATATCGCCCCTCGTGCCCCCTTCTTACGATCGAATCGACGATACGACGGGACCTCCTCGATTCTTCGGGCAATCGGAAACACACGTCGCGCTTCTTTTGTTTACCTTCGATACGAACGAGTCGACGTAATTTTTTTTTTCACTTCGCCGAGCTAAATTTCATCGAGACATTTTCTTTCCACGATGTGCGAAATTTATCTCGAGAAAAAAAAATATGAAAAAATTTAAATGGATATAAAATATATTCATTAAAAAAAAGGAATATTTTATTTGAAAATATAATAAAAATTGAAAGAATAAATTAGATTCGTTCATTGTTCGTTGACACAATGCGAGGTACAAAAAATAATACAAAAAATAAAGAAAAGTTTTCGTCCAATCGTACACGCGAACTTTCCAATCTTCGTTTGTATTGCGCCGGCGCAGAAAGCGGTTATCTCGTTTCCTCGCGAGCGAATAAGACACGGCAGGGAAACAAAACAAAAAGAGAGAAAGAAGCGAAGAAAAGGAGTATGCGCGTGCGTGCACGCTCAGCGAAGCGCTTTGTTCCTGTATTATAGTTTATGGTACCCGCGACCTTTTCTCCCCGTCGTACAGTCCTCTCGGGGACTTTTCTCGTACGAAGCCTGGCAAAACTCGAACTCTTCCGCTCGACTTGGCGCGATTCTTATCGCTCGTTTAATCGCGTTTCCATCTTACTCCGATCTTTTTTTTCTTTTCCGTTCACTTTTCGACCAAGATTACAAAGCGAAAAATCAAAGGAATTATGCGAGTCGAATGGATTTTGAAAAATTTCAACAATTTAAAATATTTAAAAAATGTAAAGAAATAACAACAAAAATTTAATTTGAAGAATTTGAATTAACAACATTTTTTTTATTTGAAGAATTAAAAATATTTTTGAAAAATTTCGAAAATCGATGTTTTCTATTTTTTTCAATAGCGTTCTTTATTATTAAGAGATACCGTAGCCGGTGTTAAATAAAAAAGCATGTTAAACAGGACGTGGGTAAAAATAAAAGAGAGCGACGATACAATTTTTATGATATTTGTTTTTATAACTGAATATTTCACAAATTTGTATTTGACTTATCTTATTATCTCTCTTTCTCTCTTTACAAAGAATCTACCGTTGCCAAGTCGCTAAATACGCCGATGACGATCACATACACAGAGTTCTTCATAAATCATAAGCAAACCCAAATTTTATCGTCGAAATTTTTTCGATTCTTTTTCGAACATTCCCTTCGCACAAATTCCGAAATCATCGAAATCATCGAACGAAACGACCGTAAAATGCCCTAGGAAAAATTCCATTGGAAGAATTAATGATACGAAGAATAATTCTACCGCGACTTCGCCTTAATAGGGATTTTTCAGGCAGTAATTTTCCACAAACGGAGAAATAGCACGATACGAGCGACGAATCCGTATAAATTTTTCGTACGAAATTGTTTTTCTTTCTTTCTTTTTTTTTGAAATTATTTATTTCCATTTATTAATTAATCGACGGGTTTCAAAGTTATAAAACGCGAGAGTATGAACGCGACTATGAAGGTACCGGCTACGAAACAAGCGACGAAAATATACCAGGTTTCCTCGTCGAAGACGTCGGTGAACGCCGGCACTTGGCTGTACAAAGTGTCGATAAGCTGCATGTTATAATCTTTGTTGCGTCCCGTCGATTTTCCCGCCATTTTTCAATTTTTTTTCTTCTTTGTTTCGCTTCTAGTAATAAAAAAAACCAAGCAAATTCAATCTTCGATTTTTAAATATTTTACCGTTAAATAATTTTCCCGTGAATTGACGATGTAGGTAGTTTTGTTCCTCTTCGTTTGTTTTCTTTCTAAGTTTTTGTTTTACATACAGCGCTCCCGTTCGACTTCCGGTTATGATTTTTTTTTCTTTTTTGGTTACACGCTTCTAACTTCTACGCGAAAATTTCGACGTTCTCTAAGATTCGACGGTCGATCAACTATTTCGTATTTGTCGATTATTTACTCTCTGTTTCGTACGACAAATATTTTCTTTTCTGTTGATTATTGTTTTTGTTTTCTGGATTCACCGCTTTATTCTTCGTTTGCTGTTTTCTCTGAGATCGTAATAACTATCGAGGTTGAACTAGGCGCGGACAATTTTTGTTTAACGACGATGTCGCGGTATTTTGATCTTGACTCTGAGTTTTCTCTTTCTCAACGGTTTTCCGACGTGTACAGGCTCTTCCACCGGCACTAGGGACGTTATGTGCTCGTTGTACAGCTTCAGAACATCGAGGACCTCCAATTTCCCCAATTTGAAGACGAATTTCTCACCGGAAACTGCGAGAATAATTTTTTTTTTAATAATTAAAATTCATTTTTTAATTATGATGTAAAAACAATTTTTTTCGTTTTAAAAATTCGTAAAATTTATGAATATATATATATTGTATTTATTTGAAAAACTTACGGAGATCGCATGTGACAACTGGCTCGGAACGATCACACACGACGTTTGTCTTCAGCAAACAGTTTAAATTCGTCGATATAATTTTCGGTGCTGAGATGTAGGAGAGAAAATCTCTGTAATGAGAAATATATATGTATATATATATAATATGACTTGGCACTTTTTTTACGTGATTATTTGAAGAAAATTAAATTTTCGTGTTTTTATAGTCAAAATGGCGCAACTGGATCAGCAGCTACCAATTCCCATGCCGGACCTGAGTACCATCCGCATAACAGCGGCCGTCTCTATGCTCGGCAAGGCTTACGGATGTGGACAATGCAGCGGTGAGTCGAATTTATATACAAATTTCGAAATAAGAAAAATCATCGATATTCAAAAATTATTCAGAAAACGAAATGACAAAGAAATAATGCACCGCGTTATATCTAGGAAATTGTAGAAAATATATCTCGATAATTTTAGGAACGCGTTGAAAGTGGTTAGGGATGTAAACGGGGATTAGAACTCTACATCCCCGCACGGACGTCACATTCTCAATACACTCGAGACACAATAATAAACGCCCAATTGGGACGGAATGACGATAGTGTTACGTACCAGTTGTTCGAACGTACAATTTTTATTCTAATGTTACAAAAAACTCTTTAGCGAGCCACGTTTCAATCGTTAAACGACAATTTTTCTAAAAATAACAACCGCAACCCCGTGTACTCTGCTAGTCTACTGGAAATGGTACGAATAGCGCATGCGCGGGTTATCGACTTTGTATGTTCGCAGTCTACGCAGGCGCGGATCTGAGATGTGCAATTCGCTTCGAGAAACTATGCCTAATTATTACCCGGAAAAAAGGGAATGAAATTAAACACCAGTAATTCACATTTAAGAATATATTTGTAGTATCGTTTATAGAACGTCATTCGAAGGAGTTGTTTAGCAATTCGCGACACAACACTCGAATTCTTTCACTCTCAAGTAGCCCTCTTTTGGTCAAGGAAGAAATCATGTTGGTACTTGTTGGACGGACAAAAAATATCGAACGAACTAACACTCGGAAAAAGTGCAATTAATCGGTCATTTATTAATCGAGCTGAATAAGTTAAAGGATATAAAAGTAATATCGTGTATTTATCAGCGATAAAAATTAATGATAAGAGTATGACACTGAATCAATGCGACGCCACTGACTCGAATCTCCCCTGTTCTCTTTTCATCTTTTTCCGTTCATCGCTCAACTAACCTCGCTTGCCGGACTCGTTTCTCAAAAGGATCGAATTGTACGGTGATTTTCGAGACGGGTTTTAAATTCAAGGATCTCAATTGTTTAGCGATCGCACTTATGACACCGCCCGAACGCGAATAAACGCCTTGAACTGGAATCGACATTATTGCCGAATGATTGTGCACGCGATCGCACACACCGCGAGAGTCACGATGTTCACTGGCGAGAATATGCCGTTCCAGTGCTGCCAACGCGATGCGACTGCAGCGCCGCGATTGGTGCGCTACTGAAACAATTTTCTCTTTCCCTCTTTCTCAGTTCATCAAGCGTCCCTCGTGCGAATAAGATTTTATACATGCTATAATAGAAAATCGTTTCAAAATATAAGTGTACTTTTCTACACTTGCGATTTTCGAAAATTTTGGCGTCATTCGTTCGACCTTTACTCGATAAACATTAGTTTGCTCCGAATGACGATCCATTACTTTTTCACCTTCGCTCGAAGTCTTCAAGTATTAGAAAATGGTATCGCGACTATTCTACCACGAAACAAAATCATTATAAAAATACATTCACCCTCACGAGCGTAAACAATGTCTAAACAAATCTATCGTCATTTCAACGACACGAGGGCACAACGTTCCCTCGAGCCGGCACTGAGCTCTCTCGCAGAGATTGGTAGAGCGAGGCCCAATGAGCGACACCGTCGCGGCGGCCATTGCCAGAAGGACAGTCTCGATCGCAGTGTGTGTTGTAGGGAAGTGTGTTGTGCGGCCAAGTGGGTTTTGTGTTAAATTTTTTACTTATTTGTTAGTGATAAAATCGTAATTTTTCATCTTCGGCTGCGAAAATGTATCCCGTAGGCCAACGTGAGTATTGCCAGACACTATCGTTTAATGCGGTGGTTGAGGGATTGATGAGCGACGAGAGCGAACTAAAAAACACAACATAAAGGAAGGAGTTGATCAGACGTTTGTCTAGGCGAGTCTAGAGAACCTCGCAAGTCGCTCCAGTTGAAACGTTTTTTTTTTCAAGCCCTTTGTTCATTAACTTGGGTGAACCCGCGGTATTCTCGATCGCGATATTTCACTCGTTGCTCGAGATAATGGGAAAATGGAATAAAATGAGCACGAGAAACGAAGAAACGCGCGTAAAACGCGCGGCTTGTCGGGGGCGGCCTTGTCGAAAATTTCGTAGACCTGACCCCGTATGAACCCCCGTTTCGTCGTTCAACAGGCAGAATGTGTCGTTGTCGTCGATGTCGGTTGTAGTACTACCACGCTGTGATTCGATCATTCGGAGCGCAAGAGTTTCGTAGGTATATACGTGCGTATACATATATATGTATTGGGTAATATATATATACATATACACGTATAAGTATGTACCTACACCTCGTAACACCGATGCCACTCGTTTCGTCGCGATATCGTCTCCGATAACCACGCTGCACGCCAATCGTGGCAAACGCTTTTTTCTTTTCCCCTCGTCTATTTCGCTCTCAATTCCTCGCTGTGTAACCCTCGATCGATAATTTTCCCATCAAAATTGCAACGTTCGATTTCATATCGCGTTCGATCGAATCGTTCTCTAGTTTTTATTAACATCGTTATTCACTCGCTATTTTTCAACCACGATGTCTAATGCCTTTCCGGGAATTAGCTCTTTCGCGTTACTGACGCTTCACGACAAACCTTGATGTATAAACGTGAAACGACGTTTTTTGACAGTTTTCAACAATGCATGATGAGACACGCGCGTTTGGATAATTTGCACGTGATTAAAATTACATAGCATATTCGCGAACGGTTCAGTTTATATTTCGCCTTGATATATTAATAACGAGCACAATGGCGATAATTAAATTCGATAATTTCGAAAACAACATCATCATCCATTGCGAAATGATTCTTTTTTCTCTCTTTTCTTTCACGTCACGACGAATTTCCTTTGGTATCTAATTTCTTCAAGTTTCGTTGGTTTTTTCGATTCTTCGTTTTTTTTTTGTTTCTTCTTTTTTTTTCTCTTCTTTCATTCCTTCCATCACCGCACGTACTCAACCGATTCCTCTACAAACAACAATCAAAAGGCTTAATTTTGTATCCGAGTGAAGATCATTTTTTACTGTCCCTAATAGCTAAGTACCGAGTTTCGAAGAACTTCTGAACACAAGTGTATACAAAGATTCGAATATGGAGGAAACAACTGGTAACCATTACATGAGTATATGTATAAAACAAAAGAAAACAAAAAAAAAGAAAATAAACAATTATGAGAATATGTATATCGATACGTAGAGTCACTTGTACAATTTTTTCTATATTTTTTTTTCTTTACTTTTCGTTTTTTGAATTCTTGAATCGATGATACGCGAACTAGATGGTAGAACGTGTATTTGGACTTACAGAAATTTCAATATTTTATAGCCCCCCCACCCGGGCCAACGACGAGCACAGCCGTAGGAGCTGCGGGAGCAACTGGAAGCAGCGTTGTAGCTTCCAGTTCGCTAGGTCTTGTTCCCGCACAACAGACACACACACCTCCTCAACCTCCGGAACTGCCAAGTAAGAAAATCATTGAAAAAAGTTGCATTTAAAGACCGAAAGAACGATCGTTCGATTAATTCGATGTCTTTGTCTTGTTCTCTCGCAGTGTTCTCATGTCCACGAAGGCCAAACATAGGACGAGAGGGTCGGGCGATCGGTCTGCGAGCCAATCACTTCCAAATTACAATGCCGAGAGGTTATGTTCATCATTACGATATAAACATACAGCCTGACAAGTGTCCACGTAAAGTCAATCGTGAGATAATAGAAACAATGGTACACGCTTATAGCAAGGTATTCAGTAATCTCAAGCCAGTTTTTGACGGAAGGAACAATCTGTACACCAGAGATCCTTTGCCGATAGGCAACGACAAACTAGAATTAGAGGTAAGAAAGATTCCTCGTCGAGAAACAATAATTTTTAATACGTTTAATTAATCGGAGATTTATAAAACGTTACTCTTTGTCATAATTTTAGGTTATACTGCCTGGAGAGGGTAAAGACAGAGTGTTTCGCGTAGCAATCAAATGGATAGCGCAGGTATCGTTGTACGCCCTCGAAGAAGCTCTTGAGGGTCGTACGCGACAAATTCCTTACGACGCAATATTGGCTCTCGACGTCGTCATGAGGCATTTGCCGTCCATGACTTACACTCCCGTCGGTCGATCATTCTTCAGTACTCCGGACGGATATTATCATCCCCTCGGTGGTGGCAGAGAAGTATGGTTCGGTTTTCATCAGTCCGTTAGGCCGTCACAGTGGAAAATGATGCTCAACATTGACGGTAAATCACGAATATTTCGCTTAGTCTCCTTTTCTATGTAAAATCGAAGGAATTTAACTCGAAAATCGTCGATTTTAATCTTTCAGTATCGGCTACCGCGTTTTACAAGGCTCAACCAGTGATAGAATTCATGTGCGAGGTGTTGGACATTCGAGACGTGAATGAACAAAAGAAACCACTCACCGATTCGCAGAGAGTTAAATTTACCAAAGAGATCAAAGGCCTTAAGATCGAGATTACGCATTGCGGCACAATGAGACGAAAGTACAGAGTTTGCAATGTTACCCGTAAACCAGCTCAAATGCAATCGTGAGTATAACGAAATTTTTCAAATCTCTTCGTTCAAATTATCATGGAATTCTTTGTTTTATATGCTTTCTTCTTTTTTCGCACTTGATAGATTTCCTTTACAACTGGAAAACGGCCAGACGGTAGAATGTACCGTCGCGAAATACTTCTTAGATAAATATCAAATGAAGCTGCGCTATCCTCATCTACCGTGCCTTCAAGTTGGACAAGAGCACAAGCACACTTATCTGCCGCTCGAGGTAAATACAATATTGAAATTAGTACGAAAATCATTTACGAAAAACGCAAAACAAAGCTTTTTACATACTGAACAAAAATTAGGAGTTTAGCAGCAATATTATGGCTGCTAAAATTTGTATGCGATAAAGGAGACAAGAGTAAAAGAGGTTTTTACTAGAAAAAAAAATGTTTATTCTCTTTCATAATTCAGGCAATAAAAGGTTTAAGACGTAAGATTTTATGGTGAGAATAAAATTGTTTCTTTCAGGTCTGCAATATCGTGGCAGGACAGCGATGCATCAAGAAACTCACGGATATGCAAACGTCGACGATGATAAAAGCAACCGCGCGTTCGGCACCGGATCGAGAACGCGAGATAAACAATCTCGTTAGACGAGCTGATTTTAACAACGATTCTTACGTACAGGAATTCGGTCTTACGATTTCGAACAGCATGATGGAAGTTCGAGGACGAGTCTTGCCACCGCCGAAACTTCAATACGGCGGACGCGTGAGTTCGCTCACCGGGCAGGTAAGAGAATTAATGCTATATAACTCTTTTTGTTATATTTGAAAGATTATTCTCATCGAATTGAATTCGATTTAATTCGAAATTCGATAGAAAACTGACTGAAAGTTTACGTTTTTTCGTTTCGTCCCCTTTCATCAAAGACGAAACAACAAGCTTTGCCGAATCAGGGAGTATGGGACATGCGAGGCAAGCAGTTTTACACCGGTGTCGAGATTCGTGTCTGGGCGATCGCGTGCTTCGCTCCTCAGAGAACTGTTCGCGAGGACGCGCTCAGAGCTTTTACGTCGCAGCTACAAAAAATCAGTAACGACGCTGGTATGCCGATAATCGGTCAGCCATGTTTCTGTAAATACGCGACAGGACCGGATCAGGTTGAGCCGATGTTCCGTTATCTCAAGTCGTCGTTCCAAACGTTGCAGCTCGTCTGCGTCGTATTACCCGGCAAAACGCCAGTCTACGGTAAAAAAATTTACTTTCGCGCGTAAATTTCTCAAACCCGAATTAGAAATTTGGATCACGAAGCGATTGAACGTTTTAATCTTTATATTTTCATCTTCTTATTTATAGCTGAAGTCAAACGAGTCGGTGACACTCTTCTGGGTATGGCGACTCAGTGCGTTCAGGCGAAAAACGTGAATAAAACATCGCCTCAAACGCTTTCAAATTTGTGCCTGAAGATAAATGTTAAATTGGGCGGTATCAACAGTATTCTGGTACCGAGTATAAGACCGAAGGTCTTCAACGAGCCCGTCATATTCCTCGGGGCTGATGTGACGCATCCACCTGCCGGTGACAACAAGAAACCGAGCATAGCCGCGGTTGTCGGAAGTGTTGATGCTCATCCGTCTCGTTACGCAGCTACGGTCAGGGTACAACAGCACAGGCAGGAAATCATACAAGAATTAAGTTCTATGGTGAGGTGAGTAAAATGAGAAAACCTTGTTGCTGGGTAAGAAAAAACAATAAATAGTCAAAATCATTGTTTCAACAAATTTTTTAATATTTGCTTTTTCTTCATTTCTTCTTCATTTCTTCTTTATTTATTCCTCAGAGAACTGCTCATAATGTTCTACAAGAGCACCGGTGGCTACAAACCCCACAGAATAATTCTGTATCGCGACGGTGTCTCCGAGGGACAATTTCTTCACGTTCTTCAACACGAATTGACCGCGATACGCGAGGCGTGTATAAAACTCGAGGCTGATTACAAGCCTGGCATCACCTTCATCGTCGTACAGAAGAGACATCACACCCGGCTTTTCTGCGCCGACAAGAAGGAACAGAGCGGCAAGAGCGGTAATATTCCTGCCGGTACAACCGTCGACGTGTGCATAACGCATCCGACCGAATTCGATTTTTACCTGTGCAGTCATCAAGGCATTCAGGTGAGTTTGGTATTCACGTTAAAGCAATCACCATGCGGCGTGTTTTTCTTAAAGTACGTTATCTTTACGAAAATACAAATTTATTTTAGGGCACATCGAGACCCTCGCACTATCACGTTCTATGGGACGACAATCATTTCGACAGTGACGAACTCCAGTGTCTCACGTATCAATTGTGTCACACTTACGTGAGGTGTACGAGATCAGTTAGTATACCAGCACCCGCGTACTACGCCCACTTGGTAGCGTTTAGGGCGAGGTATCATCTTGTGGAAAAAGAGCACGATAGGTACATTTTTTTCTAATATCGAGATTTTTATGATTATTTACTTTTCACTATTTTTATCACACTATTATCGATTATAAATATCATAATAATTATTATTTATGATTATGATAGTTAATTTTATCGATATTGTTATTATTTCAGCGTTGTGTACGTTATTTTACATATTTTGCACGTTTTCTCCGATTATTTTGGAATATTTTTTAACAATGAAACTTGATTCGTTACAGCGGAGAAGGATCTCATCAATCCGGTTGCAGCGAGGATCGAACACCCGGAGCAATGGCACGCGCGATTACCGTACACGCCGATACCAAGAGGGTTATGTATTTCGCATAATTAGCTCGAGCTTACCCGCGTGCGCGTCAGGTCGTGCGAGATAAAAGCGAACGAGGAGGGAGTCGTGCGAGAAAGAAAAAAAAAACAAAAAAACAGAATAGAGTATGGCACCGAATCCGTTTAGCGTAAGAATGCTCGTCAGCACAAACGTCATATCTCGAAGTAGATGAGAGGAAATCAGGTGAGAGACAACAAAAAAAGGAAAAAACGTATAGAAAGAAGAACGTTTAAAAGGTTACTTAAACTTAATCAATTTCAACAAATCTTGATGGGTGGCCAATTTTTCTTTTATCCACTTTTTTTTTTATTATTTTTTTTGTTTTACGTTTGACGAAAACGTACAAAACGATCGCGAGCAATCGGACCCACTGTCGGGGGTGTAGAAGAGAAAATAATTTCTTGTTTATTTTTTTCTCTCGATAATCCTCGCGATCGCGCATTTCGACAAATCGGTGTCAGAATTCCGCGGCGGAAGTCTGAGACCTTCGTTACTACGGATAACGAAGTTTGGACGGAGCTAGGTTTTAAACTAAAGGTGCTTTTAGTTAATCATGTTTTTTAGATTAGATTAGAGACGCGTTGAACCGTTTCATCGTGGACTGAGGACGAGAGATTCCCTTTCTCTCTCTCTCTTCTCTTTTTTTTTCTCTCCGCTTATACATTTGATACCTTCAATTTTTGTTCTCCACAATAATTCGGTCGGCGCGTCGCGCAAATTACGCTTATATATATATATTTTTTTCGATTCTTTTTTTTGTTCTCTTCCTCGTCATCGTGTTTCACAATTTGTATGATAACTGTTAAAAAATTGCATCTCACTCACACATTAGACAAACACATACACACACACAATTGATCGTGAAAATTATTCAATTCCCGAATGACGAATGCGGGACCATCAATTTTGTTTTTGTAAATAGTTATTCGCAAAATTTTTTAATCGCTCGAGTCAGGTGGGGGTAGAAGTAAGACGCGATGCGTCGAGCGTTAGCGAAACGTTTCGAGGGGAAATATTGAAAAATCAGCACGGAAATCCCGTCGACGCGATCGCGCGAGCGTTCGACGCTATTCGTATTTGTCAAGGGGGAGGGGGAAAAACGAAAATTGGCCACCGCAAGTTCGCGCGGCGTAATCTGTCGAAAAGAATTTTTAGACATCGAACGTTTTTCGGTTCAATTGTTGATATACAGTAAAAATAAAAATTTAAAGAAAAAAAGCTTCGAAGATTCGTGTCGTGTTTGTGGCGACGACGCAAAACTCGAGTCGATGGCCAAAGTAATTAGAGGATTTCACGCTGTTATGAAAATCGTACTCTCGTGCGAGAGAGACGGGAAGAAACAAAATGAGAATGAGAGGGAAAGAGGTAGAGAGACACAAATGCCTTTGGAACCGCGAGACACGGGACATGCCACATCTGACGAGAGAAATTCTGATATCTTTTTTATGACCTATGAACATTTGTCAGTCCGAATCTAATGTCATGCATTACTAGAATTTAAGGATGCCCCGCAATAATTTCGTGCCGAACGTTTTTCGAGGGAGCAAATTCTCTTTCGATCGACGTCCAACGGATCATCAAAAGAGGACGACCTGTGCTCGTGAAAACTTTAGCCGCAGGAAACACAAATTTGAGAATTGTCTATTTCCCTCGTAACGAGAATTTTTTCCGTCGTCGCGCGAGGCACGAAATGCGACTACGCTTAGTTTAAAGGAGAAAGAAAAAAAACGAGCAAAAAAGCCGCGTCAGGTACCCGACAGGATCGCACTACATGGCCAATCCTCGACTTCTCTCGTGTGCATTGTACAAGGCCGGAATTATTTGTTACAAAAGGGAGGACGAGAGGGAGGCCAAACGACGAGAGCGTGATTGCTCTCGCGTACGGGTTGAATCGTTCGCGCTTAGGCTAATTTTAAATCGACATGGCATTGGATCCGGAACTCACGCACGAGAAAAAGAATTGATAAAAAGCCCTATCAATGCAACGCATGTTGGAAGGAAGGAAATCGAAGAGACGACGAGGAACATAAAAGAAAGCGATTAACAAATAGAACGCAGAGAGACAATAGCGTTTAAGGTATTCGAGAAGAGAGTTCACAATAACGGTGGAAGATCCCACGACGAAGAAAACACCATTACGGCCCTTAAAATCTCGATTAGGTTTAAGATAATTTCCGAGGGACGAAAAAAAAAAGAAGAAAATCAACCGAACGAAGAAAATGAAAGACGGGAAGAGGGAAAAATTCACTAGAACGTCACTTAGGCAACGGTCGAAAAAAAATAATTCTAAGATCTCGAATCTATTCGCGTTCGAGAACGTGTCGACATTTTGGTAGTGAAAGTGGCGAAAACGAAATAACAAGTAAAACATGGGGAAAAAACTATCAACTCTCGATGGGAATCCATTTGTAACAATAATTATCACAATCATCGTGATCTCAACGATGCGCCGGGAAACAAATTCAGAAAAATAAATTGAAATAATTATACGTAGAGTTAGAGGAGCCAATTTAGATAGATTTTAATGTTTAAAAAAAAGAATTTAAAAAAGAAGGAAAATGCATCGAGTCAAGGACTTGGCTGCCGCACACGTGGAGACAATTTCAACTCCTCCGACTATTGGAATCGTTAATACACCGGATTATGCCGAAGGTGTTTTTTTTTAATGTCGCAATTTTTCTTTTTATCTCGATGATACACCGAATGAAAATTTCTAAAAAAAAACAATCCAATCACAATTTGCTTTAAGTTCGTTCGATGTCAGTATTAATTGCGCCAGCGACGAATCCAGATCGCAATCATTGTCTCGATACAATGCAAAAAAAAATCCGTAAATACAAACAATTTGACAAAAAGAGAGAAGAACAAAATTTTTAAAAACCCTCGATTTTCAATCAAATCGCAAAAACGTGCGCGTGGATCGACCAGTGCATTAAAGATTCCAATGCCAGGCTTACGAACGGATAAAAAATGCTATTAATTATGCCACGGAAAGTATGAAAAAAAGGACCTTAACGTATCAATTAATATTTATTCTAGTTTTTAATGATTAAGTAAGTGGGAGTATAGCGCTTTAAAACAACAAAAAACAAAAAAAAACATGAATCATGAAAAAAGGAAAACAAAATGAAAGAAGAAAAAAAACGGAACGACATCTTCGCCACTCGTGACACTCGAAATATATGGGATTATAACTGTAGCACCGTGAACTTTTCATCGTCGATATAATTAGGTAATGACGTTTTAGGTACGATTGTAGTAACAATTTAACGAAAACAAGGACGAGTAAAATCGACGACATCAATAAGGATTTAAAAAAAATATATATGAAACAATAAAAACGCAAAAAAAGAAGAAGAAGACGACAAAAAAAACGTATAAAAGAAAGAGAACACAAAAACATAATGGCAAAAAACAATGCAATTCGTTTCGCGTCACAGAATCCGGTACGGTACACGTTTTGCAATTCGATTGGTACCAAATATTGTATAATAATAATAATAATAATAATAATAATAATAATGATAATAGCCTGCTCGAGTTAGCCAAGATTAAGAGTGAGAGAATAAACAAAAAGAAGAAGAAAAAGGTAAAATGCCAGACGCGAGTACCGAGAGAGCTTATCGATGAAAAAAGCGAGATTGTGTGAATTTTAGTGATCGGTTTAAACGATAGGACGACGAGCATCGAGCTCTCGATAGATGAGACGAAAAAAAAAGTGGAAGAATTTATTAATTAAAGCGATGGGAGTAAACAAGAAAAATGGATGAAAAGAAGAAGAAGAAGAAGAAAAAACAAAAAGAAATGAATCATGTTGTTATAGGGGGTAAAGGAACCAAAATGTCTGATTCTGAAGAAAAAAAAAATGAACAAAAAAAAAGCAAAAAATATAATTAATTAGTGTCTTACGAATCATACATGTTGAACTGGAACGAGGCCATACAGAGCTATTAGTTTGTAAGTTAATCTACCATATTTATAATAAGAACATATGTCCTTATAAACGCCCCTCGAGAACGCTCGTTAACGCTCGACGCGCAGTGGTGATATCGAAATTTCGTACACGTGTGTTTGTCTGTGTGCGTATGTGTGTATGTGCGTGTGAAAATCTATTTAATTTTCTCCTTCGTATACGCATTATAATTTGGCTCGTCGTACGTGAAATAAAATCCACGTTCGTGGTGGACGATTCGTCGACGATAAGTCCGCGATCGTGATAAGAAAACGTCGACCTCGAAGAGCCACGAATTTTCCTCGATATTTCCCTGCGAATCGAACACGAGAACGGAAAGGTCTATTTGTAAATATCAATAATTAACATTTCATTCGTAATATCGACGACGAGGAGCTGAGAGAGTGAACGAAAGAAAAACAAAACAACACAAGTAGAATTGTTTTTAAGCGAATTGAAAATCGTGGCAACTCAACCATCGCAAGACGATAAACATTTTTTTTTTTCAAGCTTCGCGTTTTTGCTTGATCGAAACGCGAGAAAGAGATTTAATTTTTCATGTTGTATCTACGTAAAATGTGTATAGACGTTTCTCATTTAGCTAATTTTTGGCCCATACGAATCGTGTGTTTCGTTGCAATCGTTCGACGTTAACACAGTGTGAATTTACAAACAAACAAAAAATAAGTAAAAAAGAAAAACGTGAACGAATTATTCTGAAACTTTGAACTCGTGGGACTGAGATAAGACGTCCTCTCTTTGCACTATTGTTCTACGAAGATTGTACCGAGCGATGAAAATCCAGCGCCCAAAAACTGACTTTCATAGTGAACTAAAACAAAGACGTCACTGAAATTTATACCGAAAAGCACAATACTGATCAAAAAAAGAAATGAAAACAACAAAAAAACAGAAAAAAGAAATAACACAGAAACGATATTAGAACGTATACACAACCTCTTTCTCATAAATCGTGATATAAGGAAAAATTCATAATTTATATTTATACAATGTGAGAACGAATCAGGTTCACCGGCAAAATTTACACACGAGACGCGGAGAAGAAAAAAAACGAATAAAATAAAAACAAAAAAAGATATCGTCCAAGTCCGATCGATCTTCGAGAGATTAATGGAGTAAAAAATGTTTTGACTCACTTTTACATTCGAACTTTTTTCGTCCCTCAATTTTGTTCTTCTTTCTTCTTTTTTTTTTGATCGTTGTCATCTCGTGAAATTCTCTACAATCACGATGTACTTTGTAATACCGTATAATTAGTGACTTTACATTGCCGTTCATCATGTTCGTTCCACTCGATCACGTGCAGCTAAAATAGAAGTAAAGGGCGTCGCGTTCGTTGGTGACAAAAAAGAAATCACAAAAAATCAGATTGTAAAGAAAAAAAAGTAAAAAAAAACCCCCGAGGCGATGCGAGAGACGCATTATTCGTATTGGCACCTAAGTACTATTATATTATTACGACTCTAAGCTACTGTCGTCCCATGAATGATGAAAAAAACAAACAAACAAAAAATGAAACAGAAAGCATATAAACGTGTCGATAGCGATAATAATAAGGTACGTTTAAAGTAACGATCTAATGCACGAACGTGTGTCAAGAAAATATCAGCTTTAAAACAAACAAAAAAACAAAACGAGAGAAAACAAAATGATGAAGAAGAAGAAAATAACAAAAATGACGCGAACACCGAAAATGAATGCAAACGATTAATGATAAATCGGCGGTCGTGCGAGTGGTCGTCCCTCTTAACTAAAAACAAAGCCGCGCCCGCCAATTAATTAATTTATTACGTATAATTGAATTTTAACGTATAATAACAAATAATGATAATAAATTGTAAGGACTACGATAATTCGTAAAATGTAATTGTTTATCTATCACGCGTGTGTGTGTGTCGCGCCACGATATCGTATTATGGAATATATATATATTACCGATTATTATTATTATTATTATTATTATTACCATTGCTGTTATCGTCTTAATCACTAATCTTCGTATGATTTTAACGAACGATCGAAAAGAAGACTAAATCAAGTTTTTCGATTATCCTCGTGTCAGAAATATCATCTTGGCGATTATTTATCGACGTGCCGATTTTTTAGTTATTTTTGTGTTTTTTTCCGATCGTTCGCTTCTTTCGTGCTCCGACCATCGATCCGAGATGACCGAAATAAAAAAATTAATAGATTTATACTGATAGGAAACAATCAATGATTAAACAACAACAACAACAACAAATAGTTGCAGTTTTGTGTGGGACAGTGTGCGTGTTTATGTGAAAATGTATCGAATGCATGTAGGATACAATTGCTTTAATCGGGTAGCTTTTTACTCCGCCGTTTCATAGAAAACTCTGCGTAATAATCGAGGAAACGATTTTCATTCGATTCTTCGATTAATGAAATTTGTAAGAAAAAAAAAACAAAAAAAATACCGCGTGTCGACGAATTTCTCGATTTTGATTCTTTTTTCACGAGAAGATGATATCGTCGGTCGAACGATTACGAGAGGGAGTTGGACAAATTTTGCGCATTAGTCAGACCGCAGCCTCGTCGTTGACAAGTAGTTGTAACTTTTATTCTGTTCTTTTAATTTAATTTTATAAGGGTTTTTTTTCTCTGGAATCTTACATTCCTCGGGGGTACCTGAAAATAAATAAAAAAAACAAAAATCCATTGAAGTCTGGAAATCCGCAAACCGGGAAAAAATATATATACACACACACACGCACGTCGATACCGTGAAATACGGTTGAGAGAATGAAACGTCAGGTGCGCATTGAAGACTTTTTGATAAAATAAGGAAAAATGTTTAACGCGATAAATTTCTTAAGTTGCTTTGGAAACTCGTGTCCCGATGATTAAACGTATATTTGCGTCAACATCGTCGATGTAAGACAATAATTAGAGAGATCGTTTCTTCGACAATAATGAGATTTGTAAATGATCCTCGAGGCTCGCTGTTCTTTTCCATTCGAGATTGACAGATTTTTCGAGAAAGAAAAAAACAATGAAAAAACAAAAATATAAATCGAGCCAAAACAAAAACAAACCGATACGAGAACGTGCGCTTTTTTTTTCTTGCGAATTAGGTTTTTCTTGTTTTAATATTCAAACGTTTGCGACAAAAAATTTTATTCGACTTTTAATAATTATTTTCTATACGTTCTCGTATCGGCGATCCGTACTGCGCGAGTTGATCCAAGCTTGTTACGATTATCGAACGTACTCTAAACAAACAAAAAAAGAGCAAACGGATATTTTTTCGCAAAACCTGTTTGATTTAGTAACGGTCTTACAAAAAGTGCCTGACGCTTTCGTCCGTGACGTGATTAAAGCGTAGGAAAAACAAAAATAAAAAGATTATCTATCGACGAGCGAGACGCGAAATTACAAACGAAAAAAAAGAAAAAAAATGATTAAGGGAAGAAAAATTCTAAAGATATCGTACGGTGGTACGGAGTGTGAATGCCACCGTCGCCAACACCAATAAAAAAAGAAAATAATAAGAAAGAAAAGAAGAAAAAAACCAATAAACAAAACAAACAAATGAAAAATAATAATGACGAAAACGTGAAAAATTCGAAGCGAAAAATAATTAATAATTACGCTCGTATCATCATCCGTTACGAAGTAAGAAAGTGCCCGTGATGCCAGTGCGATTAATAATTTAAACGAAGACAAAAACAAAAAGAAGCAAATCGGGAGGATTATTGATAAAATAAAAAGAAAAAAGATAAAAAAAAATAATTGTTAAGGGACGATCCGTCGTTCAAGCTGGTCGCACGCTGAAAGTATGTAACCCAATTATATTTGTTGGAATCTTATTGAAAAAAAATAACTAAAAATAATGCCGGGTAAAAATGTTATTGATTAGTTTTTAAGGTATATGAAAAAAAAGCAAAAAAAAAGAAATGAGCGAAGAAAAGAGAGTGGTGAAAATGCAAACGAACGTACGACAAATATATTAATATTATTGCATTACGTGTAAACTACGAATGTGTCAACGTGGCTCGGCCCTCTTTGCGTGATGAAAAAAGAAAAAAAAACAACAAAAAAAAATCATGTTTGCGTAGTTTTTAAGATATTATTGCTGAACGGCCGAACGATCTTCGCTTTCCTACCGCGACAAAAGGAACGTTACAGTTAGCTTTTCTTTTTCTTCTCTAAGAGCGGATTAACTCGGCCACGAAACGTTTTTTTAAAATTCGTTCGCCAAACGGAATCCGGAATAAATCGATACGGCCGAATTATTTTCACTAGATCTCCGATTTTCTAATTAATCAGTTTCTTCATCCACGTACTAGATTATTGAAAAACAATGAGAGAGAGAAAAAAAGAAGATGAATAAGAAAAAACAAGAGTCGACTAAGCTCGAGGACGTGATTGTGTACAAGTTCGATTTTTAACGCGGGTATCGAATCCTTTGTAGAAAAAGAAATTGAAAAATTAAAAATTAAAAGAACGCGCGTGAGTTCGTTTTACTCGAAGGATGAAAATATCCGTAAACGAGAATGAAGAAACAAACAAAAAATTTAAAAAAAACGATAATACGACATTTGATTCTTCCTTCTGAAAATGCATTTGTTTTAAAAAAAATATATAATTCATTTTATCTCAGCGTGTAAATAACTTAATCGACGTTTCTGAGAACAATTGACGACGGTCGAGCGTGTTTGCAAAGTGAGAAAAAAAAGAACAAAAAAAAGGAAAAGAAAAATCTGTGAAAGATATATTAACGTGTAAAGTGCGCTGACTGTTGTAAAATTAAGGCAAGAAGAACTCATGGAAAAAAACTGTAATAATAATTACTCTACTAGTGGACTCCAGTATGTGCTGTATATAAAGTGATATACATATACATTCACATAATATATTTTGTCGATCAAATAATAATCGTTGTCTTAGAGAAAGCACCAGAGAAAAAGGGCGAGATAGAAACCAAGAGAGAGAGAGAGAGAGAGAGAGCAAGGACGCGAATCCAATTTAAATATATATAGACATACAAATTGTGAATGTATTTTAATCCTCGCGCCGTTGCCACAACGGAGTTTAAGAAACAAAACACAAAGAAATACGTGTCGACAATTTTTCGTTGGTTTTGCTTGTGAAGCTAGAACGAGCAAACTGACGAAAGATCCATTCGAATTAAATATCATTCATTTCGTCTTTGCCTCTCAACGTATCATCTGGAAACGTTCAAAGATCCTGCAGGGGAGTGAGATTTGAGTTCTTCTTTCTCAGAAAATACACCTCTTTTTTTTTAGCTAAGCTAACATTAGCCACGTAAGATTTATTATGAATGTGTTAGAATAAAATTAATCTAAATAAATAAGGAGCTAAGAGATGTGCGATGTTTATAAAAGAAAAGAAAACATTATGTTCCTGCGACATTGAAAATTATCCCGTTTAACACGTAGGATCGAGTGAAGTTACGGATTATCACCGTTGTGTGGCCGCCTGTGACTTCGTTTCTCACGACTAAATCGACTGGTAGGACTATATAAAACAGGTAGGTGAGATGAATAAATTAATTGACTGTTTGCGTTCAGCCCTTCAAAAATTGTTTAATATGGATATATTATTATACTGAGTATTGCAACCTTATATATATATATATCATGAGGATCTTGTATCTTTAACATTTTCGTATCGATCGAGCGTACGGCTCGATGGGATTAGTCTAAATATTCAATTATTTGGACTATCCCGCATAGATATCTACAAAATGAATTCCTCAATTATTAAATTTTGATAAGTTTGTATTACAATTTGTACATTAAATTATCATGCTGGCGTTACCACAGTTGTTTAAAAAATGTAGAGGGAAAAAGAATGTTTCATGATTGGCTGTTATTGTTTTAGGTGGCGCGCGAGTGGCTGTTATTCTCGGCGGACTACACGTCTGATTGTTGTGCTCTAATAAAACACGTGCTTCGATAGACGTAAGTGATAATACCGTAATAACTTGAATAACACTTTACACTTATTTTCAGGACTATCAAAATGTCGTCCTGCAATTCGCTTATTATTTCGTACGCATGCGCATGTTTCCTACATAAACATTGTAACCTCAAAATATCTTAACATAACCTCACTTCTCGCGCTTTACAAAACAGATCAACGCGTTTGTTACAGATGAAGGGAATTCCTGGGGCGCCCGTGTCAGCGTTCCTTGCTTATTCGAAAAAACGAAGAAATATCGAAAATCCGGTTGTATCAAAGAAGATTAAGAAAAAACGTGTTCGACTTTCCGACATATTACCGAACAATCTTTCCAACGAGTTGAAAGACGATTCTACTTTGGTAAAACAAAATTCACCGGGCAAAGAAGATAATACAAAGAAAAAAAGAAAGAAACGTGCCAAAAATGCGTTAGCCAATGAAAATTCCATGACTATGATGGATTCGAAAACAGCCAAAAAGCATACGAAGGTTAAAAAATCGATGAAAAATGAACCAATGGAAAGTTTAGAAATTATTAACGATTTGGATGTCTCGCAAGTACAAAGAGACACGAGTTTCGAAAATTCACTGGTCGAAGACACTCTGACGCAACCAAATGTGGAGAGAAAACACTCCAAAACGAAGAAGGATAAATTACTCGTCAAAGAATCTTCAATTGGAAAGGCTTTGGTGCCTCAGGTAGATCAAAACGGAGAAACAGATTTACCCGAGGCAATTCCCATGAGCTTGAATAATAATCCAGTAGAAGAGGCTAAATCATTGTTTGAATGGCTCATACATCCGTTATCCGTGGAGGACTTTCTCAAGTGAGTTATCGCCTTGTCCACGATAATTAAATACATGACCTAGCACTAATTTGTTTAACGATTAATTCGAGAAAATGATATGAATAATCAATCAATTTTAAGGGATAACTGGGAGAGCGCACCGTTACAGATCAAGCGGAACAAAGCTAATTACTACAAGCTTTTAATGTCGACGCCGACACTGGACAGTATTCTCCGTAATTTCCACATTTTGTACACGAAGAATATCGATATAACGTCGTATTCGAACGGTCGAAGAGAAACTCACAATCCACTAGGTCGGGCGCTTCCAAGCGTCGTTTGGGATTATTACTCGAACGGATGTTCCATCAGGATGTTAAATCCTCAGACTTTCATACCAAAGCTGCACGCATTGAACGGTGAATTAAAAATACTGATTTTACTTTTAATTATTTTTAATTATTCTGGATTTATCGAAGATAAAATTTTTCTAGCCACGCTGCAAGAGTTCTTCGGATGTTTCGTCGGTGCAAATTCTTACCTCACACCACCGGACAGTCAGGGTTTTGCCCCTCATTACGACGACATCGAGGCTTTCATTCTGCAAATCGAGGGAAAAAAACGCTGGCGTTTGTACAAACCGCCTACCGACTCGGAATATTTACCACGTTATTCATCAAAAAATTTCGATCCATCGGAAATCGGCGAGCCGATACTCGACACTGTCGTCAACGCTGGTGATTTGTTATATTTTCCAAGAGGCACGATACATCAAGGCGAGACGATCGATGGTACCCACAGTCTTCACGTAACGCTAAGCGTCTATCAGAAAAACAGCTGGTGCGATTATCTTGAGAAATTACTTCCGGAAGCTCTCAAGAGCGCCACTGACGCTGATTCGTGTTTTCGCGAGGGTCTACCGTTGGATTATCTGAGAAACGTGGGTTTTGTACATTCGTCGAAAAAATCCGAAGTTCGACAGAATTTCATTGAAAAGACGAAAGATTTGCTGCACAGATTGATCGATCACATCGATGTCGATAAAATCGCCGATCAAATGGCAAAAGATAACATCCACGATTTTCTCCCACCGGTTCTTGCGCCGCAGGAACAAGAATGTTCGATTGTTAAAGACGGTGAGCAAATGGTCGCCGGAGGTTTGATCGAGAATCGGGTAGAGATCGACCCGGATACGAGAATAAGATTATTGAGATCTCATTGCATCAGGTGAGAATTTAAAATCTGTTCTCAAAATAATAAAATAATGCATAGATTTAAAAAAAAAAATTTTATCATACATCCGTTTCTTTTTCGCAGACTCGTCGAAGAAGAAGATTGTATGAAAATTTATTATTCGACCGAGAATTCCAAGGAATATCGCGAGTACGAGCCCCAATTTTTAGAAGTTGAAAAAGAACTTGCCCCTGCGGTCCAAGAGATTATTCGACGTTATCCCGATTTTGTTCGTGTCGACGATCTGCCGATCGAGGGAGAAGATAACAAGGTTAAAATTAACGATGGTTCATAGAAAAAAAATCCATACCGTCGAGAATTCGAATCTATCTGACAAAATCTATTTTTCCAGGTTCAAGTTGCGAGAGATCTCTGGGAAAAGTGCATCGTCGTGACCGACGTCCCGTTGCCCATTATCGATTAATTATTCGTTTTTAATCGTAAAAAGATTTATTTTTTCAATAGCGTCAATTTCTAGCGATTTCGAGACTTTTATAGTTTAAACTTTAAAGTGCATTGTTATAGATTATCTTCGACCCTTGAGAACGAGAACAATAGTTGCCAAACGCGTTTCGAAAATTCTTCATTCTCTGAGTCAAATTTCCTCCCAATTTGTTGATTCGTTTCGAAGAATTTATAAAACTCGTTTTTCGAGTGATCGGAGTGAACAAAACTTTGTCTCAAGCACTGTGAGAACGACGAGGAGACTTACGTATAAATATTGAACGTAAAATTGATATAAATATTCTTCTTTCGTAATTCCTACGATGGTATGTTTATAATTAACGGATTAATTCAGGATACGTCCATTCAATTATTGTTTTTTTTATTGGCACAAATGTTTTCATCGGAGAAGAATATCCATCGAAAAATTACAATTCTCTCTCTGGTCCTGCTTCTCTCAGGTCCATCGACAGTGTATAAAAGTCTATACTTAATATTTATATTTTCAATTTCATATCCTTTCGAGCATTTTCGTCCTGGTCCTTCTGTCTTCCTAGAACGTATTCTATATATCCAAGATAACCGTCGTTATCCAAGTCATCCTCCTCGAGTACCCTGTCGATAAGTTCTACGAAAAATATTTTATTTTACTGAATTAAATCCGCAATATTCTTCAATTATCGTCGATTATAATTTTATCAATTTTTCTTTCATACGAACCAACGATCCACGAGGTGTCTAGTGGTAAATCCTCGTGTTCGTCAGGCACGTGATTTCCCTCGTTCGCATGGTGCACGTCGTTCTCCGAGTCATCGCCATGAAGCGTGTGCTGAAGCGCGTGCAAGAGTTCAAGGCCGTCGAGTTTAGTGTTATTGTCGATGTCGTGAACTCTGAAATTGAAATATACGTAAAATTCGAATAAGTCGAATAGAAGACAACGTCGTGGCAAATTTCATAAAGGAGAATTTTCGACTCACTTGAAGTAATAAAATTCTAGCGCTTGAGCGTTCATCTTCGAAATGTCTATCTGCTCGGCAAGACCACCCATGTCTTCGGCCAGGTGACTTTGAACGATAGAGAATACAAATAATTATATGAATAATTGTGTGAAATGAATAATTTTTGTATTTTACTCACGTCGCATCGTGCAACAGCTCCTCGTCCTGGGTCAACTTTACAGATTTAACCGGTACATAGTGATGATGCGAGACGCTACTTCTGGGATGATGAGGACCCCGAAAAGTCAAAATCGGCCGAATGCACACAGTGAGTAAAATTACAGCGAACATAATTTCTCGTGATCTGAAATACAATTGAAAAATCTAACTATAATCTTGTTTATCAAAGATTCAAAAATATTTTCTTTTTTTTTAGCGATGTCGAGACTTTAATTCTGGGCCAATTATTTCTATCACCCTCGTTGTATATTTCGAAACGTTCCAACGAATCGAGAGGATCCTCTCTCGCTCGAGGACACGAGTTCATTCGCTCGAAGTACTCGATCGAGTTCACTTGGAAGAGAGAGAGAGAGGGACTCGATCAAGTTCCCTGGAAGATAGAGAGACTCGATCGAGTTCACTGGAAGAGAGAACGAGAGAGAGAGAAACTCGAAATTCCGTGGAGCATTCGTGCGAGCGATGTAGCCAAGTACAATAGAACCTGCTGGGACACACTAGCTCGGACGTGTGCGAAGTCGTTCGGATAGTGCGGCGACTCTTCCGTATGAAGAGCAAGGGAAGGGGGTTGATCTCGAACACCGGGACACGACCCCCTTGGCCAACGACAGATGTACAGCAGGGGGGAGTCCGCGGTAATTATTATGCGATTACCCACAAGCCCATTGATTTAGATTGGTACCAGGAGGGGGTCGAACGCGACAGTCTGGTTCAAGATTTATCGACCCCCTCCTCGTTATACATCATAGATATATTTGTCGCGAGATATTCTCTTGTTAATCGACATCTTCTGATCGTCGATGCAAAGTAATAATAATAATAATTACACAGAACATTGACACAAGATCTGAAAATACTCAACATAGATGAAATAACAAACCACAAAATTGAGAAAGCGGTGATCGTGAAAATATGTAACATAACGACAAAATTTCTTCGCCCAATCTCTTGACGTAGTCCTAGATGGGTGAATTCTAATGGTAAAACTATTGAGAATGTCGAATTCAGATAATAGTAATAATATGATTATCATAATTAGTGAAAATATAATAAATCTAGATTTATATTTAATACGAAAATATTATAAAAACAATATAATTATTTAATATTTATATTAAATTTATAATGATAATATCCTAGTAATGAAAATAATATGAATGAATGATTTTATTACGAGCTGATAAAACAGTCTAACGCGAAACAAATGAGACTTTAAATTGTACGACGCTTAGTTTCAATTTTATAAAAACAAGAAATCGAAAATTCAACGAACGAATAAAATTTGGTACAACAGATAGGATGTAACGACGAAAAGTGTTAGGTGTTAAAAGACACAAGTGCGAGATACGGATTTCGGGGTACTTAGAGATCAATTTTATCGGCTTAGAATGGAGAATGGAATGGGAAATGTATATATGTAGAAAAAGAGGGAACGTAGAATGCATATGTTGAGGGGGTTCCCCAAGGGGCTCTTCTCGTTCTCGTGTCTCGATGCAAGTGGACCCCCGTGAACGAGAGAGCAGCACCCCAAGCTCGTCGAGCGACGGCATCGACAGCACGGAACAGAGAACTTTCTCTTCTTTTTCTCTCTCTCTCTTTTCACTCCACCCCTCGGGTGTCGAAATCCATAAATAATTTATATCATTTGGTCCATTCAGAACGGAGGGAGTGAGACCCATATGTACCTGTGTCGCCTTACAAAAACGGGACTTGCACTTCGTGACGATGTTGACGTTCTCGTTGCCACGGTACGCTCTCGATTTTCCGAAGAGACGACGAACCCCATGTTTTTTTTTCTATTCTACGGACGTTACGCCGAATGATCTGTGAGACAGTAAAAAAAACAACGAAGTTATGTTTATTTTTGAGTTTTTTTATAGAGTCTAATTTTGTTCAGTTTATGAAAATGTGAACTCTTCGATGGTCGAGGGTTGATCAACGTTTTTTTTTAAATTAGCGATAGTACGAATACCAGAAAAAATATAACACGAGTATCTCAAATTTTATATATTTTAAAATTCTTAAAAATTGATTCGAAATTTGAAAATTAAATATTGTTATTTTAATATTAGACTATTCTTTTTCAATTTTATTCTGTATAATAAATTAGACCAATGCCACCATTTACTTGTAATCATTCCAACGATCGTTCAAGGCAATTTAACAATTTTGTATCTGGCAATTACAATTGAAATTGTATAAAGAGATTCGCTAAACAGATGATGACGACGATGTCGATGATGCGATAATGTCGTACGAATGACATCCTACTTTGTATATATGCAGAGTTCGAAAACGTGTTTCATCTCACCGCTAGCTTTTGGGAATGGAAATACGATACGTGGCGAATCTGTTGCTCCATGCATTTTTAAATAACTCGCTCTCTCGCTTGATCATCAAACCGTGACTATCGTTCCTCGATGATCTAGGGAATACCTCGTTCTAATTTTCATACACCATTATAAATTCAGGACCATTTTCATTCCTCGATATAAAAAAACACACACACAAAATTTAAAAAAAAAAGAAAACTACAATTCTTCCAATCCGCTCAATCTAAAAAAAAGTTCATCGATATTTCCAAAGTCTCGATTATTATTCCCCAACAATAACAAATAATCAGAATAATTCCTCGTCTCAACGATATATTAAAAAAACAAAAAACAATATCAAACCTTCGATTATCGAATAAAAAATAAACATTAAAATTAAATTCTTTAAAAAAATCAATAAAAATTAAAAAAAACGTTAACGATCTTTAAATCGAATCACGTCGTGACAGAACGCATGGGCTAGTCGTCGACTGGAATGAAAATAGAGCTCCTAACGTTGCGTTTTACTGGACCCATGAACGATAAGAAAAAAAAAAACAGGCCACGATGAAAATTTCTCGAAACACATCGTTCTCTTTAAGAAAAAAGAAAAATCAACGATTTACCTGTTGTTTCGCGTAAGTCGGGCAGATCCTTACCTGAGATAAATCGATCTATCGAAGGTGAAAACGTGTCGGAGCCTCGCCTCGATCCTCTGAGGATGCTGATGGTGTTGCTCTCTCTCGCCCCGGTATTTTCGGTACGACGATGTCGCACACGCGCGAGCGATTATCGACGTTTTTCCCCGACGGACTTGCGTCCTCGTGAAGCTGCTCGTGGCACGTTGCGCGTCGCACGGGCGGGCGAGCTTAACGTTTTTCGGATTTTCGCATCACGACACAACCGGGTAAACGTCGTACGATTTTTCCGCGAGGAAAATTTACGAAATATCGCTGTTGACTTTTCGAAATTAATTTTGACTCTTATTACGACTGTCTCAAAGATTTATGAGGGTCTAATAGTAAACAAAATTTAGGATGAAAAGAGGGTTGAGTAAAAAAATAATTAAACTAGGCAAAAAAAAAAAAGAAAAAAATAGAAAGGCGAATTAATTTTTCTTTTGGATTATTCGAATCAAGAAAAATCCTTGAATCTCAAAACCCGTCTCGTTCGTCGAAAATTGGACGAGTAAAAATAATTGCAAAATTCACAATAATAAAAAAAAATGACTACAAGTTAAAACAAAACACAGAATTCAATCGAGACCGAAAATTTGTCATTTCCTCGAATATATTTGTCTTCTTCCCGCTGTTTCGATCGACCCTTCGATTCCTTCAAGATCGAAAAGATTCTTCTCGCTTCTCTCAACAAAAGAAAGCATCGTCGATTCCCAATCGAAACGGCAAAAAAAGTACGAAAAATATAAAAAAAAAAAAACTAAAAACATACGACAAAGTAGAAAAATACTTCAATTTTTATTGGCTCGAGGGGATGTACGAGAGTCGGCAAACATGTTTGGAACTCGAGGATGGTGGTGAAGAGGGTCGGGTAAAAAAACTGATGGACAATTTTGAGGATGATCCGCGACTATATAGAGGGCGGGCTTACGCCAACTTTTGAGCGGCAACACAGTCACGCAGAGTGAGGACGCTCTCCCTCTCCCTCTTTCTCTCCCTCTCTCTCTCTCTCTTTCTCTCTCCCTCTTTCTCTCTCTCTCCCTCGAGAGAGAATGAGAGAAAGAGAGATAGAGCAGTTAGGCAAAGGAGGTGAAGAGGGAGAAATGGTGGGCTAGGCGAGGAGGAGGAGGAGAAGGGGGAGGGGGATGAGAGAGAGTGAGCGCGGTAGGGTTTCTCTCCGGTCGCCATGACGACGAGAGCGTAGCCTAAAGCTATGCTTTTATTGATTCCAAGCCGCAAACAATGTACAGGAGTGTGGATGTTTCGCTACGTTCTCTCTCTCTCTCTCTCTCTCTCGTTCTCTCTCTCTCGTTCTCTCTCTTTCTTTCTCTACTCGTTCATTTCACGAGAGAAACTCTCTCGTTATTCGCTCTCGGGGTACATCTCTCTCTCTCTCTTTCTCTCTTTCGCTGGTTGCCTAACGGCTATAGCTCTTTCCTCGAATTGCCAAGCGCAAATTACCTTCGAAATCCTTGTCCGACCAATTGTTGTTTTATCCGAGCGGGCGGGACGGGAATGAGACCAAACGAGCGAAAATGAAGAGCTTCGCGTTTCTCTCGACGATGAAACACTCTGTGTGCTATAATACCTTTCGTTTTGGACGAAGAGAAGAGAGAAGACAAAAAAAGAGAGACGAAGATGTAGAAGAGGAGGAAGATTTTATCATCTTAAATTCGTCGTTGATAACGATAATAATCTTGGGAACGGATAAAAGATCGAAAGTTTACGTTGACGAATTTTAATGAAGAATGGGAAATATTATAGATATATTGTCGATCGTAATTGCTTTTCGTCGACGAATGATTTTCTACGTTTGTTGTCGATAAAATAGGCGTATCATTCGATACGACGGACGAACGAGTCATCGACGCGAAAATATTTTCGCGTCGTATCGTACGAACGATTGATATGGAGTTGGGCTAACTGGAAGCCCCCCACCCCACGGCGTTTATTTCTGACCGTCGAACAATCATCCTCCACCCCCCCGTTGAGTTCTTCCGCGAGTCAAGCGTGATTCGATGTATCGATGACCGAATTATCGTTCGAATTTGTTATTTATCAAATTCTTTTTTGTCAATTAATTTCGCAAATGTTAATTTTCATTAATGTGAATTTCGAGCGAAGATACAATTGTGGGACAGGTTGAAAATATTGGGGGGCTTTTTTTTCGCGACGAATGTATTTATTTCAATTTCGACAGGGGAAATATTTATTTTTGATATTTTTAACATTGGTAAAAAGGAAAATTAGTCATTTTATCGATGTAATAAAAATGATGACGATATAAATCTAGACATATCGAAAATATGTTTTTTTTCGCAAAAAATATATTTGTCTTCAATTCCGGTAGAGGATAATTTATTTTTGATATTTCTAAAATTTATAGAAAAATATATTGTCATATTTCTAAAATTGATAAAAAGGAAAATATAGTAATTGTATCGATATAATAAAAATGATGACGATATAAATCTAGACGGGTCGAAAATATGGTTTTTTTCGCAAAAAATATATTTATTTCAATTCCCTTAGAAGATAATTTATTTTTGATATTTCTAAAATTGATAGAAAAATATATCGTCATGTATCGATATAACAACAATAATAACAATATAACGATAACAATATCTCCCTAATTATTATTTTATTAACATTTCACTCCATCTCGTTCTATCAATCCCAAGAATAATCACGAAAAAGTTAACAAACAGCAACAAAAACATTATTTTCACATCAATTTATTACGATCGTTATTACAAAATTCATAATACACATTTTTCATTCTTTCTTTTTCTATTGCATCTTGACGATTAGCCGCGCATCAGGTAGGTATTTATCGCATCGCCATATTCCCCGCGTTATTACATCCCCCATTGAGTTACAGGCGATATTACAATGTCTATCAGAATGTACCGTACAGCACACATTTGCACATTTGTGCGCAATTATAACGTTGTTTGAATATATCGAACGTACGGCTTTCGTACACTCGTATCGCATAATGCATATACATTCCTATATATATATATATATATATCCTATTCATATATATTTCCTATACATATATATATATATATATATATATAGGAATTCGTACTCTCGCCGTGCGTCGCGCGCGACGCGTATATGCGATAGCGCGCGAGAATAGCGCGGCACTCTGACGCATGAAAATTGCCCAAAGGGATGCGCCAACCGTGATCGATGTTCCATCCGATCGGAGTCTACCGAAACTGCCCGCTGAATAATATATTCATAGCTTCCGGATGGTTGAACGCGACTCTACCATCGTTCTCTCTCTCTCTCTCTCTCTCTCTCTCGTCTCTCTCTTTCTCTGTCTCTCTCACTCTCTCGTTTCTCTCTCTACCCATTCGCGCTCTTCTGGACGCCGATCGGTACGCCCCCCCCCCCCCCCTCGGCAACCACCGCGTACCGTTTCCGCCAGCATCTCTTTCGCCATTCCATCGGGCATTCGGTCCATCCGCACGTAAATGGGGTATCGAAGAATTATCCGAAACGCGCTCCGCACTCTCAATATTTCACTCCGATATGTCGTTACTTCGCAATATATATATGTATATATATAATGAAGAAAAAAAAATATATATATATATATTTTTTGTTCTTTATTTTGTATTTCGAACGACGATTCATTCCCTAAAATCTCTGGCAATTCTCGCTGGATCCTCGTTTGTAACGGGAAACAACGAGACGCACGAGGCGAGAGTCGAAATTTGTCGCGATGCGTGTAATGAAAAATTCAACCCTTCTAGCTCGTTTCGCTTCGGTTAATATTGAGAAAAAATCAAATTTCACGATATTAATCGAACGTTTAGTAAATTTTGTTGTTTCGTTTGACACAATTTTCTGTAACTTTTAATGACGATTCTCTAATAAATCATGGAAATATTATCGATCATAATCGATTTTTCGTTTGTTTTTTTTTATTAAAATATAAAAGAATTGATTTTATAGACAAAATTTAAAGAATTTTTGGTACAAAAAGCGAAGTTGGGTGACATTTTTGGTTTGTTTTTGTTAAAAATTTACACATACTTGCGTATTAAAGGAATTAGGCTCATTTGATCCAGCGTGTCCAGGACTCCTCCTCCTCCTTCTCAATCATTTCATTCCCGTTAATAACGATCGAGCTTATATACAAAATTACATGCCGTATCTCCTTATTGTCTACATATCGACATATCTATATATATATACATATATATGTGTCTATATAAGAGTGGATCGTGCCAGTGGAAAGTGGCAGTGCGTGTCCGGCGCTCGTGAATTTACTTATCGATGACCGAGTGTAGGGTTGCTACGTTCCCTGGGTTTCGCGAGATACACGAAGAGATGGGACAGAAGAAGAGAAATAAGAAGAACAAGAAGAAGAAGAAGAAGAGGAAGGAAAATAGAAAAGAAACGGGACGAAACGAAATGAAAAAAAGAGGCGAACGAAAGAACAAAAAAAGGAAAAGAAACGGCGCAAAGGGCGCCATCGCGGTTGTCGTTTATTTTTTTTAACCTTTTTCTTTTTCTATTTATCTCTCTCTCTCTCTCTCTCTCTCTCTATTTCTCTTACACCGAGCATCGCCACATTCTTTTTCTCATATTTTCTCATCGTCGTAGCAATTCGCGCTTCTCTTTTTCGGTTAAACGTAGCTAAGGGGAAACGAGAGATGGCGACGAGGAGGAAAAGAAGGAGAAGAAAATTTTTCCGCCGCTCGCGTAGAACTAGTGAGTGAGAGAGAGAGAGAGAGAGAGTGAAAGAGAGAGAGAGAAGAGAGAGAGAGAGACGACGGGGTGCACTCTCGCTACCTTACACCGTGTGCTATACTAATATTCTCTCTCTCGTCGAGCAAATGTTCGCTCCACCATTCTCTCTACTCCCTGGACCCTCTCTTTACCTCTTTTTTTTCTTGTCTTTGTAAATCTTTTTTTCCTCCTCCTTTCGCTTTTTATCCCTCTCTACGTTCGAAAAAAAAGAATATAAAAAAAAAACGAAAAACCCTCTTGCCTCGAACTCGAGGTCCGCGACAAAAAATGCGAACGATGCGAACTAAGTGCAAAATTATTTTAAAAATATTTTCCTAACAGCGTTAGCCTGAAAGCTGACCCATGCCCGCGCGTGTCGGGGGAAGAGGCTTCTCTCCGCATTTTCGATGTATACGTGTATAACGTATAGGCGGAGGGACTCGACCTCTCCGCGTCTCGTCTCTCGCGTACGACGAGAGGTGGCGCCCTCCTACCCCCGCCGAAAGAATCGTGGATTGGACGCGTTGCGCAATTTTTTTTTCCTTTTCTTCTTCCCATCTTTCTTTCTTCTTTTTCTCTCTTTTTTTTTATGTATTCATTCGCGGGAACCCTCTCTCGCGGTTTTTTTCATCCCCTTCGGTAATTTCGAACGCGAGAACCCTCGATCTCTTCCTCTCTCTCCCGAAAAAAGAACCAAGTTTTCGAGATAATTTCTTACCCGAAGAGACCGCTTAATCACCCTGTACGACCCTTTTTTTCGATCCTACCCCTCCTCGAGGCCACCTCCCCCCGAACTCATCATTTTTTTCGGCTTCTTGGGTCAACGATTAACGAGGGTCGTTGCCGATGTTTATCCCTTTAATTTTTGCATACGTCGTGGCAAGAAACAAATTAGGTCGCAAAACACGTTCGTTTCCATCGTTGAATTAATATTTTTCTTCAAAAATATTCCAATTAAGAAAAAAAAACATTTTTTTCTTAATTATTAAACGACAGATTTAATACAATTTTTGGTCTCTTAACGTTTACGGTTATTTTTGTAAAACGAAAGACGCGAAAGGGAAAAATGGTAATGGCGCGCTTTCACTCGGGGATCCGCGTAATTAATTCCGGTACGTCAATTTTTAATATGTTTTCTGGTTTTTCTTTTTCCTTTTTTTTTCTCTCTCCTTTTTTTAATGCAAATCTTCTATTTCGTCATTAGGACGCGAGTCTTGGTGAAAACACTCGAAACTTTTTCTCCATCTCGACTTATTAGTCCTCGTTTTCTCGGTTTCTCGCGCCATTTTTATCATCCACGTTTCAACGTAGAAGATGAAGGAGGGAGGGAGGGGGTAAGAAGTGGATCGCGAGAGTTTTGCCTCTCTCGGTGCTCTCTTGAGCTTCTCGTGAGAGAGAGAGAGAAAGAGAGAGGCTCGAAAAGGAGTTCTCCTTCCTTATCGCGTACCTATAACTTGGACTACAAAACGTCGAACTTGTTCAAAAGCTTTTTCTCTGCTCCTAGAGAACGCTGGTGGAGGGAGGAAGAGCAGGGGGCGGGGGAGAAGAAGGAGGCTAGAACGTTGCTAGCGGGGGGCGCATGAGAAATTCATCGTGCGACCGGGACGAAAGAGAGAGAGAGAGAGAGAGATAGAGAGAGAGAGAGAGAAGTACCTTGGATCCCGACCTTGCGAAAAGTACGCGGAGTAAAAAGGACGAAAAAAAAAAGTTGAGCTCTCTGCTCTCTTCCGTCAGAGATTCTCCCGCATGCTCTTCTTTCTCTCTCTCTCTCTCTCTCTACCTTTTTTTTACTTCTCCTCTCAACCCGCTCTTTCAATTTTTTTTTTGCTCCTCA
>OX637865.1:3598649-3691149 GCA_951802705.1 Netelia virgata
TATATATATAGACACATAGAGTTCGACGACGACCCCCCGAGAAGGCCGGTGAACACGCAGATCAAAGCTGGCAAATTCTAGCGAACCATACGAGGCGGGGGTGATTCGAGAGAGAGAAAGAGAGAGAGAGAGAGAGAGAGAGAGAGAGAGAGAGAGAGAGAGAGAGAGAGAGAGAGAGAGAGAGAGAGAGAGAGAGAGAGAGAGAGAGAGAGATTGACAAGCAAAAGCAGAGCTAGAGAGAGTAGGAGGTGGGGAGGGGGAGTTCGCTCTATTCGCGGGGGTGCCATATCGGCGGGGCGTGGTCCAAATCTGTCACACTGGCCACACGAACGAAAGTTCTTTCTCGCGTATATCGTCAAAGGCTTTTCGGATGTATGACAAAATCTCGTCGTACATATAAGCAAAATATCTGAATTTTTTGTTTAGCTCGAACTACGCGTAGGACACGTCCGTTAGAAAACCTCGTGGATCTCTTTCTACAAACGACAAATATTTTCACATAATCGAACATAAATTAATCAAATTTTTGTATTAAAAATAGATTTTATTTACATCGTTACATAAATTACATAAATTATCAACAACAAATAATTATCAAAATTACATTATTATTATCAATTTATTTTATAAAAAAGAAGACAAATTTATTTATAGCTCGACGATACGAGAGCTAGAAAAAAATTGGAAAAGTAGCCGATCGTGCATATGGGCCGGTGTTTCATCCGGTACTAATCTATCTAATCTTCAACCCTCGATCTACCCCCCGAGGAGGGAGGACGAGGTGAAGGGGGGCTGGTGGTCGGTCTAATGCATACGAGACTCTCGTATCGCGCGGGGTACGAACCTCGTACGCGTAGATCGCCCGGAGATTCGACAGGCCGACAATACCGGACACAATCTCCCGTGAACAAATATCGTGGTTTGACGTTTATAACGTCTATATATACATCGAGAACCATGCTAGACACCGTTCATTGTATCGCGAGTAGAGCGATATCGACCGTAGGAAAAGTTCTAACGTTAATTTTCACCCGATCGGTCCACGTCCGCGTGTTAAAGAGACCTGTTCGAAAAATCAATTTAATCCGTCCATAAGAAAACTTACTATAAAGCGTATAAATTGCTAATTTATGCAAAAATCGGCTAATACCGGTCACAATTTCCCGTGAACAAATATCGTGGTTTGACGTTTATAACGTCTATATATACATCGAGAACCATGCTAGACACCGTTCATTGTGTCACGAGTAGAGCGATATCAACCGTAGGAAAGGTTGTAACGTTAATTTTCACCCGATCGGTCCACGTCCGCGTGTTAAAGAGACCTGTTCGAAAAATCAATTTAATCCGTATATAAGAAAACTTACTATAAAGCGTATAAATTGCTAATTTATGCAAAAATCGGCTAATACCGGTCACAATCTCCCGTGAACAAATATCGTGGTTTGACGTTTATAACGTCTATATATACATCGAGAACCATGCTAGACACCGTTCATTGTATCGCGAGTAGAGCGATATCGATCGTAGGAAAAACTCTAACGTTAATTTTCACCCGATCGGTCCACGTCCGCGTGTTAAAGAGACCTGTTCGAAAAATCAATTTAATCCGTCTATAAGAAAACTTACGATAAAGCGTATAAATTGCTAATTTACGCATCAACCGGCTAATTGACAATTTAATTAACAAGAAAATCAAATCGTTCGAAAAATTTGATCGGCCGATTTTTTTACCGATTTTTTTTCTCGAAATAAAGAAAAAAATATTAAAAAATTGAACGTTGATATTCGTTACGTGCAGTAACGATTGGCTATCGTAAAATTCCACTTACGGTTCCATCAACGACCTGCAAAGTGCATTCGTACGCGCATTAACGGACAAAAATTTGTCCATACGCGTAAATGGATGCGTCCGTGTCGCGCGCCTATAAATCGCACGAGGGAAAATTTGTTTGCGACCGCGCCGGTCGTGTCGAAGTGCTCGGATGAAGAAAAAGAAATGTGAAACGATACGAAAAAAAAGAAATTAAAAAACTGCACTCATCGCGACGTATCGCACCGTGGAAGACTCGTTTTCGAATTCGAAAAAGCTCTCTCTCTCTCTTTCTCTCTCTCTCTCGCACGTCGACCGACGCGCCAGGGTTACGGTGCTTACGCATTTTTTGCGCGCTCGCGCTATCCGCATGCGCGCATCGCGGCAGCTCGAAATAAATGCTTTTTACATCGCGCGCCGCGCGAGAATCGAAAATTTTCAACGACAAATTTAATAACGTTCTTTTGCGCGCGTGTGTATCGCGTGTCGTCGACGAATGCTCACTCGTGCGTCTCCGCACCTCTGCGCGCTTCGTTCATTTACATATATATATATACATCTATATACAAATAAATAAATAAATATATATATATATATATATGGTTGTGTGTGTATATATGGTTGTATGTGTGCATGTATATATATATATTTTTAAATGTAACACGGTCTCGCACCACTGCGCTGCGGAATACGACAAGATTGAATTCCCGCCAAGCATTATGGGGAATATATATTCTCCTGGGAATATTCACAGACGACTCGGATATCTCGATACAGTGAGACACACTCGAATCTTCGTAGTTACTCTCGGTATTTACCTTTCTTTTTTTCACAACTATATACATCGAGAGCAGTAATTGTGTTTCTTTTGGTAAATTATTTTGGGACTCGTGGTGGATAAATTGGTATTTAGATGAAACTGTATTTTTCATGACGATTTATTTTAACCCTTTCGCCTCTTTCTTACGAATAATGCTATTTTTTTTTAATAATTGATTTTATTGGAGATTAGTTAAGATAAATTTTGAAAATTATTTGAAATAATAATAACAATAATAGTTATTATTATTTTGAAATATTTCGGTCGAGCTCGAAATCGTACTTTAAAAAAATATCCCCCCGCACACCTTTGTAGAAAAGCCTGGGAATACGAGCCAGTCGAAGATGATAGAGCGCGAGTCAAAGCCATTCGATGAAGAATACACTTTGTCGACAATAGTTTCATCGAGACCTCAATGGTACACATTTTTGGTTTTGAATTGGCCCGCTTTCGTCACTGCGTTGTCCGCATTGTCGGGCAAATTACAACCTCCGAGGCTCGACGACACGCGCCGATGGGCGTTCTGTTTTCGTGCGGATTTGAAAGAGTGGCCGTTCGAGATTGCTCTTACACCCCCTCCCTTCTCTCTCTCTCTCTCTCTCTCTCTTTCTCTCTCTCTCTCTCGTTCTTTTCGCTCTCGTCAGAGCAAAGAGACACTCGAATTCATTTTTTATCCTCACAATGGATGAATTTATGAGGCACGCGTTTTGTGCCATTTTGAACCTTTCCCATTCACGATCGACGCACGCTCTATCGAAATTATCGAATTATTCGATAATTTATATAAATAGTGTTTTCTCAATTTCGCACCATCGACCTCTTTCGCCAATTGCTCAGAATATCACGAGTCTAAATATATTGGCATACAATTTCTTGTTCACAAAAAATCCATCGTTTTCATAATAATTTCTCTTCGTTCGTGACAATTTTCAAAACGAAAAAACTTTTTTAATCACCCCGTTTGTGTTTGTTTCAGAGAGGTCGAAAATTCATTCGTATCTTTGGATCACGCTCGTCGTTTTTCCCGTTGCACGGCGGCGGCGGCGGCGGCGGCGGCGGCTTTGACCCTCGACCGATCCTCGAAGTCAATTATCGAAAATCAATTTTTGTTCTATGTTTTTTTTATTCTTTCTTTCTATTCATTCTACTTTCCCGTTATCGCGCAAAACAAAAGTACGATGTCACGAGAAAAAACAAAAAAAAGGCAAAAAAAAAGCAACCAAAAAAATAATAATAATAACGAAAATTCGATTTGCCGCAAATCTGGAGCGCGTTTCTACATGCCAATGTCCTACTCGTTTCCAGCCCAGCCTCAAGCCGCTTCATAAAGTCGCACGTTCGACCACTGGCGCTGTTTCTCGTTTTTTTGTTTATTTGTTTGTTTTTTTTTCTTTTTTTTATTCTCGTTTCATAATATAACGAACGTTATTGTACGTGAATCCAACTTCGATTTTATTAATCCTCGTATCGTTCTCTATCAACCGACATTGTACTGAAAAAAACATAGACACATACGCAGAATTAGCACAGGTTTTTTATTTTTGTTTTTTTCTATTATTTTTTTTGTTTGTTTTTTTTTATATCTCTCGTATAGAAAATTCTCAACGACCGAGAACCATCGCCCGTGACAATTGGTCACGTCCCTTTCGCGCGGTAAGCTCGCCTCTTTCTTTTTTTTTGTATTTTAATGCCAAACGTCCACGCCAATGGAATTGAAATACGGGAACCATGAATTTTAAGTAAACGAAAAAACAAAAAATAATAATGAATAAAAAAAACGAAATAAAATAAAATAAAAAGAATAAGCAAAAAAGAAAAACGAGATCGAATCCTTGACGTACACGTAGAAACGCGTTATATCATATTCTCAGTACGGGGCCTTTTGTGCTCGCGAAAAATCCACCTAGATTCTCACTCCGCCACCCTCTTGACGTTTCTCCCATACACACACGCACACAGTCACACTAGTCGGCGGGAGTACCGAGAATGCTGGTGTACGTTACAATCGAATCCCGAAAAAGGAAAAAGAATTAAAAAAGCTATCTGCTCGTGAGATGATGGAAAGAAGGATGGAGAGAGGGTTGTAGAAAGAGGATGAGAGGGAGAAGCGAAGAATCCCGCCCCCGTTTTCATCTCTCTCTCTCTCTCTCTCTCTCAGTTGACGTTTTCGCACAGAGAGAGAGAGATGAACCAAGAACGATGCCTAAAGATAGAAGAGAGAGAGAGAGAGAGAGAGAGGGATGAAGAGAAACGAGGGATGGAAGACTGAACGAAAAGTTGAAAAAAAAAAGTAAAAAGAAGAAGAAGAAGAAGAAGAAAGAAAAAAAAAATCGTCGCGCGTTCGCATCCAGGACTGGTGTAAACCCACGAGCGGATCGAGAGGGACGTTGCAGGAGGGATGTGGAATACGCCGAGAGGGTAGAGAATCGAGGCTCTCCAACCCTCGATGTGTCCTGGTAAAGCGAGCTTAGTGGTGGTTAGCGTCTCGACATCGAGGCGATACAGGTGAGCACGATACAGTGACAAATTTTCTACCTGGTGTAAAACAGTGTTGGTCTCCCTCTCTCTCTCTCTCTCTTTCTCTCACACATACTCTCTCTCTCTCTCTGTTCACGATGCTGATGGCAAAAGCTCCGCTGTTGCTGTTGCTTCACCGGCGTTGACGCTTCGTGGGTGGGTATGGAAAAAGAAAATCGCTCGGAGGGCTATTTTCCAGAGGAATTTTCATTGGACGGACGCCATGTTGATGGCCGGGGGTAAATCACCCTCTAGCGTACCTCGACTATTGGTCGTCGTCCTTGGCAACGCTTGGCGGCTTCGACCAATCCTGGCCCTCCTAGCTCTCTCTCTCTCTCGCGTTCTCTCTTCTCTTCCTGCGACGAACTCCAAAGAGAGCGAGAGAGATAGAGAGAGGGTGCGTGGGGGTGCAAAGGGACGAGACGAAGCGAGAGAGAGAGATGGATAGAACGCGTATCGAAAGCAGGTTGTGTTGCTCGCGTTGGTAGCGAGACACGACCATCCCCTATAGCCCTCGGTCGTGTACCAGAGTCGAACGCACACACACCCTTCCACCAACCCTGTCGAGGCACCCCCAAGTCACTGGGATAACTGCATTTCGCGGACAGAATCCCACAAGAACTCACGGCGAGCGGTGCCCCCATCATCGTCGTCGTCATCATATCTCGCTGCCGACGTTTATAACGCACCGTCCGCAGCGTCGTTAGTTTTCATCTTCGTTATACGTAACCCTCGAGACTTCTCGCTACCAGGAGGATCTCCCTATTATCCGAATCTCTCTCTCTCTCTCTCTCTCTCTCTCATTCTTACTCTCTCTCTCTCTCTCTCTCTCTCGTTTTCTCGTTCTCGTTCCAACGGTCCTTCGGTTTCCCATCGTTTACGAAAATTCGTGAAAGAATTATTGTTTTTGTTTGTTTTTGTTTGTTGTTGTTTTTGATTTTCCGGGTGGTGAACAGTAAGACCGATCGGCATCGACGCAAAGAGGGTAGTTTTCGTGATATCGTGAATTTGTTTTTATTAGTTTTCTCATTCGCTTTGTATAATCGTTCGTCTTCGAAGAGTCGAGGAGAGAACGTTACGGACACGCGACGACTCATGGCAGCGAGGCCACCAACCGACTTCCGACTGACATCAACATCCGGCCAGACTCGAGTTGCACCCCTTGCTTGCCTACCTCCTCCGTCGTTCCTAATTGGATCAGAGCAATAATAAGATTTGAATTTGGAATCGAGGCCAACAGTGCGCAGCCAACCAGCCACCGAATACGAACTCTCTCTCTCTCGCTCTCTCGCGCGGGCTCTCTCTCTCTCTCTCTCTCAGACTTATCAACATCCGGTTCTTCGGTTCGATCATCGAGAGGGTTTTCTACGCGGCGTCTTTCGTTATCGAAAGGACCACGCGCTCGTCCCTCGCGCGAGAATCTCTCCCAGGCCGCGACTTTGATATTTCGAAGTCGCCTTTTTCCCACCCCCTTCCCCGGTCCCAACCCTTAAACACGTTTTTTTATTTCGTTTTCACGAATATTTCTCGTTTGAATTATTCTTGTCCCTTCCTTTACCGATCTTCCTTGAGAATACGGCGCGAACTACGAAGATCCAAGGACGCCGATCGAGGCAAAGTTTTTTCGAGTCACGAGAAATAAACAGTGCGGGGATTTTTGGTGGTAGAATTTTGGTTTATCTCGAGGGGAGATGATTATCAACCGGAAGACAGTGATTGTGTCGTGAACTATTGTTTATACGGACAAGTATCCACGAGGCTAAGTTGAAAGCGGCTACGATCGTCGAAGTGTCGAGAGAACTAGGGTTGAAAATTCGCATTTCAACTTGGCAAAATTAACGCGAACTTTCGGGGAAATCGGGCTGTGTTTACAAGTGGAATTATCGTCCCGTGGACAAAAATCCCGATACTTCGAGTAATTGTTTCGAATACAGTGACCTTCGAGAATTTTCTCGTGACCTTGAGCCCAAAGCGAACAGTTGGGACAGTTTTGAACCGTCGATTTTTCAGTGAAGGAAACATTTCCCTTTGTGACGAAAAGACAACAAAGGACAAGGACGAACAAGGTCAAAGCCGAAGAGTCCGAGTCTTCGAAGGTCGTTAAAAACGTGAAAAAGAAGAAGAAGAAGAAGAAGAAGAAGAAGAAGAAAAACGGTAAAATGTCCTCGTAGAGACGTTTTATAAAAGCGTCGCGCGAGGATTATATTTAACGCGGACCTAAAGAAGGTCACCCACGGCATCATCCTGGCTAACGATTTATCCGGTAGTAGCGGCCCCAGCGGCGGTGTGGGTTCCGTCGGTGGTTCGGTAGGTGGTGGTGGTCTTTCGACGACCGCTCTCAGTCTCGATCATCAACAATTCAACATATTTCCGGCGATCTTCAGCAGACAATTGAACTTTTCGGCGGCCGCGGCAAATTGCAGTCAGAACAAACTCATGGACGAGCTAAGGCCGAATTTAGGCCTACTCGGGGTAGGCCTCGTCGAGAACGACTCGTTTCATCTTAATCACAATCAGGATAAGAGAAAGTGCAGCAGCACCAGCTCGAACGAGCAGGACTTTGGTCTTTACGGGGTTCATCAGGGCCTCGAGGCCAGCCCCCCGACATCGGCGACCACACCGGGACGCAATAGTATCGTCAATGCCAGTAGCGTCGGTGAGCATAATTCTCATTTTTTTTCGTACGAACGTTTTTTCCTTGATTTTGATTAATTTGTTCATTTTTTTTTTGTTATTTTAATTTTTATGGTTGGGTTTTTTGGTTAATCGCAGGGAAATGGGATCGAGGAATTTTTAGATTTTTATTAAAGTTTCTTCGCTTTGATAAATGTCTTATAGTTGTTTTTTTTAATCTGTTTTTGTTGTTGTTATTTTCATTTTTATTTCTTTTAGTAAATCATACGAATATGAAGTCGAGATGTTTTTAGATTTTTATCGAAGTTTCTTTGTTTTGGTCAATCTCTATCGTTATTTTTCATTTTTTTAGTTAGCATGTTTTTTTGTTATGTTCATTTTGATATTTCTTGGTGAATCGCACAAATATAAAATCTAGGAATTTGCAGATGTTTATTGAAATTTCTTCGTTTTGCTCAATCTCTTGTCGTTTTTTTTAATTTTTCTATCATTGATCGTTATTTTTATTTTTTACTTTATTTCTTTTAGTAAATCACACAAAAATAAAATCGAGTAATTTTTAGATTATTATTGAAGTTTCCTCGCTTTGTTGAATCTCTTATCGTTATTAAAAAAAATGTAATCATTCTCTTTTCATTTTGATTTCTCTTGGTAAATCACACAAAAATAAAATCGAGTAATTTTACATTTTTATTGAAGTTTCCTCGCTTTGATGAATCTCTTATCGTTATTTATCTTTTTTGTTATCATTTTCCATTATTTTCATTTAAACATCTCTTGATAAATCCCACAAAAATAGAATCGAGAACTTTCCACATTTTTCTGAAAATTACTTCAATTTAATCAACCTCTTACCGTCATTTTTAATTATTTTCTCATCACGTCGACAAATAAAAACCGTTGCATATCCTTTCACCCAAAAATAAATCGATTGAACAAATCGGTCCAACGATTCTTATTTTCTTCTTTTCGTAAACTCATCAATCACTTCGACGAGTTCGTACGACGTCAGGCTTTACGTAATAGAGACGTATGAAAATAAGTGAGAACAAGTGCGATAAAAATGATCAACTTCCGTCTACACATGGAATCGAGATAGGCGAATTTTCCGGTCGTTGAGTCTCGAGTGCGCTAAATACTGTGTGCTGTGGCAAAATATAGGCGGACAATGGAACGTGGCAAGGGGGTTAGGGGGGAAAACGAGAGACAACCATATGGTTGTACCTGTTCATGGGCTATTATTATGTTCCGATGGGGCTCGAGAGACTCGAGTCGGAGTACTTATTGGTGCGGGGAACTTCTCTCGGGTATATAATACCCAAGGGGGGGTTGAAGTCTCTAATGTAGCAGCGTACACGATGCTCGGATTGAAAGTTGGTTGGTGTCGGGGGTCGAACAGCCGGCTACGCAGCTTCCGACGCCTCTATTCTCTCTCTCTCTCTCTCTCTCTCTCTCTCTCTCTCTCTCTATATATATATATATATATATATATATATATATATATATATATATATATATCTGTCTATCATCCCTCTGTTCTCGCCACAACTACACGAATTTTCGGTCTTTCACTTAGGGTGGCCCGTTCCCTTTGTTCGAGGCTCTCGTTCACTTTCTCGAGTTTCTCGAGCGTTTTGACATCGTCGGGCTTACGCGTGTCACACTCATCTCGATATAACGTCGTTCAATATTTGACTTACCGTTTGAAAATATTTGCTTTTTCTCCAATCTTTTCGTCAACATGTTAGTTTTGTCAATAAATAAGTGCATTTTTTTCTAGTACACGAATGTACTCATTATTCTGTCAAAAACGCATTTAGTTTTTGGCCAGCTCGATACTTGGATGAAAATGAAAAATAAATTTTTCCTTCTTTCTTACGAACTTTCGCCATTTTTTTTTCATTGTTATAAATGTGAGTCTGTATTCGAAAAAGATGAGAAAAATAACGGTTAATTAATTATAATAAGAAATTTTTAAATCTAAAAAATCACTGATTAATCGATGAAATTTTTGAATCTTTCGTTGCAAAAATATTGTTAGAAATAATTGTTTGATTTAAGAAATCTAAGAGCTTTAACGATTTTCAGGTTTTATTGATTGTTTTTTTAAGTTTATTTATTAAGGACCGTAAGGATTTGAAAATTAAACGATTTTTCGCTTTTATTTTATTTTCGTCGCGATTATTATATTGGTCTATGTATATATATAGATTTATATATTATATGGATGTATGTATATTTGTACTTTACGATGCAGTTCTTCTTCGTGGTTTTCCTCATGTATTATTCCCAGTCCGGTTGGGAAACGAATTTGCATAGCTTACTCGGTCCATCGCCAGTGAAAATGCCCCGGAGGTCGGACTTGCCCAATTGGCTTAGAAGATCCGTGCACGAGACACACACACACATACATACATAGTGCAACACACGAGCATAAATTTTCCGTTATTCGTGCAGCTTTTACACTACGCGAATATCATTACTCTCTGGGTTATAACGAATACAATAAAATTTCATTCTGGACGTTTCGAATATTCGCGCTGATTTCAAGCATTTTTTTTTTCGTAAAACAATTTATTTATCCGTGATTTTTGCTGTTTAACGAAGAAAATTTAATTTTTTCAATTTTCTTTCATTATTATAAGATTTGAGGAAGCTAAGAAAAATGAGGGACGATCGTCGAGTCGTCGAAACGAGCGACGGAAATGAGCGAGAAAGGGTCGATGTTCGTTCAACCCTTAATCGCGATTATAATATTTATTTTCCTATCAGAAGCATTTTTTTCAGATTTTCGATGAGATTTTTATAATTTCTTGACAAATGGAAAATAAAGGGAATATTTTATTTTCCATTTACTTCGTTAGAATTCCAAGTTTCTCTGCTGATAAGGAATTAATCGTTTCGTTAGAAAATTGATAAATTCATTTTGTTGGGAAAGTTAGAAGAAGAAATTTCCAATTTGGAACGTTCGAATAGAAATCGACAGAAAACACCAATTATCGGTTTCGCCCTTTCACGCAGAAGATAATTGTAATCCTTTCCAGCTGTACAGGGGAGAAAAACGAGAGGACAGCTGCATGTACGAAAAATTCCGCGAGAGGAAGGTCAAGCGAAGGATCTTTCGCGAACCCGATTTTCGACACCCCCGGCGTCGATTTGTTAAAATCGGTCGCTAATTATGTCACCCGCGTCGCGTCGACGTTGACGGGGGTGGAATCGACAGATGGGCCTCTTCGATGCTCGCCCGAGGCAACAGTACGCGCGCTACATACACGTATCCATAATATTCTGTACGAAAGAGAAGTGTGTACGTCCCGTTGGGACGTTCTCGATCGAGAATCCTGTCCTCCCTTTTAGCAATTCAAATTTTCAAAACACCCCCGGACATTCGACAGAGTTATATATTCTCGTCCTCGAAACGTCCTTCTATCGGCGGACCTCGTTCTTCGACGATTCTCGAGCAAAGATGGGAGATATTTTCTAACGATATTTTTCAAAATGATAAACAATTTGTTTTTTTTTAATTGAAAATTTGAGTAAAATAAAGTTATCGAAATGAAAAAAATATTGTCATTGTATTTATCTTATCTATGAGCGGATCTTGATACGAGACTCGTGCTTTGAAGATTCTCGAACAAAGATACGAGATAGTTTTTAACGATATTTTTCAAAAGTATAATCAATTTGTTTTTTTTTAATTAAAAATTTGAGTAAAATAAAGTTATCGAATTGAAAGAAATATTGTCATTGTATTTATCTTATCTATGAGCGGATCTTGATACGAGACTCGTGCTTTGACGATTCTTGAGCAAAGATACGAGATATTTTCTAACGACAATTTTGAAAATGATCAAAAATTTGTTTTTTTAATTAAAAATTGGAGTAAAACAAAGTTATCGAATTGAAAGAAATATTGTCATTGTATTTATCTTATCTATGAGCGGATCTTGATACGAGACTCGTGCTTTGACGATTCTCGAGCAAAGATACGAGATATTTTCTAACGACAATTTTGAAAATGATCAAAAATTTGTTTTTTTAATTAAAAATTGGAGTAAAACAAAGTTATCGAATTGAAAGAAATATTGTCATTGTATTTATCTTATCTATGAGCGGATCTTGATACGAGACTCGTGCTTTGACGATTCTCGAGGAAAGATACAATATATTTTCTAACGATATTTTTCAAAATTATTACAAATTTGTTTTCTAATACAAAATTTAATAAAAACGAATTTACTGAATCGAAAGAAATATTATATTTATCTTATCTACCGGCGGAACTCGGTACAAAACTAGTACTCCGACGATTCTCGAGCAGTGTTACGAAACGCTTTTTACAAAACAGTTTTCAACGATATTTTTCATAATTATTAAAAATTTGCTCGAAACAAATCATTGAAAGAAATATCGTCATTGTATTCGTTCCACCACAATTTGTCCATCATTCCTTCTCCAATACTCGATCGATATGTAAACCATTTTTTCCAATTTCAAATAAACCACGATATAAATTTTGCTCGAACGACCAGACGATCGTTGAGAAACGATTTTCTTCCCCTTTTAGCCAAAGGAGGTAAATGGTCCCGGGGTTGATTAGAAACTGCCTGGGTTATTTATGGCATGCATCTTATCTGCATAAGATACGTGATACGACGGCTCGGATCGTGGCGAGACGTTCACGGAATGAACTTGACCGAGTTCCAAGGACGGTGAGGATGAAGAGAGGAAGAGAGAGAGAGAGAGAGAGAGAGAGAGAGTTGAATGGGGTAAACGGAGCAAGGCGCGTAAAGTGGACAGCATTCATCCTCGAACATTGAATCAGCATGTAACATGATTAGGTCATTAACGTCCTAACTCAGTTAGCATAGTGCGAGGGACTTGACTCTCTCACTCTCTCTCTCTCACTCTCTCTCTCTCACTCTCTCTCTCTCCTTACTCTTGCTCGCAGTACACGAATGCCCTCTAGTCCTTCCGCCATTCGCGTGTCGTTTATAAACTTTCGTGGGACCTCAGGTACACACCGAACCTGGATAATACACCTTCTTCCTCGACCGACGAACAAAACGTCCCTCCGACTTTCGAAGGACTCGAAAAAAAAAAACAAAAATGTCGTGAAAGTCACCGGAAGTGAAGATTCGCACGAAGACCTTGAATTTTTCTCGACATCCGACGGAACTCGAGAATACAAATTACTTAAGTTATTTCGCATATTATTAAAATATTTACGTCGCGTGGTAACCGGAAGTAGGCCTGAAGTAAACCGGAAGTGAATGTTTTCCTCGCTTTTTTTCAATTCGACAAAATTGACGATTGAACGGAAGAAATGTCGAATATTTTTCTTTCACGTTGAACATTTAGCATCGTGCGATGAATGTATACCGGAAGTAACGACGTTCTTCGAGTCCTTGCGACGGGAAAAACAGGAAGAATAACGAAATTCGCGATTTTTCTTTTTCTTCTATGAAAAACTCGTAACGAGGGTAAACATTGATTCTTGTGGTATTTTTTGTTGTTGTTGTTCTGACGCAGGTGCCGAAGGAGCGTTCAAGAAATTGAAACCCGAGCCCTGTACCGCGAGTCCCCACATTGGCCACACACCGACCACAGCGAGCTGTCCAACGCCTGCACGACGACGACACAGGACTACCTTTACCCAGGTTAGATATATATCTCTAAAAGATATCGATTAAAAGATTAATTCGGTAAAACAATTTTTTTTTTTTTAATATTTCCTATAATTTATTTCGATAAAATCAAAATTTTATACCCCCCTTGTACTTATGTCTCAGTGTAAATTTTCACCTATCGGTTGACCAGGTTAGATATATATCTCTAAAAGATATCGATTAAAATATTCATTCGGTAAAACAATTTTTTTTTTTTATATTTCCTATAATTTATTTCGATAAAATCAAAATTTTATACCCCCTTGTACTTATCTCTCAGTGTAAATTTTCACCTATCGGTTGACCAGGTTAGATATAATCTCTAAAAGATATCGAGTAAAATATTCATTCGGTAAACAATTTTTTTTTTTAATATTTCCTATGATTTATTTCGATAAAATCAAAATTTTATACCCCCCTTGTACTTATCTCTCAGTGTAAATTTTCACCTATCGGTTGACCAGGTTAGATATATATCTCTAAAAGATATCGATTAAAATATTCATTCGGTAAAACAATTTTTTTTTTTTATATTTCCTATGATTTATTTTGATAAAATCAAAATTTTATACCCCCCTTGTTCTTATCTCTCAGTGTAAATTTTCACCTATCGGTTGACCAGGTTAGATATATATCTCTAAAAGATATCGATTAAAATATTCATTCGGTAAAACAATTGTTTTTTTTAAATATTTCCTATAATTTATTTCGATAAAATCAAAATTTTATACCCCCCTTGTACTTATGTCTCAGTGTAAATTTTCACCTATCGGTTGACCAGGTTAGATATATATCTCTAAAAGATATCGATTAAATTATTCATTCGATAAAACAATTTTTTTTTTTAATATTTCCTATGATTTATTTTGATAAAATCAAAATTTTATACCCCCCTTGTTCTTATCTCTCAGTGTAAATTTTCACCTATCGGTTGACCAGGTTAGATATATATCTCTAAAAGATATTGATTAAAATATTCATTCGGTAAAACAATTTTTTTTTTTAATATTTCCTATCATTTATTTCGATAAAATCAAAATTTTATACCCCCTTGTACTTATCTCTCAGTGTAAATTTTCACCTTTCGGTTGACAATAATTCTTATCGAACGGTTTTCAGCGATAAGAGAAAAACAAAATTAGAAAATTAATTACGAGAATTATTTATTCATTCGTCGCTCTTCGACAACGACGATTACAATCTCGCACCGAACGGAAGAGCGTGTAGAGAACGAGATACACCCGGGGAGTGAAGGAAACATGTATATATATATATATATATATATAAATACATTCGTACCTTCAACGTGGCTTCCAATTGTTTCGCAGGAGCAGCTGGCGGAATTGGAAGCGGCGTTCGCGAAATCCCATTATCCGGACATATACTGCAGGGAGGAATTAGCGAGAAGCACCAAATTGAACGAGGCCAGAATCCAGGTGAGTCGTCTCTGTCTCTCTGTGTGCATTTGATAGATGAGGTCCTTATGCGACGAGCTCTCTCTCATTAATACATATACTATACATTAGAACATATATATATATATATACATTAGAATCGAAGAATCATGTGTATTAGAATAGATTAGTGAAGGACGCTAAAATCATTCAAATCATTGCAAATCATTGTATTTCGAGCCAGGTGACCTTGACAAAAAATATCAAATATATAGGATAGTGTAATCAAGGATGTTTTTTAATTTGCCTCTAGTGAAAATTAATTATTTGTATTCATTAACTATTGATTTATTATTACTATTCTTCTTATTATTATTATTTAATCGATTTCAAAGAAATATCAAACGTATTGGGCGAGCTAATCGAGGATTCTTTTAAATTTTGATATTAGCATCTAGTGAAAAGTAATTACTTGTATTCATTAACGATTGATTTATAATCACTATTCTTATTATTATTATTTAATCGATTTAAAAAAAATATCAGACGTATTGAACGACGTAATCGAGGATTTTTATAAATATTTGCCTCTAGATCAAATTAATTATTTGTTTTCATTAACCCTTTATGTATTATTATTTAATGGATCTCGTTCGTTTATTCGACTTACTTCGATTGAAAAACAAAAACAAAAATTATTCTTTCCCCGATGCTGATCACGATGATTGAGAAATGTATCGTAGCCGGTGAATTCTTTCGGTGAGTGCCGAACCATGTTGATCCGGCCTGTGACGTAATAGGATTAATTTAACGAACTTGAAACCACGGCGAGCTCTGGCTCGCCTGGACCCTCTCTCTCTCTCTCTCTCTCCCTCTCCCCCCCCCCCCCCTCTCCCCCGCTCTCTCTCACTCGCCCTCCCTCTCTCTCTCTCTCTCTCTCTCTCTCTCTCTCTCTCTTGCTCTCTCTCTCTTCCTACACACGTGTTTTCGAATGGACGAGATTTGGGACACACTCGTTACATCCACCGAAATTATTCGGCAAGCTCGTGTAATTATTTAGCGAGGGAACATGAACGAATCTCTCACGTGTGTACGTTTACCAACTCGGGTTACTCGGGCTCCCATCCTATTTTTCCTCCATCGAATACAAAGTTTACGTTCACCCATCGGGCCAAAATTCGTTTTTTCGATGTTTTGTCACTTTTCGAGAAAAGTTTTTAAAAAGTTAGAATTCCGTAAAATAGACAATATCGTTAGTCAACAAACTTTTTACCCAACTCGCGTAAACATTTTGTAAACTCGATGAAAACAAAAACAAAAGAAAAACCTACAAATTAACCAAAAACTGGATAAAAGTGATTGAATTTCGTAAATTCTCGTGGAAAAAGAAAAAAACATTTGAAACTCGGGAAAAAAAGACGATTATCGGTTTAGCCGAAAAATCCGTCTGTTGAAAGCCAAATCTACTTTTCGCCGATATTTTGCCAGCTGGATGAGCCAAAGGTAAAACAAAAACAAACAAAAAACAAAAAACAAAACGATACGAGATAAAATATTCGAGGAAATAATTACAATCGCAGTCGTTCGTATCGAAAACTCGCGTATAGTTAATTTCGAATCCTAAAGCAATTCGCTCGCTACATTTCATCGTCGAGCTTTCGTCATCAGCGTCGATTGATCGACCGATTGGAAAATTAAAAAAATTATTTTCAACTATAATCCCCACTCGACTGTCAATTCGTCGTGCATATTTGTGTTCGAACGATTTTCGATGCACGGCGTAAATTTTTTTTTTCGTTTTTTCATTTTTTTTTTTGCGATTTCTACGCTACGTAAAAAAACATGTATAGATCGCGCGTTCTATATATTTGCTCGCCGATCACTTTGAACCGAGAGCGAATGGACTCGCCATGGCGTAGCTCGAATTTCTCTCGCTGGACTACGATTTCAATTTCGGCATGCTATTTCGAACTGGTGATTCGATTAACGCACCATCGAGGGCCCTCCCGCACAACGAATTCTCGCTGCTTTGACCATTCTCGGGCCACGAGCACGCTGCGCGATATCGAGAGGGGGTCCCGAGCCTCGAATGCAAAAAGTGCCCTCTATTTTACTGTTTTTTTCTCTCTCTCTCTCTCTCTTTCTAACTCTCTCTCTCTCTCTCACTCTTTCTAGCTCTCTCTATTTTTTTACTTCATAAAACAGTCGAGCTTCGGAGCTAAAGAGCTTCCAGAATGCACTCGTCATCCATAAATAACAACAAACATAGCATAGCAATAATTCTAATAGGAAAATAATGAATGAAAAAAATGTAATCGTCATGAAATTTTATTGAAAATAGATTTTTTTTTACACAAAAATATTTTCAATTGAATATTTGTTACAAATATTGTAAATTTGTGACTAAAGTTCAATGATTATTGACAATATTTTCTAGAATCAATAACAAAACAAAACAAATACAATTAAAGAAAAGGTCGAAAGAATGAAACAATATTACAATTTTTTTTGGAAAATATATTTATTTCAACACCAAAATATTTTCGTTTATATCTAACGTTATTGCGAATCTTTCCAATATTTGAGTAAATTTAATCACGAATTATTAACAAAAATTTCTAGAATAATTGACAAATCAAAATAACAAGATACAAACAATATTATCAATATTTATTTTCGCCGCGTCGCGTATGATTTTCATCGCAATTTCTAGATTTTGGTCTCTCCTTCGAGGATACCGGTTTTCTCGTTCTTTTTTTTTATCGCCCCTTTTATGCCTCACTTTGCCTTTCACTGTGCACGATACACGTTTTTTTTTTGACGATGGGGGTCAGGCAAAGAGGGGGGAGGATGACTCATTCGTCTCACGTAATTGAATAAAAGACGCGTGTGGGGCACTTGGAAAATTGAATTACGGGCGCAAATGTCGATTCAAGATACACTACGCCAACGTATAGGAACATCGCATCGAGATCCTTCTCCGTCTGCACACGTTCTGTCACACATCTCTCCTCGTCGTTCCTCTCTTCGTTGGCTTTTTCTCTCGTAAATAACGCGCCACGAAAGAGGGTGCGTGCTTTTGCCGAGGTGGTCGGATAATTTTCCTTTTCTTTCTTTTCTTTTATCTCCTTCCTCCTCTCTTCCTTCATGTTCACCATAGCGAGACAGAAAGAAACGTCACTGTTTGCACCGTTGCCCATTCGCTAGGATAAAAAGTCTCTATTTATTATTATTATTATTATTATATTCATAGAAAAAATCATGAAACGCACTCGACTATTGTTTTTGTTATTGTTACAATTGTTTTTTTTATTCATTCATATTTCGAGTAATTTGGTACTTTTGGAAAATATGTTTTTTTCATGAACGATAATCGAATGGAACGAAAAAATGAGAAAAATTTCGTCGACCACCTTCGTAAGAGAGCGGTGGGTAATTTTTCTTTTCTTTTTTTTTTTCTTTTTACTTTTTTTCGGCATTTCTTTTTTGTAACCGCGACGAGGGTGACGAGAGAGCTCGCAGAGACCGAAGCTGCGTTGCTCACGAATTCTGTGAGCGGTACATATTAAAACAGTCGACGTTGTACCCGTTTCCACCCCTCTCTCTCTTTCTCTCTCTCTCTCTCTCTCTATCTATCTATCTCCCTCTCTCCCTCTCTCTCTCTCTCTCTCTCTCTCTCTCTTTTGATATATAATTCACGGGTGTTGTTTGCGTTAAAAGCCCAGGAACCGCCACGACTTAACCCTGTTAAACTGCGATGCCAAGTAAAACGCGGTTTGCTTTTAGTCGTTCCCGGCTCATAAGCAATGCCCAAAGGAAACACGAGTATTCGTTTCTACCGTCAAACTACGAGCAACTTTACTAATAATCTCTCACGAAATCTTCGTTCACGACTGATTATCACTTAATTTATTTTATTTATCATCGACATTCGCAGCATCGTGTCGCGTTAGCCAAAAATCAAAAATAATCGAACGAAAAATTGATCATCAGGATCGATAATCGTCGAATTTTTCATAACGATTGACAAATTTTAATACACGTTTATTCAAAATGTATTATTTTGTTTTTTTTTCATTATTATTATTTTATCACGAAAAATGATCATTTTATCTGCGTCGTTGAAAAACGCGAAACAAAAAACAGGAAAAACGTGTATAAACGTACGACGAAAAAAAGAAAAAGAAAAAAGAACGTCGCGTAAGAACGAAGAGGAAATGGAAAAAGCAACGGTAAGGAAAAATAAAGAGACGAGAGTCGTAGTGAGTCGACCGAGAGGAGAGAAACAGGACGCGAGCGGAAGAGCCAGAATTCAATCGCAGCGGCAAATGGATAGCGAAAATGGACGCGTGTAGAAGAGAAACGAATGTGTGGTGTTCATACACGATGTATTAAAGGCCGCGGTGTGAGTGAAAAGAAAAAGAAACGAAGGAAAAAACCCGAAACGAAAAAACAACGAGTGATGAAAAAAAAAAGAAAAAAATAATAGAAACGCGAGTGAACATAGTGATAAGCAAGCGAGAGAACGAAGAAAAGTGTGAAGGGAATGGAAGAAGAATGAAAAAGTGAACGAGTATGTATGTGTGTCTGCGTAGATATGTGTGTGTGTGTGGGGATGCGAGGTAGACAGAAAGAAAAAGCAGGGCACGAGAAAAAGAAGGAATAAAAAAGAAAAAGAAAATGGAGAAAAAAGAAAAAAAAAATAAGGAACGAAGAAGAAGGAGAAGGTCGAGGCAGCAGTGCGCTGCGAGAGTCGTGGGGCGGTAAAGTTGAGATGAGACGAGGGTGGGCGACGATGTACCGTGGGCTGCCATTATATCTGAGCCGCCATTTTAAATTGAATTTTCTCCACCCTAGATAGATCTGAAACGTCCCTCTCTCTCTCTCTCTCTCTCTCGCTCTCTCTCTCTCTCTCTCTCTCTCTCTCTCTCATCTCTTCGTCTCGAACGAGAATCCTGCGAGCAGAGCGTACTCGCCTCAGGCTTCCCTTTTTCTTCCCGTGTTTCTTCCCTCCTCACCCTCGTCCTGTTTCGTTTCTTCCTCCCTTCCGTAATTTTGTCTTACCCTCCCCCAACCCTCTTGCGTCGTAGTCGCATTCCCCTTGTGATGGATATCTCTCCCTCGTCCACGACTCGAATTCCACCCTTCTCCTTCGATGGAAAATGATACACGAGCCACTGCCGACGAGATAGCGCGCGAAACACCCTCCGCGACGCGAGTTCCAGAAGAACGAAAAATTTTGAAGTCGATGGTATCGTTTTTTAATGTTTTTTTTTTTTTAACGAAAATTCTACGTCAGAAACGAAATTTATTAGTGAAAAACGATGTCTCGAGATTAGCTGTCTCGGTAAGAAGTTTCACTTCTGTTTTTAGGGTGAAAAGTTTCATTGAAAAAAACAAGCGAAGCGGTGAAATGTTTTAGTGAAACTTGAAGAAAAAAACGGGGGGGAAATTGATTGATTGATAAAAGCGAACGTTTAGTTTGATGAATTAGGGTTTTTCCGTTCTTCTCTCTCATCATTCCTCCAACCTCCTCCCTCTCGCAGTATTCTAATGAAATTTCCCTCGGACCTTGGTCCTCTCCGGGACTCATTTTCCTAGACTTATCTAGGAAATTAATTAACGGCGTGGAAAAGAAACGATTTAAACAGAGAAAAGGATTATGAGAGAGAGAGAGAGAGAGAGAGAGAGAGGGAAAGTGCAACGACAGAGAACGGGGGTTGGAAAGATTGACAAGGAAAAAAAGATGGCCGATTCGGATGTGGAGAGATAGCCGGTGAGAGAATAATTCTCGAATCACCGCACAAGAAATCCCATTACGGGGACTGGTTGACTGGTGAACAAAACAAAAAGAAAAAGAAAAAGACGACGACGACGAAGAAGAAGAAAAACGTTAAGATGAGAAAGAGGAGCGACGAGCGACCAACCCTTAGACCACTAGCGTTCCCGATATCGAGTTAGTCAAGTTTTCCCTCTTTCTTTCGCCGCACTCTGTTTTCCGACTCCCGATCGTACAATTAGCCGTTTCGTGCTTTTATTTTTAAAAACAGATGTTTAACAATCCTGCAAGAATTATAGATTTTTGTTGTAGTTGTTTTTTTTCTGAAGAATCGTGCGTTTTCGTAAAAAATCGTAAAAGTTAGTTCGATGAGGATGGAAATTTTTGTTTCTTTTTTCTTCTCTCGTCGTTCGAGCGTCTCGTGGATACATTTTGGGATTCCAGTATCTTCCCCTATACGAGAAACCACCCCAGATATTCGCATCATAGAAGATTCTCACCCCTAACCCTCCGTCTTAGTCGCACCCCTCTTCGTCCCTCGTTTCCTTTGCCACCCTTTTGGCCTTCTCGCGGCCAAGAAACGACGGGCGTACGAGAGAAGAGGGTGATAGCCGAGGGGATGGATGGAGAACCTCACTGGAGTATGGTTATTGAATTACGAACTCTTAGCTTTCCAGTTCTTGCATCGAGGGGGGCGGTTTTCTCTCTTCTTCTTCTTCTTCTCTTCTTCTTCTTCTTCTTCTTCTTCTTCTTCTCTTCTTCTTCTTCTTCTTCTTCTTCTTCTTCTTCTCTTCTTCTTCTTCTACAGCCGTCTCACACACGGAAGCTATCTCGCTAGACTCGACGAGAGCTTCATACCAGTGTATTTTCTTTCGCGAAAAGCTTCTCTCCTACACACTCTCGAACGATCTATCTTCCAACTTTTTCACCCCCTATGCCACCCCCTCGTTCATCGTTTCATAAAAACCTTTTTTTCGTCTCTTCGAAAGCTCAAATCGACGTTTACTTCGACGTTTACCATTTCGAGAAAACAAAAGCAAATAAAAATAAAAAACAAGTAGAACACGCGTCTGGAAATATTTCTAAACGTTAACTTCTCTAAAATGAAACGATTCGAAGACGTTCCTCTTACTTCTTCCTCGATGTAGCGAATTTTCGTGTTGTTGATTTTTAAAAAATTTGTTTTTCAAGGGATGAAAAAAAAAGTATTTTTCTCTATCTCTCGTCGCGCACGTCGGTGATGAACGAACGCCATGTTAGCGACGAGATAGCGCGAAACGCCCACGGTAACAACCACTCGCGGACCGTTGGAAATGTCGATAAAACGTGTCCACCAATGAGGGAGATCCCGGTGACGTCACGGTCTTTCCAACCGTCCAATAGCGCGCCGCTCGTGACGTCACGGAGCTTCGCGTGGGCGGCTATCCACGACTGCCCCCTTACCGGCTCGATATACCATCTACTCTCCCCCTACTCAACCCCTCCCCCGACTCCCCCTCCTCCTGGCGTATCGTCGAACGCCGGAGAGAACGAAAGAGCTTTTCTTATCCACGCTCGTTTAACCCGCCTCGATGCCTTCGAGCTTGCTCGATCGGCGCGAGAGGGGTCGGCGAGAGAGAAGAGAAGTCGTCGTCTCGTTTATCTGTCAATTCCTTCGTTAAAGAGGGACAAGCGTCAACAAAATGGACGAAAGTCGTGGAGGCAAAATGGCGATGAACGGGAAAAACGCGAATCTGCTGTTTTTACATGGTGGAGGAAAAAAATAAAATAAACATTCACCACCATTATTTACGTGTCCATTAAGGGGATGATTTGTGGAAATTAATGAAAGTTGGCGATACAAAATGGCGATTATGTGGCGAATTGATTCTGTTTTCTTTGTTTCTGTAGCGGAAAATTTTTAGATTTTTAAGGGGGTTTTTTTAGGTAGGGGAGAATGGGGGAATTGGAGCTATGTAAGGAAAAGTTGAAAAAAATGATTTATTGTAGTATTTATTTATTGTTTTCGCTATTAGTCAGTCTTTTGGTTAATAAACTTTCATTTCTATGAAATAGGAGCTTACTAATAATGGTTTAAGGTAGTGAAAAATTAAATTTGAAAAATGTGTTACTTTAAACTTGACAAGTTTGATAACTCGTTAGGTCAATATTAGTAATAGTTAACATGAACTGTTTAATATGAATGCGTTTAACGTATGATAAACTAACGAACATAATAATCAACCCAAATATAGCTTTTTTAACGCGTAAATGTTCTTTGTTTTCTTTAATGTCTCGTCTCTTCTTTTTTTTCTTCAAAAACATCTTTCATGGGAATACCGGTCGGTATTTCTGAATGTTGTTTAGTTTTGGTGGTGTTTGTGGGCCTCTTGATTAATGGCCGTGGACTCGATACAAGGGGAATCCATCTGGCTCTCATTACCCCGAAGGGAAGCATTTTGAATTGAACATAATAATATAAACAAATTATGTTGTAACCTATTTTTTATACTTACAAACCAAAATACATGAATTAAGCTACCGAATGAACTCGAAAAACAATTAAATAAGAAAACATTAGATACTTACTTGATTGTGAGAAAAATATTTGTCTTATAACGAGAGGAGGCAAAATATATTTGTGGGCGTCGTCGCTATACTTGCGGCACTGAAGCGGCCATCGGCAATCGCATGACACGAATGAAGTTTAAAGAAGGCATTTGGGTTGTTTCTCGAGTTCCCATTACCCCGCTCTCCCCTACGTCGCTGAATATTGAATTTACGTAGAGGTCCGTATTTTTACGAGATCGACCGATTGACCTACGTTTTTTCTTCGAATTTGATTGTCGCAGGTCTGGTTTCAAAACAGAAGAGCCAAATACAGGAAGCAGGAGAAACAATTGCAGAAGGCATTGACGCCGATACCGGCTTGTCAAGGCGCGATGATGCGAAACATCTATCCCGGTGCGGGAAGAGGATATCAGCCCTACGCTCATCCCCACAATAGCATAAACGGCATCAATCGTTATCCTCAGGTAAGAAAATTTTAAAAAAACATCACGCATTTTTCATTTTTTAAATATCTCTCTTTTCCACAAATTGTTCACATCTTTTTTCATACGCATAGCAAAAGCTTAGATATTTTTTCAAGCAGACTATCCGTCGCACTGAAACACACAAATAAATAAAAATAATTATAAAAAATAATAAATATAAAATAAAATAATAATAAAAAATAATTTATACATAAAATATAATTAGCTCCCATTTTTTTAAAATCATTTTCGCCTACTCCTGCACGTTTGTGCCCATTTTACGTGAAATGATTCAACGAAGCGCGCATTATACCCACAACTGGACCGTATCATAGGACATTCGTTGTATTTTCCCCGTTAAGCCTTTCCAACACACGCGACGAGGATGTTTAATTGATTCGCATCCGGTTTGTTACACATACGCCAATATATGAAGGATAGTGACGATATATATATATACAGTATGCATACAGGCCGTTGGCCAATGAAGCTAAATTGCATTTCGAGTGATTAGTTGGGCCGGACGGATTACCAAATGCCTACCGGTTTTAATTGAGCCCATAATTCGGAGGGCGCTGTGGCTGGCCACCGGCAAAAATATTTCCAGGGACACACACACATATGCATACGTGCACGTATAGACGAAAGCTCTCTGCTCAGCACACACACGTATATAAATTTACATGCTTTCCCATGCTTCTGTATATTCTCTCGCAAGCCTTGGTACAATCTTGCTATATACACGTCCGAGCTCGTGGTGTGCCCAATTTATCCAACAATTCAATTCCACACCCGGTACACATTTTCCTCCTCGCTACTTTGCGAACAATTTCATTCGGTTCGTAGCTTGGTACGTTGAAGAATAAAAAAAACAGAAAACAATGTCTCCAAAGAACGATTCGACGTAAAAAAACAAAGAAAAAAATATATATAATTTTTTCTTGCTCTTCCAGATGGGAGCTACGTCGTACTCGAGTATGCCGCAACCGTTCTCAATGTCGCATTCGGCGTCGAATATGTCGGCGGTAACGGGAATGCGGCAAGACTCAATGGGTAAGAATATCAAAATGTTCAAATGGCTTTCGGCGATTTATTTTAAATTTCACGAAAATTCTCTTTCGATTATTTGCAACTTGTTTTTTCAACAACATTTTTTCTTTCTTTCTTTCTTTTTTGAGAATAATCGAAATGCTCGGATAACCACGAATATGATATTCTTTTTTTTGGTCGATCGTCTTCGTTTATCTTTTTCTCAAAATTATTTATTTCCGTATCCGTCTGTGTCGGTACTTGACCTACTGTTGGTATCGCGAATCTATAAAAAAACAGCGGTCGGAAATGATTCGAGTCTGTGAGATATAGATGGCGCCACATCTCGTGTACCGTTCAACCACTCGGAGACGTTCCATTTCCTCCCGAGCGAACGTCTTACATCATTTCCGGCACGAGATGGCATGTCGCTTTTAAATCGAATCAAGAATATTCCAAGGAATTGCCTATCGACGTACCGATGTACGAGGGGCGGGGGGAAGGGCCTTAGCCAGTTCGAGACCGAGGCTCACTCTCTCTCCCGCTCTTCGAAAACTTTACAGAATTTCCCCGACGGATTACTTCGTGAGCTTCGACGTTTTAATAACGACGTTAGATTGTTTCATTAAACTCAACTTTGCGCTTCGTTTGACGAATCACTACCGATTTATCGTTTAATATATCTGTCGTTTTTGAAATAATTCCACAATGTACCGTAAAATCGTAGATTCGATTTCAGCTGGTAATTTTTAGAACACGAGTTTTATCGGATAAACAAAAGCGACGCGATTACCGGATATCGATCAATTATTGAGAGAGAGCAATTATCTCGAAATATATTAATATACCACTTACCATCGATCGGCAATGAAGATAATTCGAAAATTGTGTAAATTTGATTTAACATCGAAGGATAACGTGGTACGAATAACAACGATGGAGAAAACAAATAAACAGTAGATGTAAAAACTATTGTAAAAAATGATACGAAGCTTGTTTTGTTAAAAAGAAAAATTATAGAATTTTCGACTGAATTTTTTTTTGTTTACCATACTGGCTAGTTATCGATATATTACGGTTATTCTGTGAATCCAATGTCAATCTTGTTAACCCCCAATTATTAACAAAAAGATTTTAATGCAAATTTCAATCATTCGTACAGCGGAGTTTTTCATTGATTTTATCACGTCCGGTCAGTATGATCCGAACAATACAAGCGTGTACTGAAGCGGAATAGAACATCGGGCGTTTTTATCCTTTGGCAAGGTTTCACGTCCGAGGTGATAAAACCTTGACCAATATATTCCAATTCAACACAAATATTTTTATCGAATACGATGTAAACAATGAAATTTTTTCATTATTTTGATTTAGGCATGTCGGCCGAGGACGAGTGGTACAACAAGAGTATCTCCGCGCTGAGGATGAACACGGCGCATCATCCGAATCTCGCCGCACCGATGCTTCAATATCAGACATAATTTTAGACCTAGTCCGGGATTACAGATGAATTTGGACAATGCGCGATGTACGATTCGTTAAATTGATGAAGAAAAATAACGAACGAAAAAAAAAAGAAACGAAACTACGAAAATCGCGATGCCAAAAACCCATCGACGCTACCGGGCTTAGGACATTTTTGTGCGGATATCGCGCATGAACACTCGACGGTTCCCGAACTGGAGCGACAGGGACAAAGAGATACGGTGGGAGGGGAGAGAGAGAAGAGAGAGAGAGAGAGAGAGAGAGAGAGAGAAGACAAAAAAGTTATCGACGAAAGCGAACGAACGGACGTACGACGAGGATCGAGCGACAAAAAACATGGACGTTGCGCGTCTCCGATGACCGTCGAAAAATCTACTCCCGATTAATTTATTTTTCGATTTATAATCGATTTCTCGCGATTAAGATTGACTATTTTTATCTACTATCTCTTTTTTTCTCTTTTCTTTTTTATCATTACGTTTGATATTTATCGCGTAGACGCGTCCACATGTCCAAGAAAGTATACATAACAAAAAATATACATATATATATATATATATATATGGATGAAAAGAAAAAAAAGAAAACTCCGACAAAGAGACAAAATAAATATAATAAGATCGCATGGATACTTCTAATTAATCGAGTAAAGAATAAGTATCAAGGTAAACGAAGAGATGGTCAGCAAAGTTTTCCTTGCTCGGTCGGTCTCGAACGAAATGAATTTTGTCATTGATTAATTTTTTTATTTGTTTTCTTGTATTCTCGTTTCTTGGTACGTTGACGAATAATAATTATTGCAATATTTGTGTGAGCTCTTAAGCGTAACGTATGTTCCTTTTCGTTCGATATACGAGAGCGACGAAATCAACCACGAGACGTCGAAATGCTCTTTCGTTTGTTTCCCAACAACGATACGAGGAACAGCTGCGTGAAAAAAAAATGAAAAAAAAAAAAACAAATGAATATTAAGGAAAAATACGAAGACGAAGGGTGTTTAAAAAATCGAGGTCAAATGTGGAAGAGATAAGTGAAAAGTGTACATAGGAGGCGAATGTGACACGTGCATCCGTAGTAAGCAAATATATTATATAGCATACGCGATTTTTCAATGTCCTTTTAAAAGTGTAAGCCATACCCCTCAATAAATATTAGACATTCACTTTTCGTGCTTCGTTTGGTGAAAAAGAATGAAAAAAAAAAAAAAAACGAACAAACAAATGGAGATAAAACTACAAAAGTTAAATCGAACGCCAGTTGAATGCAAGAGTGCAATTTTATTGCGTCTTGACCCGTTTAATCGTCGAAGGCCAGAGTACAACTATTTCGTTTAACCTCTAATGTTTCTTTATCCATATTGACGTTTCGTTCATCATCGAGAAATTATCACGTTTTTATCGCTCAAATGAAACATTACGCACATCGAAATCACTTCGTTTTCGCGGAAGATCATTATTTCGTTCACTGTGTGGTTTACGTTCTTGCAAATGGTTCCTGTCGCGATTAACCTCACCGTGATAGTTCATTACTCTGGCATTCGTAAACCGCGATATCGGAATCTCTGTTCACGGACGGCAATCGTCTATATCGGTGTAATTTTTCGATAACTGTCTAATCAATATATCGATTCGAAAGTTGGAGGAGGTGAAAGCGTGCGAGAAAAATAATGAAGCTGACCGATCGCGGTAAAGATGAAAGAGAGAGAGAGCGAGAGAGTGACAGTGATCTTATAGGGTGACTGATGCGGGGACAGCATTTTCTTTTTGTGTAATTTTGCCGCGCCCCCTTAACATCGCTCGTGTTATTACAAAACGCGAAGAACGTTCCTAACAAAAGAAATAAACAAAAAAAAATTTGTAACATATCACACGCACCCAACACGTACATGAAAACTTTTGCGAGAGTCTAATTTTTCTTCGTGCCCGTACAAATACTGTAGAGACAAACATGTGCATGGCGATGAAGAGGCGCAATAGCACCCGAGAGAACAACAAAGGAGACAGACGGGTGCCTATTTCGCTCGAGTGAAATATAACGAAAACCTTGAGCCCGAGGTTACGCCGAGACAGCATTATATAGTTTATCGCATTTCAAAACGAGGGTATATATTACTGTATATTCTCTAAGCAAGGGTCACGTATTGTACGTATGTGTTGTACATAGCCTGAATAAAAAATTACGTTTAAAAGTATAACGATTTTTATCCTGTATCAATTTACTCTAATCAAATATGATAAACTGGAAGTGTTCTTGTCTAGCATCGCATCAGGTCGGTAACAAGAACCACGGGCCACTTGAATAGCGCATCATTATCCTTATCAAGAGAGGGTTTAGAGTTGATTGGATGGTTCGGAGTTGACACTGGAGATGGCGCCAGCGTCTTGAACATAAAATTACATTACAAAACAGATTCCTGGTTACCGACTGTATCGTTGGATAATTCTCTAAAAATATTCTTATTATAAGTCGATTAATTGTTTAGTGGTTGATTGTGATTGTGGGTGTTAGATGAGTTATGACATATAAATTGGCCCAAACCATTTTGTGAAAGTGAGGGGTAATGCAAGTCGCTTAAAAAAGAGCGGGGTGATGCGGGTCAGTTAAAATAATATCTAGAAAACTATAAAGTGGATTTCGAGCAAATGCCATCAATCATCAAATGTAATTATGTTATTGAACAAATCAGGCGTTTGTCATATGCTTGGATGAAGAAAGTGTTTGAAAAGGTAAAGTCATTGCGCTACGTTCACGGAGCTGTTTTTCACCGGTTTCGCTATAATTTGCCCCTAGACCATAAATCAAGTATGGACCAAGATTATCGTTCGATTAAAAATGCTCAATCTTCTCGAGTCGACATTTTGTTACTGAAGGAGTCTGTCGCACTCCCCTCGACTGGGCGCAACCATGGTTTTTCACTTTGTATTATATATCCGTCATTGCTTGTACGAACGTTGACTCGTACATGCGAGGCGTGGCGCTCCGAGCAATTTTTCGTTCTGACATCGCGGCTACATCCCATGCATCAAATAATCCGGCGTTTCGCGAAATGAGTCTTGCTATCTCGAATTTAACATTTTCATGGCGTTTTTGCGGATGAATTGGCAGCCATTTTTAAACTGCTCACCTGCTTATAAGTATATTGCCCGAGGAGCGTAGAGAGAGGAGAGAGAGATAGACATGGACGATGGAAATTGCATCGAAACGGTAACGGTGAAGCTGTGATATCAGATGGATCGCGCTAAAGGGTGACAAAAGATTGGTAGGAGGTGCACAGAGGATAAGGGATTACGTGTTCGCGAGAATAAACCGAATCGATCGGTTGTGCTCCGAATTTGTGTGCTTGTGCTCCGAAAGCTCAAGCGGAGCAGAGGAAAAAAAAACCCCCCGTGGGTCGTCGATGAAATGGTGAACTGTCAACAGCATCGTGACATTTTAAAATGATGGTATTTCGTGGAATCTTCGTGAGCACCGAGATTACACATTGACTGCGACTTTTAACGAAAAGTTGTTGTTTTTTTTCCTTTTTTTTTTTTTAATTTCGTCGCCGAAGTCCCGGTGTTCGCACGTAAGCCCCCCACCCCCACCCCGCCCTCCCCACGAGCTGTGAAGAAACAAAATTCACGACGATGTCGCTCTTAATAAACGTAACGAGAGGAACCAAAGTAGAAGCAGAGTACGTCGTCGTGACTAACGAATGGTAAGTTCCGTTCAATTATGGCCGATAATGTGCACAGAAAATCGCACAAGCAGTTGGACGGAAGTAGAAAAATTACGAATCCAGTACATCGTACCACATCGGAAACGATAAGACTGGGCGAACAGCTGGACAGAACTCATCAGGCGTTGGGTCTATCGGCCCCGGTTATTAATTCAACACCGAATAATCAGTGCAGAAAAAAGACGTCGTCGTTTCAGATAACTAGTGTAACGGTAGGTTCTCGTATGAGCAACGATGCCGGCGACGATTCGAACGACGATCTCGACGAGTCCCACACCGAGGACAATTCGGTGGAGCACTCGAGAGTCACGGATCTCGATGTCGAGACGCCGAGTTATTCCGAGGATACTTTCTCCAAGGAGGATGTATTCTTCAACGCGAGTAATTCGGCGCTCAGTACAGCGCCAGTTATACCCACCAGTTCGCAATACGGTCTTGCGATAGTTCCCTCCGAAGGTGGTAACGTCAGTAACTCGACAAACGACAGTAATATCAACACGTTGGACATAACTTCCGTCACCGACAATAATATCATTAATTTGCTGTCGAGCAACGCGAAACAAGATACTGACATAAGGGAAGTACACTCGCACGGTAGAAACGAGAGATTCAAAGTCGTTAAGATCGAGAGCACAGAGCCATTCAAAAGGGGTAGATGGACTTGCATGGATTATCTAGATCACACCTCGGTCAATCAGTCGAGCGCCATAAGCACTCCAAAAGTATCCGATCCGAACGAAGTATGTATATCGTACGGCGTTACGGACAGTGGTATCGTTGTCGAGACCTCGAAGCAAAGTACCGTTAATGACGACAAGGGGATGTCGATCGATATGAATGGTCATGTATCGCATCAGGATGTCCACGCGTCGATCGGAGTCACGAACAATCCCGGTACCGGTTTCGCCGTTGGTAATTCCATGCCGCAGAACGTTCAGCAACAACAACAGCACAACGCGAATCAATTGCAGTCACAGGCACAAGTGCCCACTCAACAGATACCCCAATACTTCCAATCTTCTACCCAGCAACAGCAGCAACAACAACAACAATTAGCATCGCAACAACAACAACAGCAGCAGCAGCAACAACAAGGCAGCGGGCAGCAAGGTGCGACTCTGCCCTCGAATCTTCAGCCTACCCATCCCAATAATTTGGGACAACCGCAGAGTATGCCGCAAGGGTCTATTCCTATTATTACACAGACTAATAATAACAATGTGACGCCACAACAAAATATAAGCCATACGAAGGAGGATACGTACGTGACGGTGGGCACGCAAAATCAGTCATTACCGGGACAAAATGTTTGTCAACAGTCCTCGGTTCAACAAAGTTCCGGATCTACATCACAGCCACCCAATATTCTAGTTCCCCAACATCAGTCTCAGCAACAGCCGCAACAACAGCAACATCCTTCGCAACAAACTCAACAGCAACAGTCGTTAACAACACAGAAACAGATGTCCCAAATTTCCGAGCCAATGACTGCCATGCAGGGAATGCAGGGCATCCAAAATATCCACAAAGTTCCTCAGTCGAGTGCTCAACAGACGAATACCGCTATTCATGGTCAGGGTGCACCTGTACAGGGCCAAGTCATGCCGACGGGTCAGATGCAGCCACAGACCAGCGGTAGTAATACACAGGTACAGATGAGTCAAGTATCTGCGAGTTGTCAGAACGTCGTTGGAGCTACTGGCGGTGGCGGAGGCGGAAGTATGCAGCAGGCCACTATGAATTTTCATCAACCGGAAACGGAGCAGGACTCCGTTGGTGGCCTCGTAACTGCATCGGCCGCTGCACAGTCCGTGGACGCGACCCTTCTCGAATCTCTCGCCGAAGTAACACAGAGCAGCGATGACCATCACGCGCTCGAAGACAATGAAAGGTACGAATTTGTTTTTCTTCGTGAATTTAATTTGAAACAATCTCGCCGTTGAACATGGTCTGAATATTTTTTTTTTTTCCATAATTCGTTACTCATACACGATTTCTATTTGTATTGCAGTATGTCGGGGACAAGTGCCGTGGCGATCGATAATAAGATTGAACAAGCTATGGTGAGTAACGGAGGATTATTATTTAACCGTCGGTCGTTATCTCATTGTCGTATTTCCAACGGAATCTCGGCTAACCCTCTTCTGTTCCGTTTAACTCATTCTTTGAATTTTATTTATTTTCTCGTACGAACAGGACTTGGTGAAGAGTCATCTGATGTTCGCCGTACGCGAGGAGGTCGAAGTGCTGAAGGAAAAAATAGCGGAACTAATGGATCGTATAAATCAGTTGGAAGCGGAAAATTCGATTCTCAAGGCACACGCGACACCCGAGACCCTGGCACAGTTGAGCCAGTCGACAACCAAATTATCCCAAAACAATTCAGGAAGCGGTCAGTAGCTAACCCTGTTGTAAATAAGTTTCTATAAAAAAAAACAACAAAAAAACAAAAATACTTCGTCAAGTACATAATGGATAATATAATTATTGTATATAACTTTACGATTTTTAGAAATTTATAAATAATGAGATTTATTATATTATACATATTAGTATTAGAAGAAACCAACGTTTTTTTTAAGTAAATTAAAGATAATAGATTATTTTTTACTATTTCAGTTTATCGTTTAGGAATGATATATTTAATGCTGTAAATTCGATTTTTTTTCTTTTCCTTGTGGCGCAATGTTCTTTTTTTTTATTTCGTTTCGTTTTTTTTGTTTTTTTTTTATTATTATTTTTTCGTTTTGTCTCTTGAGGGAAGTGTGTAATCTCGTTGCAAAACCCGACAGGGGACAGGGCCGTTTTGTGAGTGCATGCCATGACCACTAAACAGCAGACAGAGTAACGGAATCAATATTGTTCTATTTTATTCCGTAAAATTAAATTCCTTCGATGTGTTAACGAAAGAAAAAAAAACGAATATGTAATTATACGCATAGGCAGCTAGATCGCTATAGCTTATTTTACCAACTACAGGTCTCGTTCCATATTCGATCAGGAATGATAGCTGTGAAGCCGTAAATTATTATGTGACGTAATTATCAATTCGAGGCAATGTGAAAGTCTCGATCAATCCGAATTTCTCGACAAAATGGTTCCGCATCGAAATTGAAAAAAAAAAAAGAAAAAATAACACTAACAAACTCGACACCGTACATTGTCATTCCGTTCCTTCGTTTTATTTCTCAATTTCTTCAATCTCTGCTATACCTTCCGATACTTTCTTTCTTTTTTTTTTGTTTCAAATAAAAATCACAAAATACGCTGTTCGACACTCACGGTGCAGTACTGTTTCTTTAAAGGTGGTGCGTAACGTGTAAGTACGACAAATCAGTACTAAAAACAAAAAAAAAAACATGTTATTTCGCTACTGATGTACTTGTAAAAAATCTACAATTTCCTGTCAACGTCTTATTTTAAATCTGGTACATGCCTAATAAAGTAAATTTTTTGATTGTACATATCTGCGTCACTGCTTTTTCTAATCCTCGGGAGATTACTATATCTACGGGATAATGGAGGCTTGGCCGAGATATACATATGTATATATATACATATATCCATTATCCTGATTATATATGCGTGCGTGGGTGCGTATATGTATAGTAAATTGCGTACACGGAGAGAAAGAGACAGTTACATACAAGTGATACTTCGATCATTTAGCTCTTTATTATCTAGATGCGAAATACCCGGACGTGGTCCGCACATTTAATAGGAAAAAAAAGTCTCAGATACATAATCCATATTTTTTCGTTATCTTGTTCGTTTCTCTTTTTTTCTTTTCTTTTCTTTTTTTTTATAGAACTAAACGGACGAAAGTGATAAGAAAAGCACACAATCCGTGACCGCGTCTCGTTATTTTTGACAAAGTTTTATTCGGGTCACTATATAAAGGCTAAATATGACACTTTAACATAAATCCTTATTACAATGAAGACCACTTCATAATAAGAGAAATGATAATTCATAATTACACCTTATAAATTTATAAATGTTATAAATTTTTTTCTAGGAAGAGAAAGAAAAATAACAACGTATAACTTTATTTTGTTTTTTTTTTTGCTTTTTTTTTCTTTTATACCATTACGAATAATCGGCAAAAGCCACGCGCGGTACACAGGAAACCGCGACATTCGCGCCGTAGATGATGGAATTCATACGAACCCAAAGTTCTTCGTTTTTATAGCAAGCAGAAGTTTGTGACGAAGCACGTGACGCGAGCTGTACAGTGGAACGTATAGGCGTGAGATACATGTGTTCGCGGTTGGTAGATGGGCGTCGTCAGCCGGTCGAATCGTCACTGTTGGCATCGGCTGGAATCCGTCCTCGCTGGCTGGCAGTGCCGGTGATCCCGTCCAGAAGTAGACCTACCGATCGATAAGGAAAAAAGTCGTACATTAGTTTCTCGAACGATTATTACGTCGTAGATTTTGTCGAGCACGTTCGATCGATCACCGAGGCAAACTTACCAAATCCTGTCGTTCCACGTGTGACATTTTCTCGACGATGGACCATAGCCATCGTTTGAATTTGGAGAGTCTGTCCGTGGACTCGCCCGACTCGTCGTTGAACGATGTGTACGATATGAGAACGGAGACGTTAATATCGCCAACACCGTTCAAAAGAAGCCTCAGATCTTCCGAGGTTAGGCCGTCGAGAGCACCCTCGGGAAGCACGTCAAACACGCCTTCTCGCATCGCCTCAAGGGCCTTCTCTTGTACCTTAATCATGCGTACCTCGGCGTACTTTCGCACGTAATCGTAAACGTTGCTGCCGGTAACCTCTATGTCACGGCCATTCGGTACTAATTCGATCGAGCCACCGCCTTCCTCAGGACACAAGTCAATACTACAAATATTAAGAAAAACAAACAGAAAAATGAGTACGAATGAAAATGAGCGTACGAAAAAGCTCCAATTTGTAATAAAAAGTAAATACTTGAATGTGAGATCCAGTGTGGAGAACAAACTGTTGGTATCCTTGGTCTCGGCGTCGATAACGAGCTGTCGCAGACTCTCGTATATGACCGAATCGAAGAAAGCTAGATCGTGAAAGCGTATCGGTCTCGCTAGTATGTACTTGATGACGTGACGATTTAAAAATATCGGACAAAGTTCGTTCTGCAAGAGGCAAAGGCCTATCAGCCTGCCGACGTTTCTGAATGCATTGAGACGTTCGTAGCTGCATCTTCCCTGTCGGGGTGTGTAAAAGCCGCGTTTCCCCGGTGAATAGAACAACGGTGCATTGTCCTCCGTATCGTCCAGGATGCTGTTGTCCATTTTTTTCTTGTTTGCGCCGCATCGTTCGGTGAGACTGAAAACGTCGAGGTCGAGCAGCGCCTCGCTCGCCAAATCGTGGCAGTGACGTTGGATCAGCTCGTAAGCCTCATCGATTTTCTCCTGAAGAGCCTCCTCGGATGCGAGAAGCATCAGTATCTGCGACGGCGCGAGCTCCAAAATCATTCCCGTTATTTTTTCTGCTACCGTTGGTCGTAATGCGTGCACCTTTGGGAATAATCTGTCGCCGAGATGTTGCTGATGACTCGTCAGATGTTCGTTACTCATGTGACCAACCGGAAGTGGATGACTGCTCGATGACGAGCCACCTGTGCCTGAACCGCTCGCACCCTCGACCGAGCTTGATGGATAGAACGAACGTGCTTCGAACGATAATCGTCGCATCTCCCTGTACTTGCCGGATGAACGTGGATTCTTCACGAACAAAAGAGAAAGAACAATGAATTTATGAACTTTGTGAAAACCAAAGCGTTTTCATGATCTTACCTGTCGTCGTAGATCACGATCTCGACTCTTGAGCTTCTGCAAACCGTTGTATTGAGAATACTTTGTTCCAACTTGTGCCGCTTCGAGATTTGGTAGTTTGTCGTTCGCAAGTAATGCCTGAAACAAAATATAGCCGACATTTTGTTTTACAACCGTTCACAAGGATATACACGTTTGCATTCGAATTCTATCGACGCACCTCTGCGATTGCGGTATAAAAACTTCTGGCAACTCCGGAACCTTCGCCAGGTTCATCTTTGAAAGTAACTTTAATCCGATTGACAGCCAGTGGTGGAGTATTGGATGGTCTTCGATTGTAGACGTTGTACTGTGTGTTCAATTCCTTCATCGTCTGTACCAGCAGTTGCGTTCTGTCGCGATCGACCTACGAAAAGGAATGGAAATTTATGAAATTTATAACGTTTAAGCTCAGATCTCATCGAGAGGAAAGAGCTTCGAACTTCGCTCACTTTTGCCAGTGTTATGTCCTTTTGCTGAGAATTCCTTAATTTCTCCATGTCCCTGCGGAATTTTGCTTCCTTCACGGGAAATCCGCCGAGTTCAGAAACGACCGAACCAGCCTCGAGGCCAACGTCTTCCATGAAAACACGACCGAAAAGATCGAGCGAGAGTCTCCAACGACCTAGCAAGATGTTGTGTGATACATTCGTTCCGATCGATGAAACTGCTCTGGCGGATTCGACGGGACTCGTCTCGACTGTCTCGTGAGCCGATATCTCGTGACTAGTTGCCGCCGGATCTACCTCTTCGGCACCACTCTGAGCTTCGACCGTAGGCACAACGAGTACTTCGGGAGCTCCGACTTTATTAGAGTTCGCTTCCTGAAAAATTATTCATTATTGAGCTCAAGTATCTCGTTTTATTTCAAATTTACACCAGAACGCATGATCGCTACGTTGAATAAATAACTCACCGATACAGTTCCCGCTCTGACTATGACGCTTCTACCAGTCTTACAAATCTCTTTGCCTTTGTTGCTCCCCGAAGGTTCGGCCTGGCTACTGGGCGATACGATTATCGGAGCTCTGTCGATCTGCTCGGTAACGACAGGTGGTTGATTATCATTTGCTTGATTGAATAATTTTGGTTTTTCCTGTAAATAAAACCATCGAAAATATTGGAAATGTAAGAAAAAATCGGAGAAGCGTATTATTCGTAGAAAAATATGGAAAACTGACCACGTATTTGCTAGTTCCGGGCTCCCCAGCTGATACCGAACTCCTACGATTTTCCGAAGATGAGGAACTGCCACCAGGACCTTGGATAACTTGACTGAAAGTCGGTGTAACGGTAATGGTCGCGTTGTCGGCACTTCGAGCCGAGAGGCTCAGTCTCGTCGGTAGTCCTTCCAGTGGATTATGATTTGTGCCAGCCGAGCTTGAGCCAGCGATCGGTTGTCTCGGTACACCGAAAAGATCCTCGCGTCTAGAATGAGGCTGCAGTAAATGCGGCTGATCGGCTAATGGAAGTGCCTCGCTCATCACCGTGTCGAACGGATCAAGCGGTGGACAACCAAGGCAGAGGGTCGAATCGGATCGTTGCAAAAACGGATGTTTCCTTCCTTTTCCGGTCGAATTGCCACTATTTCCTGTACCACAGACCGGTACTTGTAGCAAATCCGGATAATCAACAGAATCGGTTTCCATAGCGTTCGCAGCTGGTAAATTGTCCTCCTCGACTTCCTCGTTATCATTCTCGTCTTGATCGTTCCAAGTTGAGTACGAGGCGGCGTCTTTCTGTGTCTCGTTTCGCGATGACAATGGCTCGGATAACGATCGCATGTAATAAACCAAAGCGTCGAAAACGTAGGCGACGTGACGAAGTGCCGAAACATCGAGAACGGGCAAACTATCGCGATGTTCGCCGTTGTGAGCTCGCATGAGTGAGAGACAGTAAGACAAGAACTCGCGCCTTGCCGAGTGTGCGTCGCCACCTATGGGAGAATATGAAAATTTACATTGACGATTAAAATGTCGTTTCTTCATCTTTACAAAGCTGTTAGTTGGCATCGAATTCACGAAATATCCCCAAGATGAGATTTAACGAGGTACGTATATCGTTTCGACAAACCTTCGCGTTCTCTGCTGCTCCTGGGTGGTTCACCAACGCCTGTAAAACCAACGGTGAGTCGCGTTGAACCTTGTGTCGTGGAGATATTGGAGGTTGCAGTGATACCACTGCGTTGATTTCGACCTGTGTTGCCCTGAACTGTGAGCGACAGGGCGGCCGAGTTCAGTAGACCTGTGAAATTTCCTCCCGACAATGATGGAGCGTTGTTCAGCGGATGTTCGGGATGTGTAGGATCGGCGCTTCGTGTCAGTGAAACTCCGAATCTCAGCTGTGCCTCCGTGGCATCCATAACGGTTAATAACCAATCCCAAGTAGGTTTCAAATGTCCCTCGAGATACATCTAAGCGGGCAAATTTCCGACAATTTTTTAAATAATCAATTTTTCCTGCATTATCGTCAAATTTATTTGAATCGGAAAATTTTCTAATTTACCTGCAAGCTTATAGCATCTTGATAAGTGATCTCCATGAGTCTCGGTAGATTGGGCGCGTGAGTCTTATAATCGTGCATCATAGTCAATAAATCTGCAATCTGTCGTATGACAATTCCAAAAGCGCGCGCCAGACAACTGGCGGTAGTTCCCATGGTGATAGGTTCTTGTGCCGCAGCGACTGCCGAAGTAGCTGTCGAGCGTCTCAATGATGCAGAATCGATAAAAACGAGATTATTGCCTCCTGTGACGCGTAATCCTGATGTGCGCGTGCTCGATTCCCGATTTCTTATAGCCCACTGCATCGACACTGGGGCAAGATTATTGCGGTGCAAATGCCCCGACGAGCCACTGGAACGAATTAGAACGAATCTATTTACTAAAAATGTCGCTGTTACATGGCGAGACGATTAATTTACGTTTACAAACGAGGCTACGTCGAAAAATCTCCCGCTGTCTTTACGTTCGAGAGTTCTAGATACCTTCTGCGCTCCAATTGTTCGTCACCGATCTGAAACTCTTCGTTATCCTGCTCGTCGGTCTCACCAGCTTCGCTATCATCGTCCTCCTGTTGGCTCGATTCACCCGACTCGTCCTCGGGGAAAAGAAGTATCGAGCCTATACCACCGTCCGAGCCTGCCGTAGCACCGGTCTGTACGCTACGTTGTGCCGATGCGGCGTCCTGATTGCTATGATTGTCGTCGGAATCGGATTCGGTCTCTGCCTCAGCGAGAAGATCAAGTTCGGTATCGGATTCGCCATCTCCGGCGGGTCCATCGTCCCCTGGAATACCAGGAGCGCCATCCGGCTCGCCCACGAGATGACTCGCTGCAAGACCACCCACGCCGGATTCTTCGTGTTCGCTTATATCACCGTCCATATCCATCGGCACCTCCTCACCACCTTCAGTCTCGTCCATAGCTGTCGCGTCACGGGCGATAACGATATTATTGTTGCCCTGTTGCGGCTGAAGACCAGCTTCGAGACTCTGCGGACTCACACCGCTGTGCGGTATCAAAGGTTCGATCGAGAAGAGTTCTTCCGAGCCGTTTATAACTTCAGTCGCCGAACTGGTAAGTGTAAATGGTGCTGTAGGTCTAGCGACTCCTAACGTCACTGGTGCTATGAGCGAATCGGCTGTTTCGCATAATTCCTCAACCGCGAGTTTAATTAGTGCTTGAAAAACTCGACGGCACTTGATCAACGGCTGTGAAGCTTGACTGGCGCTGTGAAGAGTGTTAAAGCTTCTTAAATTTCATCGTAAATTGTCCTTACTCTTTGAATTAACTGCTTCTAATTAAGTAGGATCGATCCTAGGCAATTTTTCGTTCAATCGTGGGATCGGAACTGCTGTAAAAATTGCGTAGGATCGATCCTACGAACGTTCGCATACCTCCTTCTCTTGGCGGTGTTAGGAGCCATTTCGATAGTGAAAATGACGAATATCCTAGCAACGGAACGTACAAAGCGGCGCGCTACGTTGTTTGCCTCTTCTTGACGGCCGGGAATCGACTCGTTTTGAAGCTCCCGGATTAGTGTCGTGAGTAAAGTATCGAGCATCTGTACGAATAAATGATATTTAATTAGCCTAGAGTCCTCACAAACGAGTCGCCTTTAATGCACGAAAACGAAAAGAGGGGCCTCTGTTACCTCGGAGCTGCATTTTACGAGCAATGAGTGCGTAAATTTGTCGAGCAAAGCTGTGCCACTCTGACGATACGATTGTCCTTGATCACCGAACAACTGATCGTTTCCGCTCTCGATGACGCCCGACATGATCATGCATTGCACAGCGGGCCAGTCATTCAGCAATCGCTCGAGTGCGCGTCGACTGAAACGCGGCGGTTCAAGATCGTGATCGGGCATATCGACTTCAGCGACGATACCGTCCGATGATGGAGTTTTGCGGCTCGCGGAGGTCGAACGTTGTCGAGGTGTTGAGCGAAATTGTCGCTGTTCCACGGATTGTCTTCCTACGGTCTGTACGAGAAACAAAAGTATGCTCTCGCCTCTGTAAAAAAAAAAATACGAACACGTTACGCTCCATGTCGAATCAATGGAAAAATCGGCATATTGGGCCAATACTTGCCGTGAATTAATTTTCGTCGCAAGATCGGTGTTGGTGACGAGACGACAGAGTAGATCGTAACGAGCACCTTGATGTCCTGCTATCAGAGCACGACACTTGCACTTTTCCCAGCAATCGCAGTAAGCCGTTGGTGATGTTTTTTTCAGCTTGCAGTCGTGACCCCGATGGCATACGCGTGCGCACTCGGTACAACAGCAGAGAGATCCTGTAAGACCGCACGTACGACACTCAAATATATCTTGATTGATGTGCTCAGCACCGGTCCATGTGAAGCTGCAAGTGTCGTTACAGCAAGTAACGAATAGCGGTGATAAATCTGGACTCGCGTCTGACGGAAGAATCATCGCGGAACAGTCCTTTCCGTCGCGTCCGACGCGTTGTATGGTGTCCAAGAGAATGAGAGCTGCGTGATAGGCGCGAACAGAAACTGCGAGCATCAGGGGAGTTTGACCCTGAGCGTCTCTGAAGAAATAAATAAATAATATAATCGCATTGATAAATTCTCATCGATTCCCCGTGAGGATCGATTTTTTTTTGTTTGCTTTTCATCGAGTTCTCACCTTGCAGTGAGTAATTCTTTCAAGTGCGGAGCTAGGCTCAAATTTTCACACATATATTTAAGTATGAGCAAAGCGTTGTTTCGACGTTCCGTCGAATCTATGACGTAGGTGTTGTTCGATGTAGAACCAGCACCTGAAAATTTCGAGGTTCAACGGGCTATTCATTATCCGCTCGGTTAATCGGTAATTTTCATAAAATAATAAACTCACCGGACTTATTCATCATCGATATACTAGCAGCTCCGATACTCAGAAGACTATCTTCTTCACCAGATGTGTTGTCAAGCTCCGGGGGCCAACTCAATGGTGGAATTGGCTCTTCTATAGGTGTTGAATTTCCATCAACCGCGCATGTGACCAATTCACGCTCGATACCTTGTTCGTTGTCCTTGTTCGACGATGGAGAACACATATTCACGCAAGCGTGCAAAATGTTGCGATTACCATCGCAACGCTCGGCGAGAACGGATTGTATTTGGGCGACATTTCCTTCTACAATAAAAACAAAAAAACAAATTGATTCGAACCAATTCTGTAGGGTGGGACAAATATTTGAAAAAAGGGACGCTTCTACTTACTCAGATCGTGTTCGAGATTTAAAAACACCTGCTTGACGCCGTCGTAATCACATCGGAGTATGCGCGGCATGAGCAAAAGATTGTCGAATACAAGCGCGATTACGGCAACTTGGTTCTTCAGATTTGTCGAATTCGAGCAGCTTGGAATCGGTATTGTTGAGGCACCGATGCAAAGAACGGGGGCAAGATCGAGACAGTTGGGCTCGCGAATGGAATCGGCACAATCTTTTGCGATCGGATAGATCGTGCCGTTACCGTCACGAAGTATCATGGAGCACTCGGTGTTCTGAGATTTTGGAAAGATCGTTATTGCAAATTAGTTATGTAGTTAATAATAATTGATAATAATAATAATTAATTATATAATGATTATAGATAGATCGGACGAGTAAAATATACGTCAAATTCGTTACCTCTCCAGCACTGGTGAGACTAATATTTTGTGGCTGCAAACCCAAGAAAGAAGTTATGTCCGATGGTATGTAACAATCTTGCACGTATCTTCCAGTGCTGAGATTATAAACGACGTAGCTCAGTTTGTTGCCATTCTTCAAAATAGCATGAATTCCTGCAAGTACAATAACATTGGAGCATTCTTGCATTGTTTCCGCACAAAGATTAGAGATATTTTTTTTTTTTCATAAAATTTCACGAAAACGTACCTTGACCGTCGGTCGAGACTGTAAGGAGACTTTCGGTCACACCCTCGACGATGTTGACTCTTCTGGGTGTACGTTGAAAGCAGTCCGGTGCTCGTGGATTCATCGAGGATTTTATTACCTAATTAACAAGTAAATAAACGTTATCGTATCATTTTCACTTCACAAATTGAATATTCTCGAAATAAAAACTTGTCGTTGCCTACCTGGAGTTCGTCCTTTCGCAAGAGTCGACAATCAGCCAGCAACTTGATCATATCCTCGCCCGTAACGTCCTTAAAGTCCGATGTATTGAAATCCTTCTCTTTGGTCTCTTTTTCCTTCTCCTTTGAATCCTTCGAGAAGAATTTAACGGCCACGTAGCAACCGTCGACCTTGATTACTTTGCCTATAATTTTTAGAATAATTAAACGTTAGTATACCCATCATGTGGAATTTACGATTCGAGGATCTTATTTATTCTCACCGATCGGAACGGTCTTGACATCTTCGACAAAAATGACATCCTTCAATTGCCACTCTTCCTCGTCCTTTCGCTCTGGCTCACCGTCGCTTCTAGGTGCCATGCGCTTCTGACGTTCTAAAAATTATCGAACAATTCATATTAATATCACATTTCTATAATGTATTTATATATATTTTTATATCACATATATATAATATGTAATTATTAATAAGTTCCGTTATACTATGGCTCGTCGTGATACTTCCGGTATCGCTACAAGTGCTCGACGCTGGAGATGGAGGTGGTGGCATATCCAAACGATCGGCAGTTTCCTTGTGATTTGATTTGCTGCTACCGCTTGTCGTTGCGTTGCCGTTTGACTCGCGTTTATCGAAAGACGGTCCAGTCAGAAGGGAACCCGCGGGTAAAATCTTGAAACGATAGGTGGTATCGAGATTCCAAGCTGCGGACAGTAATTGTCCGACTTTGGGAACTCCATTGGCGATTGTGAATCCTGAAATGACGATCGGTTATTCGTTAATTCAAGATGGGCAAATAAATGCGACGATTATGATAACAGAGACGATTCTCGCTCACCAATTGCTCCTGGTTGGTACATAGGACTGTTTTTCATGCAGACGTGTGTTCCATAGCTTATGTCCGTCGAGACAACGGTCGAGGGTCTGTGCTTTCGTGATTTCGCCTTGTATTTTTCCCACAATTTTTTACGCTGCGCGAAAGGCAATACTCCCCTAATTTGACGATTTAATATTCCCCGATTAATCGTTATTTTTGTTTTTCTTGACACGAGAAAGTATAAAAACGATTAAGAACTTACCACCAGTAGAGAGTACCGCTCTCGAGTTTGGCGACCGTATACAGAGCGCAAGTGTGCAATGATACAATCTTGTCAAGTGTAAACTCGGTGAATGCTTGAGCCGGATGTTCGAGTCTCGATGCAATGTGCCCGAGGAGTTCATCGAGCCAAGTGGCTACTTTGCCACTTTCTGTGCTCACCGAGCAACGAATCGCTGTTGCCGATATATTGATGACTTTTTCACCGGTAAGCGCCAATGGTATGGTCTTTGGATGATGAACATTAGGATTGTCCAGATGTTTGTAAGGCTCGGGATCGGCCCATCTCCACTGATACAGCTGTCCGGTATTCGATACGGCGATCAATTCGCTGTAAAGCGCGGCGATCTGTACAAAACGCGGTGCTGGCTCGCCATTACGCTCGTGCCACCATTCCAATTCTTCCGATATCCACAATGGACTTTGCGAGGCAAGTTCTTTCTTTTTGTTGTCTGGAATTTGAATTTTGAAAATAAATAGATAAAGATCGTATCATCGAGACGTATGGGAAATGAAAAATTCGATCGAGATTGAAAATGTACCTGGATCTTTCTCCCAGCAATCTTTCAGAGCAGTTTCGAGCCATCTACGAGGCCCGTAGTACTGACGATCCCTCCATCTGCTAAAACTGTCGCGATCTCCTCTTTCGCGTTCGGGGCGTTCGCTGTCGCGATCGATTCCGAGCCTTCGCGAAGAACTACCACGGCTGAAGAAAAGAAATAACGTTAAAAATGTCCGTTGGACTCTTCGCGTTACATGATAATACGAATTTCGATAAACATCCGATTCTACGTGTTAATATCTTACTTTCTCATCCCACCATATCCGAACATGTCCTCGGAGAACATGGAATCAGCGTCAATGATGACAGAATGCTCGTTACTCAAACCACCGTCGAGCAATGATATCAGATCTTCGGGAACGTAGCTGTCCGCAGCATCTTCCGCGTCGTCACCCTCCTCGTCGTCCCGTGATAAAAGATTGTTAACCGCCAAATTAACATCCAGATTCGTTCTCTGTATACAAAATAGGTCAAGTTTGCATTATATTTAGTATTCTTTTTCTTGCGCACTTTAAATATGGTCAAAACATATGTTTAGAAATAGCGAACCTGGAGTTCTCTGATGATAAGATTGCGACTTTTGCCCTGAAGAACGACTTGAGCCTGTACTATTAGATCCTCGGGTACAAAAGGCGCAGGAACGGAGACTAGAGGACGAGAACTGCTGCTCCCACCGCCGCCCATTATAACCCCTGGTGGTCCGATACGACCACTTCCGCTCGTTCCTCCTCCACTGCCACCTCCTCGAATCGCTGAACTGTTTCGCATGATCCTAGCTCGAGAGCGTGAAAGGCTTGTTCTACTACCGCCACCTCCGCCACTGCTACCGCTCGGGGCAGCACTCGTATTACCGACGTGATTTTTAGGAGGGCTAAAATTAATCACGAGTTCAAATTTCATTTCTGTCGTCGATTTTTACATCTACCAACGCATCAAAACGCAACGTCTTTCGGATAGATTCTGAAAGATCTACGACTTACTTTCTGTTAGGCTCATTCTTGCTAAGATCCAATCTATCGGATAGAACAGTAAAAGCTACTCGACAGATTCTGTTGTCTTCCATGAGTAGAGCGATATGAGAAGGTCCTACTACGATGCGCTTAACAGAGGCTTTGAGCCCGCTAAGCGCAGGTGGTGTCACGAATCCATATCTATTTATTTTTTCTGCCACCTCCTTCAGTCTAAAAATTTCAAAGGGTTTCGTAACATTAGCATCGTCATTTTCGATTATTGATGTATATATTGTGTTGTTCGAAATACCGAAACATATTTTAAACCAAGATTGGATGGTACGAGTTTTGTATTCCAGTATTAACAGATTGAATCTTTTATTTTCGTATGGATAACATAAACATTTGAAAAATAAGTCTATATTGGACCAGCACGATCAGAATTGTTTGTTCAATCTTTCTAGAGTGTAAAACTCGTTCCAGACAAAAGTCAGCGCAGGTATCATACGGAATCTCATAGATGTCGCAAAAACGACGCTTATGAACAAGTTAGTAAAAATATTTTATAAGAATACTTATAAGCCTTCAATTAACTAATTGACATATAATTCAATTAATCACCAAACATACAAAAAAAGACCTTTTCCTTATCGATGTCGATAATTTTCTGAAACAACGGTAACATAACCACTCTTATTCGCAATTCTCCACATATCGACATCCTCTTTGGCTTCGGAAAGGACAAATATTGTCAAATCTTATCTCGAAAGATCGTTCAGAGTTTAATGAGAAGATGAACTACTTGTTACATATAATAGCTTGATAATGTAACAATAATCTTAACATGGGACGTAGAATTCCGTCCGTAGCCGAATGGTTGAAAGAAAATCGCTATTCTCAGTTCGAGATAGTGTGCAACGCCAACCGAGCCGCCATTCGCGCTAGAGAGATAACTTCATTTCCCCATTCCAAGTTGCTTCGAAAGAGTTAACTTTTCGGGCAGAATATGATAATACTGAGCTACAAAATGGCTAGCTACGATACGCCGTTTTCTTCGTTCGTTCAGAAGATCAACATTCTCAGAACAAAATTGAATGCAGGCTTGGGAACGACTGAGTTTATGGCATATTACCCTAGGGTATCATTATACAAGGAACAGCTGTGACCCAGTCGGTAAAAAACCCGTTGCTCTATTTCCTCGTGTACGGTTCACATGTCAGGCAAAAAAAGCCCTTTATTCTACACGACTTTGAATAGATTGGAAAATGTCACGTTTCATTTTTCTGAAATGTTAATAATTCTGAAGAAAATAAGGAAATACCAACATTAGCTGTCTCTCTTGTACACATGGTAGCTCTCTCAGTGTATCATTTAATATTACTGTATCGGTCGCACGATTGGAACGAGCTCGGCAGAGCCGGGAGGTGATATATCACGGTCGGTAACAAAACAAGATTTCCCTATCTGTTATTAGAGACGTTGATATTTTGGATAAAAATAAATGAAATTCTCGTGAATATATTTATTCAGCAGTTAAATGCAATCTCTGTTTGTTCCGAACTGGTAAATCTTGTGGAACAAATTAGAACACGGCCGAACCTCTTAGTACGACCTGCCTACAGAAAAAAGCATCGATGAAGTATTTTAGAGTTATGTTTATTAAAATATTTGTTCGATTATAAAAAAAACGTAGGGAATCATGAAATTTGATCAAATTAAGAAAATAGCAGGACAGGGTATATGAAACTATTATTATAATGATTATAACTATTAGCACATGTGTGTAATATTTAATACTGTATTTAAAAAAAATGCAATATCACAAAAATGTGGGTATTTTATTTACTTCAATTCCAGTGATGACTAATGAAATCCATTAGTCATTGGGCTTATGAGTTTATCCAGGCTATTCCAATACAGTATAGGTATGACCAGAATAATTAGAGTGAGCCACGAATTTTTCGAGCATCCCAATTTTTGTGCTTTCTTCCATAATTACCCACAAATCCATGTATACCTATATATTTATATATATATATGCGTGTGTGTGTCCGTGTGCATATATATATATACGCATATATATGCATTAGTATATATTTATCTATAGACACATATATGTACAGACATATCCATAGATATAATGAATGGAGTTATTCAGGCATGCAATGTTGCACGGGAGTTTGTAAATAAATCTGCGTTTTTCTCTATCTCGCTCTCTCTCTCTTTCTCTCTCGCGCGAATGCACGCTCCGAGCGGGAGACGGCGGAAGAGAGGGGGTTGAGAGGTGATTTTTTATTTTGTAAAAAAAAATCAGAGCGCCACGAGTAAAATTATGCGAGGATCGCTCCAATCCATATCTGGATTCGAGAGAATAATACACGAGGGACGTGAAATGACCCACAATGCGATAATCAATCGTGTAAACGGCCGAAGATCGATGTCGTTGGGAGGGGAAACGGAAAGAAGAAGACAATCCGTACTGATATCGACTTGGACTTCGAATAAACGACAAAACGCTCGTAGCAAGCCTCTAGCGTGCATTATTCAATATGTATGTAATTATCTGACAGCGATTTTGTATGTCACTATACGTGGATAGGGTTGATTCGACGTCGTTGCATCATTGACTCGGGGGCTTAGGTACAAAATCGTGTGAGAACATGCGAGAAAGCATTTAAAACGATGAACGATCAGGGTTCACGGGGAAGATATACTGCGCAAATGAAAATGATGGACGCTGGAACGGCCGAGACCGAGGAAGGGAGAGACGGTGAAGGAAGTTGCACTGGCAAGGAGAATGGTCGAAGGCATGCATCGGAATACGTTAACGGCGAGGAATGGAGGGTATCCCACGATCCGTTCGTCGAGCGAACAAGCAAAAAAAAAACGTTTCGTATCTCGCTCACCTATCGTTGAGTTGATCGTCCGTGCCTGGCAACGGATGCACCACGAAGTGTATCGAAGTCATTGCGTCTGTCGAGGCACACGCGCGTCCGAATCCAAAATATATAATATTTTTTTTCTTCAATACTCCCTTACGCAAAAATTCACTACAACAGCGGACCGATATTCAGCCATGTTTCAGGAGAACTATCTAGTTACGTGTTCCTCAAGGCAAACATGGCGAGTCGCTGCGATCGTCGTCGTCCAGTGTGCGCAAACACATCCTCCTACCGCCACTTTCCGCTTAGGTTTTTCAGGATTGCCAACTTCCGAATATTATCACTATTTTTTTCCGAGTGCATTCACCAGGTGATTTTTGTCGGGTTTTTCGTCGTTGATCCGCCGATTATCTAATTACTTTTTCGTCACTAAAGCATTGGCAAATTTAAAATATACGAAGCCATTTGATTAATATCGTCATGTATACCCGTTTTCCAAATTAATTTGGCTTTAGAAGCAGCTATTTGCCGCAGGCTTGCCGCCCCGACTAGCGAATCGACGCGTTCAATCGTTACCAGATTTCGATTATCGCCGATAAACAGCTACGTTCACGCCGTTTTATTTGCAGCAATTTGCAATTTCCTCGGATTCGTAGCATTTTATACAAGAGTTTACCTGTATTAGTTAAACGCTGGTTTAAAACGTGCTTATAGAGCACATTCGCGGGATCTTTGGTGGGACGAGAGACCGAGAGTATTGTCACGGGGGTGGGGAGATCCCGCTCCAGCCGTTTTTTCCCACATACACGACACACGCGTTTCGGTTGCTTGCGTCGCGCTCGAGACGGCCGCTGTGCATGAAAAATCGCGAAACGCCCGCGGCGTGTGAGCGTGTGTTCGTGTGCCGGAAATACCCCAAATCAAAAAGTTTCTCGTACAACACTTCGAGTAGTACGGCCGACGGCCCAAATAGTTACACACCTGCTGAACGAAAAAAAAAAAAAATTAGGCTCTGTGCTCTCTTTTGTCCCCAAGCTCGATTTTGCACTTCGTTTGAACAGGTAAGCGAGCAGCAATTATACTTTGCAAGCTTGCTCGGTTTTATCGTTTCATTACATATATATATATACGTTTAAACGTGCAAGATGTTAAAAGATATATATATATATATATGTCCATATATATTACGTTTTTATGCGATACGTGCACCCGGTTCCTGTTCCGGGTCACGCGACGATACAAATATGTCGGAAATCGAACGTGTAGTCAAAAAAAAAGAACGACGTATTGCGCACGACGTCCCGTTTTGTCTCCTCTCCATATGTCCCGAAACGTCGAACCACGAGATCGTCGCCTTTGGCGCGCGCGTTCTCGTCGCGAGTTTCTCAGGTTTCTTCTCCATATTATCGTGCAAAATGGGAACTATGGTGCGATAACATCCCCGAAATGCTTCGTTGCACGATGCTCAGAGAACAATTTTTTGGAGTACCTAGTCGAGCTTGGCAGATGAGAGTGGCAACCTTTATGCTCATTATACTCTAGCCTTTGAGAGTGACTAGAGAGAGAGAGAGAGAGAGAAACAGGAGCAATGTGAAAGTAATGATTCTCTCTAGCAATTCTATTCCGATATTGTTCGAATATCCTCAAAATCCCTGGAGAAAAGATACAGATATTTTTTATTGAACTTACGCTTTCTTATTCGCATTGATATTTCTCATTCTTTTTACAGAATGGCTCGTGGACATCAAAAAATTCAATCTCAGGCCAAAGCCGCCGAGAAGACGGCAAAAATCAAGAAACAACAGGGTCACAGTGCCAACGACCAGAAGAAAGCAGCTCAAAAAGCATTGGTGCACGTTTGCGCGGTTTGCAAAGTGAGCAAAATTTTTCCAAATTCATGTCATTCTCTCGCTCGACTCTTTCGATATAGTTTTCCGAGCATCGCTAGAAAATAAAGCATATACAATTTCACCCTTGGTCCACAGAACTCGGGGTTATCGTTCGATAAATTGTTATTAATGCGAAACTTATTGTCAAATAGGCACAGATGCCGGATCCAAAGACGTACAAGCAACACTTTGAGAACAAACATCCCAAAAACGACATGCCGGACGACCTCAAGAGTATATGAAGGTGAAGCCTGTAACAGGCTGTAAAGCAAGAGCGACGGGCGGGGTGTGGAAGACGAAGCCAAGCGAGACGTGAACGCCAGCGTCCGACCGACTACCTGAGATGCGAAAAAGAGAAAGAGAAAGAGCGAGAGAGAGAGAGTATGTGAGAGAGGTTAGAGTTGGTTTAATCGACCTTAAATGAGCAAAGAAATAAAACGACAAAATAAAATCGCGTCTCCTCTCGTGTCCGTTCGCCACGATTCGTTCGATGAATGAAACAAACACTTTTGTCGCACAAATATAAGGAATGAATTCTTATGTACGATCGTCGTGTAGGGATTTTTTTATATAAAATTGTCGTCGTGCAACATCGCGATTGTTGTTGCAATTTAACAGGAAGAACTCGATCGAACGACCAAGGGGCTTTTTTTTTGCATGAGTGTGACGAGACCATCGGTCGGGGCGAGGAAACGATGTCGAGAGGAATATACATAGATATATATATATATATAGTACATAGAAATGACGATGATTGCAAAAGGATGATTGAAATCGAATGAGCGTAATATGGACTGAAAAAAAGTGCTGATGGCTAAAGAGCGAACGATGTATAAAAAAAACATGCGAATCGTCGTAAGTACTCTCTCTCTCTCTCTCCTGCAACGCGCTTGATACGCATTATTGTCACAGTGGTGTGTAAGAACAATAAGAGCCGCTCCGGTGGTTATAAGAACGAATGAAAAAGAAAAAAAACAAAAAAAATGAAAAGAAATTCAAAAGAATATTCAACTCTGTTCTCCCTTTTTCGTTAAACTCGGCAAAAAAAAGAAATACCTATTACGTCGATCCGGCGTGATCGCTCTCCGCTTCGCGATATCTTCCGGTTTTATTGTATAGTTGAATAATTAAAAAGAAGAACTTGAAAATAGTCCACGCAAAAAAAATCGACTGCCAATAATTAACGATCGAAAGATAAACAAAAAAAATATATATATATAAATGAAAGATGAAGAAAAAAAGAGAAATCTGCCATGTAATCGTCGAAAGTATCGAGCGACTTTTGAGGGACGTCACGATTACTTACTCGTATTGTACCAAACTTTGCTAGAATTACTATTCGACGAAAAAAAAAGAAAAAGACAACAAATTATTGTAGAGTTTAGTCTTCGGCAGCATCGTCTTTCATAAAACGTTGGGATTTTCTATGATCATGGCTTTCAATTTTCTCAATCACCGACGACACTGTGTACTTATCGACGACGTTTCATTCAAACGATTTCTTTTTTTCGATTAAGTTTTTTTAAACATTTTTTCATCCAACACATGTTTTACGATAATCCTGTCGATTACAATATATTTTACACGAATTTGTTATTCAGTATTGATCGCACCGTTTTTTTTTCGATTTAAGTTTGTCCTCGTTCTATCGGATGTCTCTCTGTCCTGCGTTCGGCCAATTGCAATTAGCGGTTTTATTAGCTATTCTCTCTGTCTCGTCCAAGCCGTCAGGACATTAAAGCCGATGCTCTTGTAACCCGTTGCATCGTCCTATTCAAGGCTCTCTCTCTCTCGACGACAAGCCAAATTATCGAGGATTCACACGCACAGAATTTCTCGCTAGTCGTTCGCCCCATTAGACACGTAATTGCACGCAAAGCTGCAAGATAACACATATGTTAACGTGTTCTTGACACCGAGGCTCCAATTATCCCGGAAGCAATGATTACTACTGTATTATGTATCAGGCATCGACGAAAACATACCTGGAACACGTGAACAAACGGAAGCTTAAAGTAAATATCGTTAAGGTCTCTTTCTCAACGTGGTCGATAAACGCTATCTTCATTATTTAATTCCGACTTACAGAGTCCCATGTGTGAAAGATTACATCACGATCGATAAGTCTCAGCAATCGATAATAATCAGCACCAGCTAGTTTTTTTGGTCGCGTGGCAATAAGGTCGTTGATTACACAAATGTCGATATCACAACTTCTCTTGTCAGTGAATAACACGGTGAGCTTATAAATTGTCACGTCATATGTCTATGAATTTCATAACTTTTTTTTTATCTAAAGATTGACGCAAATATTTATCATATTACTTGGTCGAGAGAAAATTGTGTTTAACGTTGTTTTTCTTCTTTCAGTGAAATTTCATCAGTCGACAGTAATTCGTGAAAGAACTTGGGAAGGCAGTGATCGTACGTCTTTGGTATGTTTCATCATCGGTAGCTGTAAATGACGATGCTGAATCTTCAAGCTGTGTGGACGATATCAACGAGTAAAACCGTGACGTTTGGAGACTCGTGTGGGAGTCGTATAAGTTGCAACGTAAGATCGACACTCGTCTCAGTTCTCTCGAGATAGTCGACCGAACCGCAATTCCTGAGACCTCGTACGAAACTTAAAAATCGCAGGAAAAGAAGAAGGTGTGATCGTCGAAATTTCGTGTATCGAATTGGAAATCTCGATAAGAAAAAGAGAAAGGTAAAACGAGAGAGTATGATGGATTCGGTTTTTCGTACACGTTCGTTGGGAGCTGCGGCCGAAGGTATGAGAGATCAATATGCCGATGGCAAAGCGGCGAAAGTCTGGGAAGTTTTCATCGGCGACAAGAAAGAACGTACGAAAAATTACAAGGACTTCCTCGTTGGACTTCTTCGCGAGAAGGGCTGCCACAGAATTTTGGACGTCGCATGTGGAACCGGGGTCGATTCTATAATGCTCCTCGAGGAAGGTTTCGAAGTCGTGAGCGTCGACGCGTCCGACAAGATGTTGAAGTATGCCCTGAAATCCAGATGGGACAGGCGGAGGGAACCGGCTTTTGATAATTGGGGTAATAATTCAATTTTATAAAAGAAAGTCGCGAGTAATTCGTATAGTTTTCGAAACTACGCGTTTCTCACTTACGAAACTTCTTGTGTTACAATTGCGTAAGATTATAATACATTTGCGTAATCCCCGAGACAATTTCATATCGAACTTTATTTTATCAGCAGAGAACAGATGAATCTCTCGTTATGATGGAGGGTCGTCGGAGTTTATCAAGCAAGTGGGTCAATCCGGATTCGTTTTTCTTTTTACAGAAATTTCGCTTTTTTATCAGTTTCGACGGGTGAACAAAAATCTAAGATTATTTTTTCAGCTGTAATTTGGAACGAATGTACGTAATCTCGCGTTAAGAAAGAAAAGAAGGAGGGCAAACCTTGAGATAGACGTATCGTTTCGACCTTGTAAGGCAATCGTCACGTTCATCGTGGAACGAAGCTTGAATAGAGCGATTCGTTCTTATTTCATCGTTTCTATAAACGAGTCTCGTCCGTTATACCACGCTCGTTTCAGCAGCGAGATGAAGCCCTTTTTTCTCGTAAGCTCGTCGTTTATACACCTCAAGCTTGGTTTATCGCGTTTGACGATCAACGTCGGCTTTGCCTCCGTCATTTTTCAAACTCCTATCTCATCATCGACCCTTTTATTTTCCTTATGGACCAAGTAGAAACACAAATATTATTATTTCTTCTCAAGGAAAATGGACAATTTTTATTCTTGAATGTATAATTTTTTCATCCACTAAAAAAATGTGTTTTTTTTCTTTGTTCTTGCCTCATCTCTGCAGTCATCGAAGAAGCGAATTGGTTGACCTTGCCGGAAGATATCAAACCTCTGGTCGGCAATGGTTTCGACGCTGTTATATGCCTGGGAAACAGTTTCGCCCATATGCCGGATTTATTCGGCGACCAGAGGGAACAGAGGTATGAAATATTCATGAATTTTTTCGTCGAGAAGAAAACTAAATAAACCAAAGCCATAGATAAGCGGTGAGCGTGCGGCCTTGGCCATCACCGAGGTTAAGCGGTACAAAGATAAAATCTAAAAGGCCAATATGCTGGAACGATAAACAAAAAATATTCAAAAAAAAGCTTGAATCATAATTCTGTCTTTCATTCGTTCCAATAGACAAGCCCTCGCCAATTTCGAGCGTTGCGTCAAGCCAGGTGGCCTTTTCCTCATCGACCACAGGAATTATGATTACATCATGGACACCGGAAGTACACCACCGAAATGCATCTATTACAACGTGAGTATCTTGTTCTGAAAAACATTTGACGTAACGATAAAAAAAACTGTAAGTTGACTGTTCTTTGCGTTATCGTACGATGACTAAAAAACGTTAATGTAAAAGCTTCAAGACGGTTTATCGCGCGAGAGTGCTGACAATAAAACGTTAATGGCTTGATTGTTTATTTCAGAGTAAACACATGACCGATATCAAGACCTCGGTGCTGTACGTTTGCGGTAAACCGGCGATAGTCACCCTCGACTATCTAATATCACTCGATCCAACGAGCGCGAACAACAAGGATCCGGATAACGTCAGCGAGTTCAGACTATCTTACTATCCTCACAGGTTAAATATCTTTCGCGATATGGTCAAGGAGACTTTCGTCAGTGCAATGAAACACACGATCTACGGTGACTTCAAGCCCCTCGACGAGATCGACAATCCAGGATTTTATATTCACGTCGTCGAGCAAAAAGTCTAGAAGCAATTTTTTCTCCATCTCGCTGAATTTCTCAAAATTTCATCTACTAAACCGCGAAGACAGCACGGATTTTATAAACTCAGGGCCGAACGATAATTCTTTATCGCGAAGCCTAAAGTTTTAATCTACGATGATAACGGCAAGAAACCACGAGATATCGCGAACGATCGATTTTCTTTGATCTTTGTTTCTTCCTCCGTTATGGAAATTTCACGTTAAAATGTTTCAATCTCATGGTTCGCTTCTTCTTCTTCAGTTCGTGTCGAAAAAACAAAACAAATGCAAAATTATCTCATAATACTCAAAAAACAAAAAACTAAAAACTAAAACCACTCGCTGTATATAATATACGTACGATAACGTACATACACTTTATTTTAGATTATTTTGTATAAATATTAAATATACACGTTTCGAAAGCAAGACTCGAAGTTTTAAACGTTGTCTTTTCTTTATGGAGTTTCGTTTTTATTTTTTTATTTTTTTCTTATTTTGTTGTTTTGTTTTATTAACGTAGTAATGTTGCGGAGAGAGCGCATCGGTGAAATTATGGCCTGTTGGTGGTGGTGGTGGTGTAATATATACGGTATAACTTTCAATCGTTTCTTTCCATTTTTTTTGTTCTTTGTTTTGTTTGTTTATTACTATTTTATAGGTATAAGCTCGAAAGCAACTTCCTCGGCGCGTGTCACAAAAAAAGAGAGGAAGGTACGAACGAAAGAGAGTCGTCGATGAAGAAAAGAAAGAGAAGATATTTTTTTTGTTCTTTGTTTTTTTTTTCTTTTTTCGTTTGTCGTTTCTTTTTTTTTTACAAATGGTGTATAGTACAAGCGGCGAGACAGGAGACTCCGGGCACTTGACTGTCTGCGAAAAATCGAATAAACGTTTGTTTGTTTTGTTTTTTTTTCTTTTTAAATATAATTATAATATAATATGACAAATTGGGTAAAGACTCTTTTGGCGAAAAGTCTACGATCGAAAACGAGCTGCCCATGTAAAAAACTGGACGAAGTGTGTACATGTGTGTTTTTCAGTTTTTCTGTGTTATGTGTGTGTTTAAATGTATCGAGTCATATAGCAAAATGTTCTCCCCCGATCTCGTAACAATATTTTTTTTCGTTTCTTTTTTTTTTGTGTTTCTTCCTTTTTGTTTTCTATTTCGTACACGCTTTTTGTTTCTCTGCTGCTTACCGTTTGTGTTCACCGTCGTGTAACGACGCTATTAGACCTCCGGTTGACTGATTAAAATTTACATTATTATGAGTAACAAGAGCGCATGTTTTTTTTTTTACTGTACTTTTCTTTTTTCTCCAACGGTCGATTTTCTTTTTTTTCTTCTGTTTTTTTTTTTTTCTTTTCGTTTCATATCGACCGCACACGATCTATAAAGTTCTAACGACATTCTCTTCACGATCGCCATGGATTATCCCGCCCTTTGGTGAAGCGATGCAAAAATAATATTATTTTTCGTCTATTTTTTTTCTCTTTTCTTTTTTTTGTTTTCACGTAGTCTAGTTTCGCACATCGTTAACGAAGCGATTTGGGTGAGAGGAAGGCAGTTAAACGAGCTTTATCGAGGGTGAACGAAGCGATTCGTCGTTTCGACAATCGAGAGATTTACTTTTTTCTCTCTCTCTCTCTCTCTCTCTCTCTCTCTCTCTCTTTCACTCTCACTCTCACACTCTCTGCGAAGAGTTTTTGTACACGACTTTCCGCTCATTGTGATTTTCTTTTGCTACGCCACCCTCTAGAGTATCAACAGCATTAAACTTTCGCATAGAATTTGAACTACGTATAGAGCCAGCTATATCGTCTCGTCAACTAGAACCTATTTAACAAACTTTCTCTTTCTTTATAATTCAGTTTTTAATTTATATGTCGAATAAACGGAAAATAATGTTAATATTCAATGATCTTTCTCCTAGCTTTTTTCTTCTTCCCTCAATATATATATATATATATATATATATGGTATAATGTTGTGTTTGCGCATGCGCATGTATAACGTGTTGTGTTGGTCACGAAAATTTCAAGGCCTTTCTTTCTTCTTTTTGTTCAGAATTTTCTTCACAGCTCGTCGATCAGATACGTCTTTTCTTTCTGTTATTAGTTTTTTTTTTCATTTCCTTTGTTCGATCCTTTCATTACATTTTTTTCTACGTCATTTGCCGCCGAGATAATTCCCACTTTCCTTCTTTTTTTTTGTTTTTTTCTTTTCCCTCACATTTTTGCATCTCGCCCGTTAAATAATTCAATGATCCATTGTAATTTCGAGGTTCTCTCCCGAACGAGACACGTCGAGAGACAGAGACAGAGACAGATACAGAGATACAGAGAGAGAAAGAGAGTGAGAAAAAACGAAAAAATACTTAAGAGATTTCTCCATTACGCATTGTAATAATTCATTTGGGTTAATTTAATACAATACAGGATAAATACATTATGATGTCTGTCTGTGTGTGTTTGTGTGTCTCGGTGACTGATAAGGGGACATGACGAGGGAAAGGGGGGAGGGGGATTTCATTCGCACCATCAACCTATATAGCTATACATGATCGTTCGAAATCGTTTTTTCGTATATCCAAAATCAAAAGCAAAAAAAAGGATCGTCGTTTGCGGGCTCTTCGATCTCGCTCCCTTTCTCCACTCCTTCCATTCTATATAATAAATATATATATATATATACACGCGCATACACACACACACACACGCAATGTGTACCATTCGCAAAAATATATTTATATATACATATATATATATGTGTATATATAGATATATATGTATATACATGTATATATATATATATATATCGACATAAACGGATATTTATATACAATCGTATAGTTTACAATATGTATAATACGTTTTAATATGTACAATCTAAATATTGCTGTTTGGCTCTCTCGTGTGTGTCGTACGTGTGCGCGCGCATTAGGTCCATTGCTCCAGCTAATAAACGGCCACGTTTCTCCGCCACGCTGCGGCGCTCGCGCGAACTACAGGTTTGCCATGTTGTTTATTTTTTTCTTTCTTCGAATATTACAAACTGTTTGAAGTTTTGTGTGTTTTTCTTCCCACGAGCGACAATCGTTATAATAAACGATAATAATGATAATCAATGGAAAAAAAAGAAAAAAAAAGAGGAATAGATACAAAAGGATCAGAGGCACGCTTGTATTCGCATAACGATTATCAAAATTCTGTTCGATTTTACTGTACACAATGGAAAAATAAAGGCGCGATAATAACGTGATAAGGACAATGATGATAATAATAATAGAGGGCCGCGTATCCGGGTCACGGATTATTTTTTCTTCTTTCTTCTTTTTGTTTTGTTTTCTTCTTTATTACACGCTCGTTAATCGCTTCCTTTTTTGGTCCATGTCCCCGGACCTGAACGGAGCGAAACGCGCACGACGCTTTTCTTCATCTTCTTCTTCTTTTTCTTCTCTATCTCTCTCTCTCTCTCGTTTTCTTCTAATATAATTTATCCTCCACGATTATTTCGCAACCACGCATTACTCTCATTCGACACGCGAGCCCTTCCTCACATTCGCATCCCTAACTTTTTGTAATCTAATTAATAATTTATCTCGTCGCGTCACAATGCGACCCTCGCAATTATCAATGATCGAGAAAATCAATCGTACTTAAAATCTATTACGGATATTAATGCTATTCGATAAAACTATATATATATGTATATGTATGTATATATATATATATATGTATATCGCGATACACGACCTAGGGTCGGGTATCGTGCGCTATATATCATTTTTTTCCTTTTCTCTTGTTGGGTGTTTTTTTCTTTTTTTTTTTTCTTCTTTTTGTTATTATTTATAACTGGATATTTCGATGTCTCGTAGAAGCCGTCGCAAGCAATTTTATTCCGCGCTTTTATTTTGTTTTCTGTTCTTGTTTTTTTGTTTTCTTCTTTTGTTTTACTTTTTGCATTCGCCATTGTCTTCGGCCGTGCGCAAACGTGTATTAATTTTATTCTCGTGTGGGTGTGTACATGTGTATATGTGTGTTTGTGTGTTTTTGTCGCGCGACTTGAAACCGAGAAGATAAAGCAAAAAGGCAATTATCCATTACAACGATTAACCGTGTATGATAATTACTCCCTTCGCGGTTTCTTCTTCTTATTTCTTCTTTTTTTTTATAACATTACCATCGAACGCCCCGCGCGCTTTATTGCTTGATTTTACATTTTTTGTTTTCTTTTTTTCTTCTTCTTCTTCTTCTTATGTTTCCTCTTGTACACATTCGTAAGTTTTCTCTCATTGAAAAGCGATCGCTCTCGATTATTTTCCTCGCGAAAGTGTAGCTTCAACCTTTTTTTTACTTATGCCTAAAAAATTTCGTACAGTGTATTTGTGTTTGTTGGTGTTTTTGTATGTTTCGAGTCGATCGAATTATTATTCTCTTTCCAATATTTCTTCTTCTCCCAAATAGTGCCCTTGATCGAGTCTTTTGTCGTGTGTGTTGTTTTCTTGTACGTTTCTTCTTTCTCGCTCTCAGTCCTTCATCAACGAAAAACTCAAGAGTCAGAGATATCACTAACGTTTCTTGTTTATTTGTGTTTGTGTGAGTTTTTTCTGTGTCGAGTGAAATTTCTACAGCGATTGCGAATGAGCGATCGCGATGAGCACTTTTCGTAATCGATCGTCGTCCGAACACTTTGATATCGTTACAATAAAGAGTTTTTACACGTTATACGATATATAGCTTATCGATCAGTTTTTAGTCTCTCTCTCTGTATGTGTTGATGTGTATATCCCGTGTTCCGTGTGTGTCTGGTGTGTGTGTCATGAGCGATATACCAAAAAATTGTTAACTCTCGGTAATAACGTTTGTAGAATCCACGAATCGGGCGATAATCGGTAACTGGCCAGGAACGGACTAGTAACTGGCCGGGAACCGACCAGTAACTGGCCAGGAACTCACCGGTAACTGGCCAGAAACGGACCAGTAACTGGCCAGGAACGGACCAGTAACTGGCCAGGAACTGACCAGTAACTGGGCAGGAACTGGCCAGCGACGATCAAAACCTCGTGCGCGGATCCAACGTTCAACAAACTCGAGTCGCACGAGCGAAGCGTCTCTGAGCATTAATTATAATTAAAATAAGTTTTCGTGTACCCAAATCGACACAACGATCACCTCCTCACGCACTTATGTACACACTTTTGCCAAAAAGAAAACGAAAAGAAAAAAAAAACAGGTAAAACAAGTGATAAAAACGAGGCAAAATTCACGGCTTCGTCGATGAATTATTTCGCGAAGCGACGCGATAAAGCGATTCCGTGATTCGTTACACGAGAGTCACGCGAGTCCCGGCAGCGACAACGTAACGAATAAAAATAGCCGCAAGACCGTCGTTGGTCGCGATTTTTCACAAATACTCTCGCGGCCTCGGTGGCGGCCTCTTGCGATCGGATCTCTCGGTCCTCTCACTTCTGTCCGCACTAACGTTATCGCGTTCCTCGCACTCGAGCATCTGGGTCGTTTCCGTGGCCTCGGTCGGGCTCATGGGTTGCGTCGCGAGTGGCGCCAGTGGCGCCGCCCCCTTGTTCCTCGATTTACTACGACGTTTACGTAGAATGAGAGGTCCGAGGGCGCCACCGTCGTCCCTCGAGGTAGACGCCTGCGCAAGACGCTCGAGAAGCTCCTTGTTCACCTCTCTCGCAGAGGCCGAAGTCTTGTAATCCGTGGACGAAGATTGTCCGTGCGATAGACGGTCGGACAACGCGTCCCTCGTTCTCTCGGATTGTTGCTGCTGCGACTGGTGATGATGATGATGATGATGATGATGATGCTGTTGCGAAGATTCTTTGACGCGATCGCAGCTCGTTAAAGATTGAGGGATGTCTCTCGTCGCGTCGAGTGGCGAAGTCGACGACGACGCCACCTTTTGCTCCCCGAGTGTACCAGGCGTTTGTGTACCGGCGTCGTTTAAACCTTGCAACGTACAAGATGTCGCCACTGTCGTCGTCGATAACGTAGGGTTCGTCATCGTCGTTGTCGTCGTCGTCGTCGACTGATTCATCGTACAACCGTTAGTCTGCTGATTCCTAACGTCGCTCGATCTCAACTGAGGCGGACTCGGCAACACACCGACGATCGGACTTCCCGCGTTCGACGTACTTCCGGTCGATACGACGCTATTCCCCGTAGGAGCTGGCAATCTGTTCATCAACATCTGTAACATATCCTCGAGCTTTGCGAGACGCTGGTTCACTCTCTGTACTTCGAGCTTGAGATCGACCTTAACCTCGAGAACGGCGGCAAGTATCTCACGTTCTTGGCCCGGCTGCGCCGTTATCAGACCACCGTCGTAACTCTCGAGACGACGGAGCGATAGTTGTTTAGAATCGACGGTTAGACTCGGTGGCGTCTGATGGGTCTCCTTGAACGAATCCGGGTCGCCCGCTTCCTCGATCGTACCGCCGAGCTTACCGAGCTTCGGGAAAACCTTGTTCGTCGCTGCGCTCGAACTCGGACGCGAGTCTCTCGCGCTCAACGATCTCTTGAACGTGTCGGTGCCCGTGCCGGCTTCGCTCCCGGAATCTAAACTCGAACTTCCTGCGAAGTAATAATAATATCATTTTTATCGTAGATAAGCGTTAGAGGCACGAGATGAGGTATACTCGTATAAAATGTTAATGAAACACGTTCAAGTTTTCACTTTTTTTTCTCTTTTTCTCTCGCCATTTATTTTTATGGGAGAATTTTGCTACTGTTACGGGAAGTTCGCTAAAGTAGCCGCATAAATCGAGTTAAAAGTTTGCGTATAATTTCCTGAAACGGCTCTAATCGATGTTAAAGTAATGTGAACAAATATTTAGCAAACTGAAAAATGGTGGAATAATAAAAACGATAATTAAATGCGATAAAAAAAAGTAATTTTTTTGTATAAATAAACAATAAAAAAGAAAAGAGATCTTGGCAAACTCACCGAGTAAACGTCCCCACTTGCTAGTTCTCGGCCGCGACACGGGAGTCTCGTCGGTCGATGAAGGTTTTCTCGAGTGCGACGTCTCGCCATCCTTGCCTTCCTTGTTGTCGCCCCTCTCGACATCAGCCGCGTGTCTCTCCCTCCGAAATCTGTATCGTGTTGATATCCGCAACGAAAAAAACGAAAAAAAAACGTAGCAACAGAGAAAAAAAACAAAAATGTTTCGTTAGTCGTTGCGATTCTCGGGTAAGTTTTAACAGCGGCTGGCAACTTTTACGTGGTGGGGAAAAATAATTTTTGTTGTTGGTGGGTGACGATTGTCGGTAACAATAAATATATATATATATATAGAGAGAGAGAGAGAGATTCTTTTTTTTCTTTGTTTTGTCGCGAGGGACGAGAGACGGATGAAGGTCGGATTATTCGATGCTGTCATTTTTCTGTTTGTTTTTGTTTTGTTCTGTTTCTGTTCAACGACTTCTCTTTTTTTTTCTCTAGTTTATTTCTTTCAAAGGAAAAAAGTATTTCGCTTTGACGGACTCGATGGCGAGATTTCTCGTTTCACGGAACGCAAGCAACCTCCTCCCTTCTTTCGCGTGAGAGGAAAATCGCGAACGAGCGATGGAAAAAGTGAACGAGAGAAAAGTTCGGAAGAAAAAGTCCGTGAAACTTGGTCTTGCCACGATTGCCTCTGGGGATGGCTCTGTGTATATGGCATATGTATAGGCGTTTCCTATTTTTTTTTGTTTTTCGTATTTCCATATACAGGGATTGCTTCCTTTGCGTAAATGTTTTTTTTCTGTTTTATTTTAGTTGTCGTTTTTTTCGTTTCTTTTTTTATATACTTGTTAGCGTTCTTACATCATTACAAAATGGCTACAGAGGCTATAAAGGGTACAGCTCCAGCGGTGTTCACGAGCAACCTACTTTGGTGTGCCTACGGGAAAGAAAGAAAATATGTCTCTTTTTTTTTTGTTTTTTGGTGATAAAATTGGCGATAAACATACGGGAGTCGGAACGTAGGACCGTGAACGCTTTTTACGCTTGACACGGCACACGTTAATTTTGTTAACTTTGTATTTTCATCATTTTTTTTATTTATTTTTTTTTCTCATAATTAACGAATGGGTTTACGATTTTAAAAAAAGTTGCGTTCACTGTCCTCTACCGATTTATCAATACAATAAATGGTATAAATACGCCTCTCGAAAAACTATAGACCATTAAACAATCCTTGTGATTTACGTCCAATATACATATATACATATATATATATGTTTGTGTGCTCGATGGTTTATTTACAATTTAATTACAAACTATTTAAAAGAAGAAAAAAAACGCGCGACTGAATTTTTTTCATAAATCTGTTATCGGACGATTCGTAATAAATCTAATCGTTTCTCGAGGAGGCCGGCAATATTGAATTAATCTGATGTAATATATATATAGATATATATATATATATATATATATATATGTATAGATATATATAAAAGAGTATTTGAAGTACAGGTGACAGAGAGAAAGATCCGAATCCTAGAGTGTGTATATAACATGCACCCCGCGAGACTTGGAGAACAACGGTATAATAGTCGCAAGTAAAGTAGTGGGTGATAAGTAAATAAGTAGTACAGCCGAGATTGAGGTATTTTTTTCTTTGGTTCTCCCGCTGAGAAACGGTGAGAGGGAAGAAAAACAAAAAATGTGATAGAAAAAGAAGAAGAAAAATGTGACGAAAAGAAGAAAAAGAAGGGATGATACAAGAGGAGAAGGGACGACGAGGGTCGATGGAGTTTCTCGTGAGGTTTCTCACGATGCACGATTCATCGAACGAGATTATTGTGACGAGTGGGTAAGAGACGATTCGTTCGATGCAAAGTGAGAGCCTCGCGGGCAGAATCGAGCGGAGGTATATTAGGACGAGGGGGTATCGACGTTGAGATAGAAAAGAGTGAGTGAGACGCCTCGTATTCGCTTTGTACAACGCTTGACTTCGTGTTTTTTTTTTTTTTTTTTTTAATACGTACGAAAGATGAGAAAAAATAAATTAAAATTGAAATAAAGTTAAATAAAAAAGAAAAGAGAACGCAGACATTGTGCAACGGGACACGACACTCACGCCCTCTAACGTGTCCTCAGTTGACTTTCGGATTAATGAGAAATATTTATTTTTGTTTTCATCGATTTCTTTTGGCAGAACAAATTATAGCGCCTCAAGTTTAACAATTATTGCGAATATTTGCTTTTTGGACAATTCTGTTGCGTTTGTTGTCGTTTTTTGTTTTCTTTAAATATTTTTTATGCTCGACACAACGGAAGAGGGTAGAGTCCCATTGCAACCGTCTACGTGGCTAAGATAATTTAATAATTAGTAATAAATTTAGAAGAAAAATAATGCGCATAACCCTCTAAAGGCGTATATGTTACAGCACTCTAGCATTCTTGAAAAAAATGGTAGTATATATATATGTATATAAAAATATAAATATATATATAGTAGTAATTTGTAGTATGCGCGAGGCACGAAGCGACGAGGATCGAAACTCCTTTGCGAATCTCCCGCTACGTCGAGCCTCGCCCGTGAATCCGCGTTCTCGACATTACGAAAGGCTCGATTGTTGAATCAACAAATTCGTCGTAAGAATATTTTTCAAAACAAAACGTGAGAACAAAACAAAAAGAACGCCAGTAACTCGTGTTGCTCGAGGTACTTAAAAATGGAAGCACGTGTACCACGTGGTGTCATATTTATGGGACAACTTTTGTTTTATATTACTAGTCGTTCTATCGATCCTTCGAAAAGCGTTCCGCATTATCGACGGTCGATTGACGACGAACCGTGTGCGATCGCACGAGTGAGAATTTATAAAAACAGAAACGAAACAAGAAAAAACGAAAATAAACAAAACCCCGATGACCGAAATTCGGGCCGATAATTACACGCTCACGTTTGTGTACGAATGAATATTTATATAGATACAATGTATATGTATACGGGCGTGACGATTGATAATATGTATCTAGTATTTATATAGTTATATATATATGTAAATATATATATATATAATCATGTCTTTTTGTCTATAATTAAGAATTATTAATGATAGATAATAACGATATTAATCATAATAGTGATTAATAATAATAATAATGATGATAATAATAATAATAATAATAATAATAATGATAGATAATAATAGATACAGGAATAATAATGTCGATAATAATACGTAGCAGAATTAATAATATGGCAATAAAAAGGAATATGGATATAAATAAATACGTAATAAATGAAATTGCCTAAAACTCGGCCATGGCGGTAGGACGTTCACGGTGAGCTCCTCGTCTGAATCCTGGGTAGGCCGACTAGTCAGTATCCTCGTCATGCTGATTTGGGGTTCCCCGTCGGTCTTGAACCTTTTCGGACACAGCCCGTCAGCCAGGCGCAACGATCAACAGTCGCAATATCGAATAATATCATCACACACATGACGTGGAAGTTTCTTTTTCATTTTTCTATATATATTATTATTATTATTATTGTATATCACCGGCATTATTAAACATAAAATTTCATATATATTTTTTTTTTCATTTATCGATCACGCGCTTATTTATATTCATCGATAACGATAAAGCACTGGTTTCACATATTGGACATGAAAAAGTCGTATCGGGGCTCGGCTGGACGTCAAAGACCGAAGCAGAAACATCTTTCTCTTTTATCTGGTAAATTTATTTAGAAAAAAAAAAGAAAAAAACCGTCGTACGTTTTCATCACGGAATGTTATAGTAGAGTGTAATTGAAAAAAAGAAGAAAAAAAAAACACGAAAATAAACATTATACACATAAATGTAGCATCGATACTCGTGGGTATTCCGTTGGCTCTGTTTCAGTAATCACGCCTCGCCGTCCAGCTGTATAATATATACGGCATATATGTATATCTATATATACATGTATATATATATATATGTATATTATCAATGTGGACTATACTGTACGTAGCATAATTAAAATGAGCATTAAGTAAGAACGAACGTACGTTCTATGTAACGTTCCTCTCAAATCCGCGCCGGATTGGGGCCCTACCTCGAAAAAATCTTCCGCACGAGATGATCCTGCGTCTGGTCCAACTGTGGCTCATTTTTTCGCCTCTCGGCAAGCTCCTTCTCGCGTCTCACGTCCGCGACTTTTCTGAATATTAGCTGCAACGTAATACAATAATACACACCGCGTTAAACCTCTTGAGATATGCAGAATTATTCATTTCATATAGTCGTACTATATCTGGGTATAATCTAGTTGAGTCAAGAGAGCAGTCAAAGTTATGTGCAGCTCGTACCGCCGATTCGTATTATTATCAGAAGTTTCGAACCGTAAGTACGAACTGGATGAAAAGGACGCGGAGTTATTGCTTCGAGCAACGACGGAATTATATATTTGACAGTAATGGAGATAATTTTATACGATGCTCGTGAGAGGGCTACGAGATCGTATTCATAATGAGATGTATAACTCGAAATGTCAACGGTGCAACGTCGCCCATGAAATTGCTACGTTGACGGAAAGGAGAATGGAGAAAAGAACTTTTCGAACGAACCGCACGGGCCAACTACCGGTCTATCGTGGGGGAATAATATCTGTTTCTATTTATTCCATTGTCGTATAGCTCGGTCACGTTTACAGAAGGTACGTAAACGCGCGTTGACGACATAAGAACATGGATCATAGGAAAGTAAGAAGAGAGGGAAACGGCTGCGCGTGGGGAGTCCCGGGGCAAAAGGGGTTATTATAAATGCATACACGGGTTTTGCGCATGCCCGTGAACGTCAGTCGATAAGTCCTTGAGATAGCAGACTACGATCGCGAACATAACCTGAAAATATTTTATTTATCGTCGCTCGTATCTCCTCGAAAACACCCTTCCTCGTTGTTAATTATTTTTTGTACGACGATGCGCAACGTAGACGATAAGATAGTCGAAACCGAATTTTTGAGGGACATGGCCAATCTGTGATTATGCAAAGCAGCTCAAAATAACAGACACGCTCGGTGCACTACTCTGACATCAAGGTTTGTACGAATTGCACAGATGTTAACAATCTTATCTTTTCCTTTTCTGTCTTATCACGATAATTATGATTTTTTTTCCGAAATCTTAAAACAATCATGAAAAAAAAATGATGAAGTGAGATTTAGTTGTGAATTCAAATCCCTTTACATTTAATCGAGCAATTTATTTTTGTTCCGTACAAAAATCTCGATATTCTAACTCAAATATTGTCCACCCATTCTTCGTATTAAAAAATTAATTATATATTACACAGATGGGTCACGCATCGAGTCGTTCCGCATCTTCGGCCAACATACTGTCAGCCGACGAGGTGACTCTCGTCGAGAATATTTTCAAGTCCATGTCGCGGAGTTCCGGGTCGATAAAACGTGAGGATATATTCAAGCATTGGTCGACGCACCTTGACGATGCGCTTCTCCAATCGACAGTGAGATTTCTCTGTCACGAACCAGGTAAAAAGGTTTCCGCTATAAATGGTGAAAATTTCGGACGCCTCTATGTATTCGCTGTGCGTGGAAGTCCCGAAGAGCGAACGAGTCTTGTGTTCAATGGATTCTCCGAGGAGGAACAAAAATTGGAGATAACCACTGAAACTGTTCTGCAGTACGTTCAAGCGACGATAAACTCGTACCTGAGACTCCAGAAGAATTGCGCAAATTCACATTATACGAGCTGGAGCAGCATAGGCTGTACGGTAAACACAAGAAGGATAGGAATGCGTTCGAGAAGTTTGTGCGAGGATCTCACAAAATTAGGCGATATTTTGACCACAGATCAGATCGAGAGTTGGTTCGTTCAAGCCGCGACGTTCAAGAAGATTCAGTCCCACGTTTTTCAATGCCTCTTTCTCGCATCGCAGAAAAAAGGCGACAAGAACACGGGAGCGCGTATAAACGACCTAAATCTATTACCAATTTGCAAAGGACTCGAGAATATTCCGCATTTTCCAAGTATCCTCGGTCTTGGCGACGTTCTCTTTCTGAATCTTAGTCTTCCGCTCGACTTGCGGGACGAGTGGCGTTTCTTGTTCTCTAGTCAAGTACACGGTGAATCATTCTCGACGATGCTCGGACGAATTTCCATGCAAGGCGCAACTATAATAATTGTTCAGGATACGGACGATCATGTGTTCGGTGCTTTCTCCTCGGACAATTGGTCGTGCGGTCCAAATTTCACGGGTAACCAGACCTGCTTCGTGTTCAAACTCGAACCTGACATTCTAACGTTTTTCTCCACCGGTTACAACAATCATTATCAATACTTGAATCTTCATCAGCAAACAATGCCCAACGGTCTGCTGATCGGCGGTCAATTGAATTACCCCGGCCTCTGGCTCGATTGCGAATACGGGACTGGCACATCGAGCCCATCGTGCACGACTTTTCAGAATTATGTACAACTGAGTGGGAAGGAACATTTCAAGATCAAGCATCTCGAGGTATGGGGTGTCGGGGCTGTGCCCGAGGCTGACGAAGAGACCAGAGACTCGAAATCCGTTCTTGATCAAGATCCTACATCGAAAATGATGCTCGAGCTCACAGGTCGGAAAATGCATAGCGAAGGGCTGCGCGAGTTACCACCGGAATGAATATAAAGTTTCTCCCGAGAGATAACACAAAGTGAACGAAAGAGAAAGACCGTGCCAAGTATTCGCGAAAGGAGAATTATTGATAAACTCTCGTCTTCGACTTGAATGTGCCATCGTTCAAATATTTTTTAAGCGTCTTCGGCACTGTAATTATAATAAAAGAAAGAGGGAGAGAGAGAAACAAGTGAGAGTCGTATTATCACATCGAAAGTTACGAAACCAAGTTTGAATTACGAATTTTCCTCAAAGACTTTGTTACCAGGCGAAGTTGGAGTACGCAATGAAAAATACTCTAAACGAATTATATTAACTATGTATGAGAAAGCGGGGTACCAAGGAGAGAGAAAATTTCTAGAGAGTGAACATACCTCGCTGGCTTGGTTGCCATATAGATATTCTCGCTGCGGACATTTAATTCATTTTAATTCATTTTATTTAACGGATTAACGAAACGCGCCCAAGTCGAAAGTTCGTCGTATCCGGAATGGCCTGAACTTGTAATTGTAAGTATCGCGTTCTCATTTCCGCAAAACTGAGAAGAACAAAAAGGAATCGTAATTTTTGCAAGGCTATGAAAATTACGCTTTATATCCTACCGACTCACTATTATCGTTACTTTATAGATGTCCTATCACTATGTATACCGTTCAAACATGTCCTATAACTCTTCGTACGTTTTTAATGGAATGAAAATATGCGAATGTGTACGAAACTCTTTGCTGCGATACGGAGATTATTGTGAGAATAAAAATAAATTATCTACAAGTTATACGAATCCATTGATTATTTAAATGTACTCTCCCTGATAAATTCTCTATCGTTTTGCGAGCGTAAAAAAATAATACCAATAACGAATCTTTCTCATGTTACTCACCCGATGTCGCAGATTGTAAGTGAGGACGAGATTTCTAGCGAACGAGTTCGCGAACGCCTGATAAAAGTCGAGGACCTCGAGAAGTCTGTCGCGCTTGATGGTGTGAAGATCGCAATAGGTGAGAGCGCGAACGTTCGCGGCGCTCTGACCAACGGCCGAGTCCTTCCAGAAGCTGTCGCCAAAGACGTCACCCTTGCCGAGGATCGCGACGACCTCGTCGTCTTGTATGACTTCGAGGCTACCCGTTACGATGAAACACAGCGAGTCTATCGATTCGCCCGTATGGTAAAGCAGATCGCCCGGGGCGCTGTGAGACATCGTAAAGTGCATCGCCAGCGCTCGTAAACAACCGTCGGACGCCAATCTAGAAAATAAAAATGAAACGTAATGAAGTTAGGTAAACATTGAATAAAATCGAAATGAAAATACATAAAAAGTTATCGTTTGGTATTTTTAAATTGGAAAATAAAAGTACCTGAAGGCAGGATGTTCGTTGAAGACCTTGCGATTGAGATGAACGCATATGTCGGCCTTCATGTCTTTGGGGCAGTAATTGAGAACTTTGTCGGTGTCGAGACCCTTGGTCATCGCCCACGTACTGACTACATAGTCCATCACCCTCTCGCTCAGAGCTTTGGGCACTTCGTGCAATTTCATGAATTCTCTAACGTTGTTGAGCATATCGTGGTACTTGGCCGTGGCTGATGTCATTTGTTGAATGATCGTTGTCACGTGACCGAATATAGTGGCGTAGAGTAAAGCTGAGAGTAAACGAAAGAACATAGGGTTTATCGAAATGAGATTTTCATCAAGTTCCGGCAATACAAGGAGAGAGACGAGAAAATTGAATTGTACCGGCTATGATCATCATGCATATGGTAAAGATTTTCTCGTTGTCCGTCTCGGCAGCTACGTTGCCAAATCCCACCGAGGTCATACAGGTCATAGTGAAGTACAGAGCAGTAACGTACATCGTTCTTCTCGATGGACCGGCAACGAGTTCCGGGACCGTACTTGCATTTGTCCACAAATAACTGTACGGCGATTGTGTAACGTTCGCTAATTTCCAGAGCCACGAGTATTGCACACCGCTATCTGCATCCGACCTTCCTATCGAATACCTTGAACGCCGTAACGAGGAAGAAGATTTGTGAACGAGGAGAGCTTCTCGCCAGAAATGAAAATGTGTCAATAAACATGTACAGAGGCAAAATGCAAAGAGAGACTTCGATTTTCTTTCTAATATCTTTTATTTGCTCTCAAGCGTAAACGAGAGCCATGCCGCGAGACCGAGCTAAGGCATCCGCTCTATGATCGAAGCAAAAAACATGACTATCGAAGGTGTCTCTAAGAGTTCTCTAAGGTTCCATGGGTCTATCTATGAAGTATGAGAAAAAAAGAAAAAAAGAGCAAAATTGTTTTTGCACGATTCGTTCATATTTTGTGAATATCGTGTTTCTGACAAAATTTGCTATATTATTTCATTGCAAAGATCAATAAAGTATTGCTATAATCCAGGCAGTCTGTAAAAGCTATCAGCCAGATAAAATCTTTGATTGAGATAATCTGAGGTGAGAAAAAAGGAAAGATTGGAGATAAAGGAGGAAAATAACACCTTGATTCGTACTTGAGGAGTTTCTAGGAGTTTTGAGGAGCGCAAGGATAAAGAGGGAGAAGATTCTCCAGGCATTAAGTTCGAGAAATAAAAGGGACGTGATCGTGAGTTCTATGTTCTTTCATATTCCGTGAATTTCGTGTTTCTGACAAAATTTGCTATGTTATTTCTTTGCAGAGATAAATAAAGTGTCGCTATGATCCGTGCAGCCTGTAAAAACTATCAGCCAGATAAAATTTTTGATAGAGATATTTTGAGATGGGAAAAGAGGAAAGATTAGAGATAAAGCAGGGAAATAAGAGCTTGACTCGTTCTTGAGGAGTTTCTAGGAGTTGTGAGGAGCGCAAGGATAAAGAGGGAGACGATTCTCCGGGCATCAAGTAGGAGAAATAAAAAGGACGTGATCGAGAGACCAAAGAGTGAGAAGGATGGTAGCGTTGATGGAACAGGCACAGGGGGTTACCTTAGAGAACGTGTTCGTATGGTGAAATCACCTTAATGTGACGTACCAGATACAGGCTAGCCAGTGTGCGACCAGCATGTAGAAACATAGCAGTAGGATGAGCATCGCGGCACCGTACTCGAGATAACGATCCAGCTTACGAACGACTCGTCCCAATCGTAAAAGCCTGACGACTTTTAGAGCCGAGAAGAGACTACCGATACCGTCCTCGTCGTGATCGAAAGCGTTGAATACGTCGTAAGGCAGACAACTCAGTAAGTCTATGATGAACCACGATTTTAGATAATTCATTCTTATGACCTGAAAAAGACAAAAGAAAAAAAAGAAATAATAATTTTACATAAGAATTATGAATTCGCATCTAATCTCGTTTCATCTTTCTCTTTTATTACTCTAGAATTAGAAGATTGCCCTACTTTACCTTCGGATCGGACACGACTTCGCCACCGGCACCGACGAATGTCGTATGAAAATTGAGTACGATATCGATGAAGAATATAACATCGACGATACTGTCGACAACGAGAAGCGACACATCCTCGCTCGTTTTGTTCTTGAAGGCCACGTTGTACGGTACCATGATAGCCGTGTAAAAGGTCAAACAGAGAATTATCCAATCCCATATTGCCTTGAAGGCGCAATAATGTAGAAGTATGTGAGGCGGTGTTTTCGGGGCTTCCTGACGATACTGGGGCATGACGTCTCCGCTCAGGGACATCATCTGCGCAAATTGATACTACGGTCTGAATAGAAAATACGTCGAAAGAGCCGATCGCTTTCATCTCATCAACGTGAGATAAATTTATTTTTTCTGATTAAAATTGAAACTCTTATCGTTACATTTACATACGTGAGCTAAATGTGATTGTTTCGCAGTCGTTGGCAACGCGGTGTCCTTCAGAGCCGGAAGATGAGAGCTGAATTGTGAAACAAGAACGGATCTCGATCTCGTCACCGATCTCGCAAGTTTTGCGAATTTCGACAAGCCACCCTTGCTGTCGTCGGTCTCGATCGGCTGTTTCAACGCCGTTATATCCCTGAACGTCAGGAGAAACAGGACGACGAGATCTCGCTCGTTCTTTATCGGTGCTATTTGCAGCAGGAGCCATAGCGGTGTCTCTGTGCATCCCAATCGACAAAAAACACCATTAACGTTATCTTGGTTGGACATTAAAAAAAATAAAAAGAAACGGAATATAATTTCTACGCTACTCGGCAAATGCTATCAAAAGGTCAGAGAGCGAGAGAACAAAGATAGAGAGAGAGAGAGACAGAGGGCAATAAAGAGATACGGATAAAGATAAATAGATAAATAGTTTTATAGAGAATTCTAACGAATCTACGAATCACTTTTGGCAAATATAACTAGAATTCTTTTTTTTTCATTTTTTTTAATAAATCTGAAATACATTGGGTTTTATTAATACGTAGATAAAATAGCGATAAATGTAATTATTTTACAATATCGTATAAGCTAGTAGTGATTAATTTCGAGCTGTGTATATCGTCCAACGTGCCAGCTGTTTTTATTTTTTTTTCATTTTTATAACAGCACATTCAACACGTCTGGATTAATCGTCGTCTATATTGTATGAAAGCATGCGTGCTTGCTAAATTGAATAATGGAGAAAGAATAATTGTTATTGCGATAGATATAAAGATGTATAAACGGAGATACGTCATTGCTGGTTTTTTTGTCATATTTCTTTTGTCATGGCAGGGACGATCTAAATATGTACATGGCTAAAATCGAATCGATATCGATGTTACGTGCGACGATAGATAACAAAAAAAAAATGCCTACGGGTCCACTAGCATCGTATATTTCGATACAGATATTTTGTACGATAGAAAATTAAATTTTTTAATTGTAAAAAAATCAACGAATATCTAATAAAAAAATCATCGCTGATAATCGATTATTTCAAATCACCTAATTTTCTCGAATATGACATTTTCCGAATAATTTTTAAAATGAAGAAAAATTCCATTCGACGAATTAAGTAAAAACACCTTTTATAATAAAAATTGTCCAATTTTTTGTCCTCTATCGTACAATAATCAAACTTCGTTCTAAATTCTTTATTTTTGTTTTTTCTATGCGTTTTATATAATCGTCACAGTGCAAATTTCGTACGTTATGGTTCCAACGGTCCCAGTGATCAGAAGTACAATATCATATCCGTATAGCCCCGTTACTCGTGATGGAACAGTATTAGTGAAAGAAAAATATTCCAAGAGCGAAGAAAAAGAAAACGACGAAGGAAGAAAGTTCGAAGAAGATAAATAGCTGAAGTTTGTATTACTTGAACATAGAGAGAGAGAGAGAGAGAGAGAGCGAGATAATGAAAAAAAATTTGTGAAAATAGACAATATATTTATATTTATATATATATATATATATTTTCTTTTTTATTTATATATAGCGAGAGGGGAGAAAATAGTGAGAAAAAAATGTTACTTTTGCTACGCATACTCTCTACGAGTTTCGACGAGAACGATCTTCATATATGTTGGGTAGAGGAGGTAGGGAGAGAGTCGAGAGGGTCGAGAGGGTTGGCCGTGTTGTAACCCTTCGCGAGGGAGGATAGAAGAGGGCTTCCTGACGTGAATTTTCTCGATCAATTACCAAGTTCTCGCCCGTTTCGGTATCCTATGTATATGCATGTGTGGGAGTCGGAGGCCTCGCGCTCAATTACCGGAGAGACGCGAGCGCGCGCCCCCTATACGTCGCGAGAACGTACCGACAAATCCCCTTGAGTTCTTGTACCATATATATATATATATGGGTCATTCTACAATTAACCATCGAACCATCGAGCATCAAATTTTCATTTTTATCTAACGATGTAAAAAAAAATTATTTCCCTAGATAAAAATTCTTTCTTTTTTAAATAGAATGAAAAACAAAAATTATTCGACCATTTCTAGCCCATAAATGTAAAATAAAAATCAGATTTCACTTTTTGAACATTCGGTAGAAATAAAAATTGCTCCATCGATCTTCGTTCGGACCAGCAATTTAGTAAAAAAATTCACTATCTTTTTCCTCGACGAATATTCAGATTTTTATTATTAAACCTGGGAATTATTTTTGTTAAGGGAACGTTTTTAGATGAATACAGGTTGAAAATGGTTCTGTAATATTAATAGACGTGAATGATAGTTACGTGGTAATAAAAAATGTAATAACTTTTATTTTTATTTCTAAAAACTCGAGTTGGTTGGTTAACGACGGAATTGCCCATACACTAATACACATGTATAATAAAGCGTATAATATATATAATATATATATATATATATATATTTAAGCGAACCTTGCAAAACTCTTTCCTCTCATACACGTACACAAGCTCATATATATATTTACGCGTAATACTCTAATACCCCAGGCCGCAATTCATCCCGTTGAAATGTTTGATAAACCGTTTTTCCCTCGGTGGTGAAAAGGGCGCGTCTCTTAATTAAACGACTTTGTGCCCGAGCGAGAAAAGCCAAAAAGTAGAAAACGAGTGAGCGAGCGAGCGAGCGAGCAAGAGAGAGAGAGAGAGAGAGAGAGAGACTAAAAATAGTGAGAAAACGTTTCTGGACCGTTTAAAAGATGAGTCTGAATTGATTAATCGAGTGAGAGAAAAAACAAAAAGTTGGCCAAAGTTGGGAACAATTTTTCCGTCTCTACTTTTCGTGTTTTTAATTCTCTCAAACCACCGGAATTTTTCGAGTGGGAAAAATATTTTTCGCTCCGTGGTGAATTTAGTTTTTTTTTTAAATCTTTGATTTTTAAATATCTATATATATATTTATATATCTATATATCGTCGATGATATACGCGAGAGAGAATAGAGACGATGATGAGATATCGAGGTCACCGGTGACGGATATTTTTATATTCTCCCTGCTCGCGCGCGCCACCCCGCGTTCGCGAAGAAAGACACGACGAGAGTTCGAGGATTCAGAGAGAGAGAGAGAGAGTCACGGTGTATTCCGAGGGAGGGGGTGGTTTTGCAAAAAAAATCGAGGTCAATCCGCGAAAGAGCCTTGGCTATAATTCGTAACTCGCATTTTTTGTTTTCAACTCTTTTTTTCATTCGTTGAGTCCAATAAGCGATTTAACGAGAACGTTTTAACGTTTCGCGACGATACTACCGAAGAATCGATATCAACACCTTAGTCGCAATTATCGCCGTGTGGTAATTTTTTTTTTTTTTTTTTTTTTTTCGTTCTCGTTATCATTATTCTATATTTATATATATATATATATAATGTGTGTATCATAGGGGATTTTAGTATACAATCGACGGGAGAGATCCGAAAACAGTCGCTATTGCAAATTTTTTATTTTATGTTTTGTTTGTTTGTTTGTTTAAGGCTCACTTACAGTGCGTCACGAACGTTTATTTGCGTGATTTTTTCGTGCTTTTGTTTCTTTTCATTGAGTACTCGTGATAGGACATACCTCGTGGGGTACCTTTAAACAGAATTATTTAACTCAATTATTGGGGGATTTTTGGCAAAATATATATTTTTGTTTTGTTTTGTTTTTTTTTAGATTAATAATACAATTTTTATGTTCGAAGTGAAAGCAGGGGTTGAAAGAAAGAGGAATCGATAATTTTTTTTGACATAGAACGAGAGAGATTACAGTTCACTGTGCATCGACGATTTTTTTGTGTCGCAGTATTTTCCTTTTGTTTTTTTTTGTTTTTTTTTTTGTAATAATAATAATGTGCGAAAGTGAGAGAAGAAATAAAACGATATTCGACTATCGCGATGAATGAATGATTGTATTACTTAGCCGTGACGATTCAGGCGAAGAGCGATTGCGATATTATGTCGATTGTCACAGTTCAAGAACATGGTTGCTCGTACATACATTGTTGTAATTTAAATACGTTCGCGTTGCGAACGTGAATGAAAAATCACGATTTTACGTCAGACACGAACAGAGATAGTTAGAGAGACAGATAGTGAGAGATTGCCAGAGAGATAGAGAGAGAGAGAGAGAGAGAGAGAGAGAGAGAGAGAAACGAGTGTGATCGTCTCGTTGGCGTTAAAGGCAAATTATATTTTGCTTTCGTGTCGCGCATCGAGGTTTTTCCTTCGTCATGCGAGAAACACACACCAGTTGCAACGATTTTTTAATTTTTCATTATGTGAGAACATGTTTTTTTCATTAAAAAATCGAGAATAATTGATTCGATCGAATTACAATAAAAATTAATTACCAGTGATATAAATAAATTATATTTATGAGAATTTTTTAGTTTTTTTTTAAAATTATGTATTTTAAATCAATTGTTCTCGTTCGCCATTAAGTTATCGTCGTCGTCTTGGGAGAGAGTGGGATTTGAGTCGTACAACAAGACCAGACGTCGTTTCTCGATCGATGGAAAGAAATAAAGAAATTCTTGTTTTTTTGCTCGTGACTAGAAATAATTACAGAGACGCGTGAAAAAAAATACGATTTATCAACGACTCTCGCGATCTTCGTTCCTAACCTATGATCACGAAATCGTTAATCACGACCGCACGCGATTTAGATTTTTATTACAATCTTCTTATTTTTGTCTCAATGTCAAAAACGATCGATTTTAAATACACGAAAATTCTCTCGCCATCGACGCTTTAAAAATTAAACGAGAAAGAAAAAACACGTATAAAAGAAATACATAAACAAAAATAATAAAAAATATTCTCTCATTTTTGAAAAATGTTTATTTCTCAAACTCGAATAAATTGTATAAAAATGATTTTTTTTTTGGTCGTTTGTTATAATACCGAGAAATCTCGGTTAAATTCCAAAGGGAGTTTGCACACGCGATTATAAATTTGATAGGAAACGGAAAGGGTGTTTTCTGTGTCCGAGAGAGAAAAGGTTTGGGGCGTCGAGAGATAACGAGTCGACCGATTCCCAAGACGACGATAAGGCGCACGAATCCCCGAGGATATTAGTTCCCGGCACGTGTGCCAATTCAGCCACGTTCCACCGGAAATACTCCGGGAGTAAAACAATTTAAAAAAAAAACAAAAAAGAAACGAAAAATCCAAAATTGAAAAAGAAAAAACAACTTACTGTTCTTCTTGTAGAGCAAAATCTCGAACTGATCGTGAATCTGTCCCTCCAGGCACTCCTCGATCCTCGCGATCGTTTCCTTGTCCGTCAGCTCGCCGTACATAAATCCGCATCGGCATGACTTTTGCATCACCTAACAAATAAGAACAAAAATAGAAACAAAAATTGTCAAAATATATTTTTCTTTTTTCAAATTTGTTTAAAAAATTTTTCAAAAATCGTATTTTTTTATCTTGCGTCTGCCATAATCGTAAATTTGGTTCAAGCTCGAGATTATAATCGAGCGCGTGTGTGAAAAATTTGCGTCGACGAATCGATCGCAAAGTTGGCCGAAGACTCGAAACGATCGAGTCGAACGATAAAACGTTTGAACCTTTCACATTCGTTCAGCCGCGAGATGCTTCGCGTCGGTATTTATGTATCTATATATATATATATATACAAATATATATATAAATATATCTATAGTATAGAAACCGTACAGAAAAAAAAAATAAGAACGGATCGCACAGGCGCCGTCATAAATCTTATTATCCGGATCATTCCATCGGGGGTTAATCTATCGAGGGAACTTTCGACGAGAGAAATCCCGACGGACAGTGACGGACTAAAACGCGTTTTCTAACGTTCTTCAATCGTGCAATAAAAAATCAAAGTAACGCGATATAAAATAAATAAATAAATATATATATTTTTTTCAAAATTAATTAACTATTTTAACGAACATATTGAAAAACAAAAAATCGACACGAACCTCGGCTCGGTTGTAGCCCGATATCTTGCAGAAGCTCTCGTTGCAGTAGACGATGGGAAAGTCGACGATCTGAGCGTTCGCCAACAGGAAGCTGCTGTCGGCTGAAAAAGAATTGAAAAAAAAAAACAAAAAAAGAAAAATAACAAGGAATGAAAGAGAGAGAAAAAAATCATTTATAAATTCATTCATCGTAACGAGGATGTCCGAAGGTTTAATTCGAAGAGAGTTTAATTTCCTCGTAGATATATATATATATATATATATATATATATATATATATATATATAGAGAGAGAGAGAGAGAGAGTTAAAGCGCTCGAGGCACCGGCGATAGACGCGAGACCGCGAGAGACGATGAGAACGACGGTGAGAGGGAAATGAAACGACGAGATATCCACAGAGGACGATATCATCGAGTTAGGGTAAGAAGCGTTCGGGGATCCTTATATCTCGTTATCTCGTGCCCTTTATCGATTATCACGGTATCTAACCGTTATATATCTTTCTTCTTCTTCTTCTTCTTCATTCGTCCTTCTCTCTCTCTCTCTCTCTCTCTCTCTCTCTCTCTCTCTCTCTCTCTCTCTCTCTCTCTCTCTCTCTCTCTCTCTCTCTCTCTCTCTCTCTCTCTCTCTCTCTCTCTCTCTCTCTCTCTCTCTCTCTCTCTCTCTCTCTCTCTCTCATTGCTCCTTCGTCACCTTTCTCAATCGATTATATTCTATACGAGAAGCGTCGACTCGAGGCTTCTCTCTTTGCCTCCTGAATAAATGGGTTTATATACGAACATATATATATATATGTGTGTGTATGTACGTTTATATATATAGATATATACGTAGGATGTATACGATAGTCAATTCGCGAGCTCTGGTACGACGTTCGGGTTTATTTACTCAGCAATTTGGCACGATTTCCTCTCTCATCACGTTCACTAGACCACACACACACACACCGGCACATATATATATATATATATGTATATATAACATGTATCCGGGATAAGAGTTTCAATATTTATCGAATAATTCCAGTATCACGTTGGAGAACTGATTTTCTGATTTTACAACGGCCAGTTCTCATATCGTCGAATCCGAAATGTGTCAACGATATGGCCGCTTCGGTGTTTGCCGATCGATCATGCATTACGACCGTACGTTCTCTCTCTACATATACGGGGTATTAGGCAAATATGAAGAGACGGAAAATACGCAGACAGTCGGCATTGGTGCGAGTGCAACGGTTTTTTAAAAATTATCCTAGGATGAAAATTGGCCGAGATATTAATTCTCAAAGTTTGAAAATTTGAAACCTAACCTAACAAATTCGATCGAACGCCGTATCGATAAACGAGGGGATCGCGGGTTCGAGTCCCGGTCGAAACATTTTTTTTTTTCACAGATTCGTGCTTGTTTTTAGTAGATCTTGATAAAATAATTGTTAATTAAACGAACGACGAGTCGACGCGATGAGAGAACATTTTAAACTGTTAAAACTTCGCGAATTAATATCTCGGCCAATTTTCATCCCAGAACAATTAAAAAAAATAGTTTTCCTCGTATCAACGCCAGCTATCCAAGTATTCTCGGTGACCTCATAGTTTTCCTGGGGTTAAGGCGAAAAGTTATACGCATAAAGACGTGAAATATACATAAACGTGTATACGCGAGTCGTCGCTCTGTCCAGTGTGAAAAAGGACGATAGGCTTTGAAGTTACGGATGAATAGAGAAAAAAGAGAAAATCCTCGAGTGTGTATCGGCGAATATAGATAGATAGATAGAGAGAGAGTAGTCTGGACGAGACGTGAGAGCGTTTGGTCGTCGAGGACAGATGATACAAGGGAGGATGAGGAAGAAATGGAATGGCTTGAGGTGGATGTATAGATAAAACGCTGAGAAAAGGGAGGCGGAAGAGAGCCATCGAGAATCTCAACGGTTTGTCACTGTATATATATATATATATATACATGGTAATACGTCAATGTGTAATGTGTAACGTATACACATCGATTCAGCTTATACACCTATATATATATAAAAGATAGGAAGAAATTAGCTAAGTATATATATATGTATGTGAATTTTCGTTAACTATATACAAGGGCAAAGGGCCCCCCGGGAGTTGCAACAACGAGGCACTTTTCGATCGAGTGTCATTCTCTCTGGATAGCACTCCTTCCTTGCTTCCTCTTTGCCTCTCTCTACTTGTTGAAAGCCATCGAACCGGAACCCCTCGGGATCTTTGTCGCTTTCGTCGTCGTCGTCGTCGTCGTCGTCGTCGTCGTGAGAGAAACTCACGAGCCCACTTTCATCCGGTCGCGAACTCTCCCTCGCGGTTATGCGGGAAAGAGAGAGAGAGAGAGAGAGAGAAGACGAGGAGGGGGGAGGGGGGCAAGAGACATACTGAACAGGTGCAGAGTACGGTATGATGGGCGAGGAAGGTGGGGAGAGGGGAAGGTGAAAATTTTCAGTCGAGTGGAAAGGCACGAAGGTGGAATAAGAGGCGAAGGATGAAGCATATTGTCTGTGCTCGATAAGGCGTGTGTTTACTCCCCCCCCCCCCCCCCCCTACCTTCACCCTTATCCACGATTATACCACGACAGCCACTGACGAATATTTATTCACGTCGATCTATTTTTATATTCATTAAACTAGGTGTATAGCGAGCGAAGAAATAAAAAATATGTAATTTAGAAAAGTTTTGTTGTAAATTTTGTTGTTGTATTAGGGGAGAATGGGGGAATTGGAGCTTTGTAATGAAAAGTTGGGAAAACAGTAATTTATTGTAGTAATTATTTATTGTTTTCACTATTAATCAGTCTGTTGGTCAATAAACTTTCATTTTTGTGAAATAGAAAGTTACTAATAATTGTTTAAGGTAGTGTAAAATTAAATTTGAAAAAATGTGTCTTTGGTTCTCATTACCCGACAGGGCGGGTAATGGGAGCCATTACTTTAAACTTGACAAGTTTGATAACTTTTTAGGTCAATATTAGTAATAGTAAACATGAACTGTTTAATGTGAATACGTTTAACATGTGATAAACTAACGAACATAATAATCAACCCAAATATAGCTTTTTTAACGCGTAAATGTTCTTTGTTTTCTTTATTGTCGCGTCTCTTCTTTTTTTCCTTCAAAAACATCTTTCATGGGAATACAGGTCGGGATTTCTGAATGTTGTTTAGTTTTGGTGGTCTTTGTGGGCTTCTTGATTAATGGCCGAGGACTCGTTACAAGGGGAATCCATCTGGCTCTCATTACCCCGAAGGGAAGCAGTTTGAATTCAACATAATAATATAAACAAATTATGTTGTAATCTATTTTTTATACTTTCAAGCCAAAATACATGAACTAAGCTACCGAATGGCCTCGAAAAACAATTAAATAAGAAAACATTAGTTGATTGTGAGAAAAATATTTTGTTTATAACGGGAGGAGGCAAAATATGTTTGTGGTCGTCGCCGCTATACTTGTGACACTGAGGCGGCCATTGGCAATCGCATGACACGAACGAAGTTTAAAGAAGGCATTTGGGTTGTTTCGAAACATGTCGAACGTTTCTAAGAACTTTTTTTACACTAGCTCCCATTTCCCCGCTCTCCCCTATAGAACAATTTTTCTATGAAATTTCGTTCTATTACAATTCTTGTTTTTATTCGCGAAGAGAGAAAAAAAGGCGCATCGTGCTGTAAATCTGGACAATAAAATAAAATTCGATGTTGGCGTTGAACAAAAAAAAAATGAAACGAGAATCTAAAAACGAATAAATTAAAATAAATGAATATTATTCGTGACTTTATGTAGTTTGTGATTAAACGACGATTCCGACGTTTTAATCTGGTATTCGTAGTAATCCGGGTTATTTAATAACCCAGTGCCGTTGTAGATAAAAATGTAATTAGGAACGCGCGAGTCGAGCACCAAGGACTGTAATAAGCCTCGTTCGAGGGTGTAATTTCGTGATTTTTAAACGCGAGCGATAAAACAAAAAACAAATAAAACAAAAAACAAAATAAAATAAAATGAAAAAACATTTTGCGAATAAAAACGAATTTTGGGAAAATTACGAGGGGATGAGACTCGATGGGGCGACGATTAAACGAGAGAAAGAAGAAAACAAAAAACAAATAAAACAAAAAACAAAATAAAATAAAATGAAAAAACATTTTGCGAATAAAAACGAATTTTGAGAAGATTACGAGGGGATGAGACTCGTTGGGGCGACGATTGAACGAGAGAAAGAAGAAAACAAAAAACAAATACAACAAAAAACAAAATAAAATAAAATGAAAAAACATTTTGCGAATAAAAACGAATTTTGAGAAGATTACGAGGGGATGAGACTCGATGGGGCGACGATTGAACGAGACAAAGAAGAAAACAAAAAACAAATAAAACAAAAAACAAAATAAAATAAAATAAAAAAACATTTTGCGAATAAAAACGAATTTTGAGAAAATTACGAGGGGATGAGACTCGATGGGGCGACGATTGAACGAGAGAAAGAAGAAAACAAAAAACAAATAAAACAAAAAACAAAATAAAATAAAATGAAAAAACATTTTGCGAATAAAAACGAATTTTGAGAAAATTACGAGGGGATGAGACTCGATGGGGCGACGATTGAACGAGACAAAGAAGGAAACAAAAAACAAATAAAGGAAAAAACAAAATAAAATAAAATAAAAAAACATTTTGCGAATAAAAACGGATTTTGAGAAAATTACGAGGGGATGAGACTCGATGGGGCGACGATTAAACGAGAAAAAGAAGAAGAAAAGAGAAAACAAGCAAAGAAATGAAATAAATACGAATACGCGAGAGACGAGGAGCGACCGTGTACAGTTGGAGACAGTGCGGAAGGCGGACTTTTTTAATGGACTTTACTACTTAGAGGCCAATAAAGTGTGCGCGACGAGGCGAGGAGGATAAAAACAAGCTATCCAACGAAAGTACGAGTAGCGCGAGTCTATCTTTTGCACCTTACCGAGACACGGAGGAAACACTCCCGAGGCTCGAACGTGCGGTTTTCACCACACGACAAAAACCGGGCGGACTGGGTTAAGGGTAAAGAATTATGGAGAACGAGGGCTCGTGTCGATCGCTCTCGATGTCACTAATTCGAATTCCTTACTCGTGTGCTTTTTCTAAAAATTCTCTAATCGACTTCTTTTCGTCGGAAAATTTCTTTTTTCACCCCTAAAACCGTAGAATTTTCTTAAAATTATAAATAGCTAAAAGTCCAAACTTCGTTATAAGAAATGTGAACAACACGAAAATAGGACAGCGACATAATTTTCTCCTCGAAAAAGGAAAGGAACAAAATCGTTCGAACGAGGTATAGAAAGAGAAATATATTTATTTGCGATATAAATAGCAAAAAATTTAAACTTTACTATGAAACAATCCAAAAACATGAAAATAGACCACACCTTTATCTCTCTCAAAAACAAAAATAAATCAATCAATTAAAAGATCGTTCAAACAAAAACTAAAAAATTCATCGCAAACAAAATATAAAATAATAAAGAAAGAATAGTAAATAAACCATGGAAGTGGGTTTATACGCGACCGCGTGGAATAGTAATGCTGACCGAGAGAGGGTCGAGAGTTCGTCTTCCAGAATTCGAACCCAGTAGTAACGGAACGAGTCCGCTAAAGCGAGAAATAGCATCCGGTATATATATTTATATACCGGATCCTCTCTCTCTCTCTCTCTCTCTCTCTCTCTCTCTCTCTCTCTTTCTTTCTCTCTCTCTCTTTATAGAGAGAGAGAAAGAGTTGCTTCGTTGTGCAAAGACAGAAACCAACCTGCACACATAAGGGGTTGGTTTTACAATCGTTACATACATATACACGTGTACGAGCTTTAGATACCGACCGGAAGTTGACCGCAGTGGTACGTAGTCGTGTGCACTCGTGAGAGTCGGGACATACCTTAAAACCCTGACGAATTCGAGCCACGAGAATTACAACCAACCCGTGGGTGAAACGGAGAACGAGTGGAACGAGCGAACGACGCTAGATAGAACAAAGGCCCTCGGAGACCACGAGAAACGTGAGACCGACTGTTTTCGACTGTACATTACTCGGTGCTGCCAATACGAATTCTATGCCGACGTGTCGTTCGACATGTTTTTATCCCTTATCCTCTTTCCAGTAGAATTTTTTTTTCATTTTTAACGATCGATTTTATTATCAGGGTCGATTCTAAATTATTTTTACGGATTTACATATTTATTCATATTTTTCGATTTATTGATTTATTTGTTAATTAAATATTTATTCATATTTTTCGATTAATAGATTTATTTGTTAATTAAATATTTATTCATATTTTTCGATTTATTGATTTATTTGTTAATTCAATATTTATTCATATTTTTCGATTAATGAATTAATTTATTAATTAAATATTTATTCATATTTTTCAATTAATTAATTAATTAATTTAGTTAAATATTTATTCATATTTTTCGATTAATTCATTAATTTATTTAGTTAAATATTTATTCATATTTTTCGATTCATTAATTTATTTATTAATTAAATATCTATTCATATTTTTCGATTAACTCATTAATTTATTAATTAAATATTTATTGATTAATTTCGATAAGATGGAGAAAAAAGAAAGGTCGAGTAATTCTAGGATTGAATTTTCGTACGGTCGCGGACAGACACACGTACGAGGGGTTGGAGAGTGACATTGAAGATCGTTCGCACGGGGCTGACCTCCGATCGTCTGCCGGATGAGCGTGGCACACGGTGCATCCGTACGATTTCCTCGTGTAGGGCGCTATGGTATATATCTGCGTGTCGTGAGCCCGATAGTACGGCTAGAAGGTAGCTAGAAAGTAGCTCCGTGGCTCTTGTAACTCCCGCAGTGTGCGCGCAATCGTAGCGAGTCGGTGGCTCATGACCAATATCCAGGGTCGTTTCTCTTGTTCGCGTACACGGTCAGCCAGCGGACGGGGACTGGGCACGGTCGGAAACAAGATATCGGCAGGGATTCAATTTCACACTATTTCTTTTTCTCTATTTGAAGAATTTAAGATTATAGAAATTTTATTGGAATTTCTAAAATTTACGATTTTAACAGTTTTTTTTGTAAATTTCTAAAATAGGAGATTTGAACATTTTTATCGAATTTCTAAAATATTCGGTTTTAGCATTTACTTCGAATTGCGAAAATTTTCGTTATTAGTAATTTTACTGAATTTCAAAAATTTTCGATTCTAGCTATTTTGTCGAATTTAAAAAATTTTCGTTTTTAATAGTTCTATTAAATTACTAAAATTCTCGATTTTAGCTGCTGCTCGCAAAAATTGTACTTTTCAAAATAACGACGCTACCGCCTTAACGGGCACAATCATTTTTTTCAAACATTAACATGAATGAAGAATTTAAGATTATAGAAATTTTATTGGAATTTCTAAAATTTACGATTTCAATAGTTTTTTCTAAATTTCTAAAATTTGCGTTTTTAACAATTTTACTAATTAAATTACTAAAATTCTCGATTTTAGCTGTTGTTCGCAAAAATTGTACTTTACAAAATAACAACGCTACCGCCTAAACGATCCTCGTCAAATTTTTAAATCATAAACGTGTATTTTTTTATAATTTTCTTTCGCAAACTATACTATTTCGTAGCAAGAAGCTCAAGCATTAGCTAACGAATGTGCGAAATGCCGAGAGCGAGAGAAAGAGAGAGGGAAAGAAAGCAAGGACGCGAAGAGGTCGTAAAAGGGAAAGGTACACGAAATGCTCGAGGATCTCGAGATACCGGTCAAGAAGGCTCGTATACGAGGGAGAAAGAGAAAGAGAGAAAGCGAGAGAAAGCGAGAGAGAGAGAGAGAGAGAGAGAGAAAGCTCTCGATACTTAAGCGAGCTTTCTTACGTGTTTACGTTACGTTTCGCACAGTGGGAGGCTAGCCCATTCGCATAATATCGCAAAACCTACTCGCAAAGCTTTTAACCCTGAGAAACCTGTGGACTGGATTATCGTTTGGCTCTCTATGGTTATACGCTACGCGAATGTGCATGCACGCTGACTTTGCCGATCTCCCGACGGCAGGTAAGGTCAGCCGGTGCTATACGACTCGATGAGAGAGAGAGAACGAGAGAGAGAGAGAGAGAGAGAGAGAGAGAGAGCAAGAAAGAGCGAGGGCTGGGTCTACTCTCGATCTTGATTCACACGCGAGAAACTCACGAGGGCACGAAGTTTGATCGCGAGAAGCGGCACAGAGAGGGCAACGAGGCAAAAGCCGGGTCAAGGTGCGGCTTGTTCTATAACCCTCCCTCTCTCTCTCTCTCTCTCTCTCTTTTTCTCTTTCTCTCTCTCTATCTCTCTCTCTCACTCTCTCTTTTTCTCTCTCTCTCGTTCGCGCCGGACCCTCTTCGACCCTAACCGAGCTTGCGGTCTCCTTTTCCCGTACCTTCGTACACAAAACGTTAACCCAACAATTCCACACCGTGAAATTGACCGCCTTGTACTCTCCGTTCAATTTTCAAACAAATTTGTTTCATAACAAAAAATCAAATTATTTAAGAAAAAATATCGCATCGTTAAGATAACACACGGCGATTGCGACGAATAATTGCTCGTGGGGTTAATTTATTTGTATAAATTATGCAAATTTTCCAGTGAAATATTTTACGACGTGATTAAAAGAGAGAAGAAAAAAAAAATCGTAGAAAAATAGTCGTAATTTTGAGCAATTAATTCACAGCTTTCTCGTTATTCTACGCGAGCATCGCGTGGCAAACTTCTTACAATGCCGAGGGGTGAGACAAGGGGTTCATTTACATATATATATAATTTTGTGTAAAGGTTTCCTTGCACGCGCTCCCCAAACTTTACGCCTACGAAAACTCCCTCGACTCTCCCAACCCTCGTACGTCCGTCTCGACGCAACTACATTCGTAATCAAAAGAGTGCCCTTGAAAGATATTTATTCGATAAATAATGATAACAATTGGATCCGCACACGATTTATATATAGTTCGATAGTTACGACCCAAAGTTTTCGCCAAGTAGACAATTTTCCGCGAGGACCAAATTTAACGGACGATAAAAAAGCGAAAAGAGAGTTTTACGCCCTGTCGAACTTTCGTGAACTTTGTCAGGTTTTTTTGTTTTGTTTTTTTTTTTATCGAGGAGAGACAAAAAAAAAGAGAAAGAATAAAAAAAAACATAGAAATTTTGTTTACACGTTGCAACGACCAGGGGTTGAAACTCGTGGGTCAAAGAACTCGACGAAACGAGCTACTGGTAAGCAAATATGAAAAGAGAGAGAGAGAGAGAGAGAGAGAGGAAGAGAGAGGGGGGAGAGAGAGAGAGAGAGAAGAGGGGGGTTGTTTGATATTTATGAGAAGAGTTTTGGTCGAATGTGTCTCGAAACTAGGATGAGGGGTGAGACCGAACGTTTCGAGGATTTCTCGCATCCCCCTACCTCGCTTTTTTTGTCACGTGATACAGTAGGAAATCACGAAAGGGTAAATCTTTCGATGATTACAAGAATCGGCGATCAACCACCCTCTCTTGACTCTGAGGAAAGAAAAAAAAACAAGAACTTTCACGAGCCACGCACCGTCGTCTCCCTTATTTGTTTCCTTCAACCCTCCCCCTCGCTCCTTTGCTATTATTTCATCGCGATAATTTGTTCCTGCGTTCAACGTAGCATTTCGCTCTCGAGACGCTTCCGGTTGATACCGCAAATTATTTTTCGAGACATATCACGAGGGGTAGAAAAATGAAAATTCCGGCGAGAGATACGAAAAATAAAGAAAAGAGGAGAGAAAAACTTAAAAAACGGATGAAAATCGTACTTATTTACGGGAACGAAGAAAATAAAAAATGATAAATCGTAAGAAATGAAAGACTGTCGTGCTTTTGATAAAGTTTCGGAACGAGGAGGAACGTTATAGGGGAAGGCGGTAGAAAATGATCCCTCGAAGTAAAACGATCCCCGGCTTTTATATCGACTTAATATCGATATCTAGGATATTTTTAGTGAATTTCGGGCTCCTACGGACGAGCCGTACAATCTCTATCAGTATCGTCGCGTCGTTGATAGTGGGAAAGTTTTTATCACAAAATATTTGAAATTATTGTGCGCGATCTAAGGTTAGCCATTATTTGACATTATGTAGCTTTAGTCTCCGTACATATTATGTGATAGGGGTGTTTGTCTCAGTTTCTGTTACTAATTAGTAATGGAATTAATCGTCCTTCATTACAGTATTCGAAAAACATAGATTATGTTTTAATGTTTTTCGTTAATAAGGCATTTGGGGCCTGATGATACCAGGATCCTTTTAAACCCTGCCGAACTTCGAATCGTGTTCAGTTAATTTTTCATAAATATTTTTTGGTTTTTTGAATATGAAGTATTTTATGCACAATTATAAGTTAAAAATGTATGAACTTATGATATTATTAGACTTATCTTTATTTTCTTATGATTATGATTCTATTAAAACTGTAAGGTCAATTGAGAGAGCGTTGTTTGTTTAAGATTCTATTTGGAAACAATATTAAGGCAGTAAGGCCAATTATACTATCTATTAAAAAATCGTTTTCTGTTCAATATTTTATTCGAAAGTAATTAAGGCTGTTAAACCAACGATACTAGTTAAAAAGAGAGCGTTGTCGCTAAGCTTCTATTAAGAAATATCAATAATACTATAAAACTGCTATTACTGTTATAGACATTTACGAAAATTAAGAATTTACTGTATGATTATTAACGCAGAGTTGTTTAATTTTAAATATTAAATTTAATTAAATTATAAGTTAAATTTTAATTCATTGTCTAGACTGAATCTACAATAAAACTACCAAAAAATATTATTGAATATTGTATTTCTTGCTTGAATTTTGAATAGTGGGGTAAAAATGATCCCCGGATCATTTCACCCGCACCCTGGGGATTATTTTTGACACAGGGTTGTACAAAATGATCCTTTAGTAGACTTTCACGAAAACATTAATAAAAATTATTCCTAATGGCTTATGCGATTCAACGCTTACTAAATTTGTAGTTCGATCGAATAGTTACCCCTTAAATATTTTAAGTTTAAGAAAAAGCTGCATACCCTCGTTTTACAGCTGTTTTTCCTTAGGGGGATCATTTTGTACCACCTTCCCCTACGGTACGAAGTTGGAGACGTCACGGTTTTGCGAGCGTTTCTCCATTTGCCGCGAGCGAATAGGCGCGTATTCTCGCGCATGCGCACTAGCTCGAAGAATAAGGGTGAAACGCGTTTACGATTTTGTTTCTTTCGAGGTCTCCGGGCGAAGATCTCTCTTGCGAGAAGCGAGAAACTCGGCTTTCGTGTAGCGATTTTCGTAAAATATAGTCTATAAAGGGTTTATATCCGTGGCTGAAAATTACCTGGAGGAAACGAAGCGAACAGCACAGAGAGAGAGAGAGAGAGGGGGGGGAGGAAGATGGAGTGAGAGAATGAGCGAGGTTTATATAATCGTTCATAGAGAAATTCTCGCGCGAGTCGCCCCTAATTTATGTGCCTTCAACCCTTTCCGATTGGCCCGGCCGCATGAATTTCAATAATAACGTGTAATACTCATTTATGCGCATACGTAATTTTCGAAACGAGTTTTATATAAAATTAGGGGACGCATTTTAGCGACGATTATCGTGATCGGGCCGCTCTCATCAAAATTTAATCGATTCGGTCAATATTTGGCGAGCTGACAAAAATGAAAACTCGTAATGGCGTAATTGGATAAAAAAAACATGAGTAATATCGATATTAATAATTACGCGTCATCGATTAATTGCATTGTTATCGATATATCGTCATCAATTATTCACAATTTTTCATATATTTAATGAATAAATTTAATTGCTTGAAGTTAAATAGAATTAATTTTTGAAGATTTGTTTTTTGTTTATTTTTTTCATAGGTTTCTCTTCGTATTATTTTTTTTATTGTTTGACGGGTTTTAAGACAGCGCGAGTTAATTACATTACATTAATTACATTGTTATTGATATATTGTCGTTAATTATTTCACAATATTTAACGAATATCTTTAACGACTAAATGTAATTACTTAAACTTAAATATAATTAATTTTTGAAGATGTTTTTTTTTGTTTATTTTTTGCATACATTTCTCTTCGTATTATTTTTTTTATTACGTCCATCGGAGAGATTTTGTTTGTTTGACGGGTTTTAAAAGACGGTGCGAGATAAGGCGCGTGCGAGAAAACGTTATCGCGAGACCGATCACGCACCCTCGAGCTGCGCGCAGTCTCGTTCGTAGAGTGATCCATTTTTTTCTACCCTTTCTCTCTATCTCTCTCTCTCTCTCTCTCTCTCTCTCTCTCTCCTTCTTTCTTTCATTCGTCGAGCCCGAGATTCGTCGCGCCACCGTACGTTTTCCTCGAGAGGCCTCGAACGCGTAAATGCAACCGATTATAAGCGTTGATTTATCGTGCAGCGAGACGAGGTCGGGATCGCGTGTCTCGCGACCTACGTTGATATATATACCCCTCGTAAGGGAAAGGGCGGTGACGAGCGACTCAGACGACGTTTAGACGAACGACGAGACTTTGGACGCGGAGAGACCTCGGGGATCGCTCGCTATGCGAGAACTTGCTCGTACCTTGGAACGAAAATGCTCGTCGTGTACGTCTCAAGGCTATTGAGAAACCGAATAGAGCAGAAAGAGAGAGAGAGAGAGAGAGAGGGAAAGACTCCTCCGCATTTCGATCAAACCTGTCGTGTACCGTCCGTGCGGAACGCGCTTTACGTGCCTACCCTTTCTCTCTCTCTCTCTCTCTCTCTCTCTCTCTCTCTCTCTCTCTCTCTCTCTCTCTCTCTCTCTCTTTCTCCTTTCTCTCTCTCTTCCTCTCTCTCTTCTTCGTAAAGTACTTCGAGACACATCAGCTCTCTGCCAACGTATGACGCATATATTATATTTATATTCCAGGGAACCAACGTGAAAACTTGAACAATGTCTGATCCGGACTGTCGGATCAATTTTTATTTTTTTTCCGCAAAAATTCTGCTCTATTTTCTCCCCTTATTCTTTTCTATGTAAAATTCGATGTTTCTCTAAATGCTCTCGAAACCACAAACATTGATACATCCTCGGATAAACACAAATCGCTCCAACAAAAACGAAATTACGACTCCGTGAAAAAACCTCCATTTCCTCGAATTTTTCAAACCCTCTTGTAAACAATAAACGCGAATAATTTCTTCCCTCATTTTTTCTTCGATCTTACGACTTCCTTCGATCGAAAACCCTCACTAGTCATAAATCAGAACCGAATATCACACAAACTTTAACGATTTCGATGTAAAATCGCAAAAAAAAACATGATCTTTTTTCTATTCGCGATAATACGAGGGGATGATACGTTAAGTATATCATAGTCGTGGACTGAAGACGCGGTAAATGGTCGCTCCTCCATACGTCGCGAAGGAATTGTTATGGATTTATACCGGTATGACAATGAGAGGATGGGGTAGGACTAGAGGGATGAGGGGTGGAAAGGGGTGAAATTGCGATAGTGCAATATAGATACGAGTGGCATCGGAGGGTGCGAGACACTTGAGTATGCGAGCGTCAGGCACTCTCTCTCTCTCTCTCTCTCTCTCTCTCTCTCTCTCTCTCTCTCTCTCTCTCTCTCTCTCTCTCTCTCTCTCTCTCTCTCTCTCTCTCTCTCTCTCTCTCTCTCTCTTGTTCGTGTCCAGTTCGCAGGAAATTATTCACAGCCCATCCGGCAATAAAGCGCGTTCACACTTAATAGCTCTTTCTCTCTCTCACGCTCTCTCTCTCTCTCTCAACCCTTTACAGGTCCTGCAAGCTCTCCAGTCTAGAGAGCTCTGAGAATTCTCTGGAAATCTCGGTTATGACAGCTCGCGCTTTTGGTAGAGGGTGTGCGCCTAATGCATACTGCAATAGAGCACGTATCCTCTCTTATCAGACCAGAATTATACAATTAATGAGAAAGGCCAGACATGGCTAACACGAGAATTATTATTCATGCACCCTCGTGAGACTTCTCGACTCATTTTACAAAGTCTATTTAGAAATTGTTCGTGCGTATTCTCTCGATTTATTTCTATTTTTGATCTATCGTTAATTTTGATTTATTTATCGGAATATTTTTGGAAATTTATTCGATAACGATGATAATTTCGTGATTTCATTGAATTTTTGTAGATTTTGTTTGTATTGTTATTTCAGTATTTTTGTTTTTTTGTTTTTTAAATATTTTCGTTCGAGAGTTTCCGCAAGGGACGAAAGGGAAGATCTAATTCATTCGTGACGGAATGAATTAGAAATAGAAATTATGTAGCGGAAAATATAGGGTGGAAAAGTAATTGGAGGGGAATTGGTTCGTTGGCCCGGTGGGTATTGAAATTTTCATGAAATGAAAATTCGCAGGTTACCGCGAAGATCTCTCTCTCTCTCTCTCCTTCTCTCTCTCCCTCTCTCCCTTTCTCTCACTCTCTCTTCCCTGGCTTCTTATGCGTACACACGTTATAGGCCACAGACAGAGCATCGCTGATGTGAGTTTCGTCGGTACGACGAGAACGCCACGAGAGAATTTTACTACCGGCATTTCGCCGTGAGATAGAGAGAGAGAGAGAGAGAGAGAGAGAGAGAAAGACAGACGAGGCACGACA